>CAJQZJ010032020.1:5789187-5847702 GCA_907164525.1 Lophiomys imhausi
CACACACACACACACACACACACACACACACACACACACACACACACACACACCTATATTGTCCTAGTCACATGTGAGTGGAAGGAAAAGGCCAGTTTCACTTGAGTGGCCTTGATGAAGGCTGGTGCTGGGGCTTAGGTGGCAGAGTGCCTAAATGCATTATGCAGTGAGTCTCATTCCCACAAGACATAAAGTCAGAGAGGTGCCACATGGGAAGCGGAGGCAGGAGGATCAGAAGTTCCAAGGTCATCCTGGACTACAAGGGGGGGTTCAAGGCCAGCCTGGGATGCCTGAGACCTTGTCTCCAGTAACCAAAAAGTCCTTGATGAGATAGTGATATCATGAATTCTTATTGAATTGCACACTTCAGCATGGGAATCCTAGACATCTACATATAAAATACCAGACACCAGAGTGTGAGTGTTGGCAGTTGGCAACTGAATTAACTGGGGGTTTTTATTATTTTTTTCATAGAAATGGTTCATTTTACTAGAAATAACAACCAGCTAACTATGTTTTCAGATCCAAGTACTTAGCATTTCCTTTGAAAATGAAACAAACCCATTAACTCAAGAAAAACCATCCACAATGTTTTTGTTCATTCAAAGCAAAATTAGAAAAAAAAATCAAACATGCAGAACCCCCAAGCCACCCCTGTATCCGGCACAGTGTGTTCACAAGTGTCTTCCCGGGAGGTCAAGGGGAACCTTCGTGAATGTGGCTTCAAGCTTCTGTAACGAAATGGGTTAGTGTGTGCCTCGGGAGCCAGGAACATCCACGTGTGTTAGGAAATTGTGTGTGAGAGAAAGGTGCATGTTAGGCCGCAGCAGACAGCAGCAGCAGCAGCAGCAAACGTGGGTTAAGGGGACAGATCGTGGGAGATTAGGTTCCACATTGCACCTAACTAATAAAGAACCCATGCGTTTCAATTTGGAGTCGTGTCAGAAGAACTGGCATGGTTGTAGAGACGGTTAAAATGCTCCTTCTTTTCCCACTGCGTATCTAGAGGGAACACACTTTCTCACAGACTTTCTCCAAAGCAGCACAACATATGGAGATGGACTGTTGAGGCAGACCCATGCTGTCTTCTGTGAGACAACATATTTGGGAGTTATTTAACAGCAGGGGGTAGGCGCTGCTGGAGCGCTGGCTCAGTGGTTAAGAGCATTTGCTGCCCTTGCAGAGGACCTAGTTCTGGTCCCAGCACCTACAGTGGGGTGTTCACAACACCCTGCAACTCCTGCTTTAGAGGATCCCATACCCTTTTCTGCCATTTGAGGGCTCCCTCACTCATATGTGGGTGCACACACACACAACTAAGAAGTTTTAAAGATGAGGAGCTGAAGAGCTAAGTATCACTGCTCTTCCAGAGAACTCAGGTTTGATACTCAGCATCCACATGACAGTTCAACTTCCATATGGCGTTGATGTTTGACAGTCCATGTGGTAGGAGCTCATTAAAATCAATTGTGAGAATGTTTTTGTTTAATCCCAGGTGGGCTGCTTAAGACACAGGTATAAAGTATTAACAGTCTCGTGAGCTAGCAGGGGTGTAGCTTAACCAGCTGAGCAAGTTTAACTCTGAGGACTTAGGTGAGAAGAATAAAAAGTCAGAGCCCTGAGGAGAACGGGGCTCTACAAAGGAGAGAGCCCTGAGGAAAAGGAGGCTCTACAATGTAGGAGGGGAAAAAAGCCCTGAGAAGGGAATTCCACAAAGGAGGAAAAAAAGCTAGACCCCTGAGGAGAAAGGGGCTACAAAGAGAAGAGAGAGAAAGAGCTCCACAAAGAAGTAAAAGAGACTGGGCTCTATAAAGTAGTGAGAGTAAAGAGGCTCTACAAAGTAAGAGAAATGAGTTTTACAAAGAAGTAAGAGAAAAGTCTCTACAAAGAAGTAGGAGAAAGCTCTACAAAGAAGAGAAAGGGCTACAAGGTAGAAAGCGGTTGCTGCTCTCCCAGTTGCTGGTGCTCCCCCAAACTGCTGCTTGTTCTTCCTGCTGCTGTCTCCTGGTTTGCTGGACTTCTAATGAGACTGGTATTACCCCCAAAGAATCCAACGACCCTAATAGCAGGAAGTAGCTCAGAGAGACCTACGTCCCTTCTCCCTCTAACCTTCCTTCTTTCCCACCTAGTGCTGGGGGGTTGGGAGAAACAAGGGTTGGACGGGAGGCATAAGGTATTAAGGATAGTAAAATAATTTAGAATGTATAATTAATATGATACAAAATAATAAAAGCCGCCTTGACACAGTCAATTACTCCAGTCCTAGGGAATCTGACTTCCTCTTCAGGCCTCTGAGGACACTGCACTCATGTGGTTTAGACATACATGCAGAAAAAACACACATACATGTAGATAAATTTTTAAAATTTTAAAAATGATATGGTACCTTTCCCACATTTAATTTTTCATTAAATTAATAGTATGTATTAAACTTACTGTTTTATTAAGTTATAAATTTTAAAACTTGAGTTTTAGTAATATAATTTATAAGCAGACAGAACCTATATAAGTAGAAGATGTCAAGGGTCCTTAACTCATCAGAGAATAAAAGAGCCTGGCACCCAATAGTCTAAGAGTTACTGACAGTGAGAACTAGAGTGGCTGGGGGGCTTCTCCCCTCTGTCTTCAGAAGCTAACCCACCCTGTGGCTGGAATGTCACAGGCTTGGAGGTGATATTATGATGCCCACCTGGTGTGGAGGGGACATCATTATAGATGACTTTGGCCCAAGGCCAAGAATCCTGATGTTTCTGCACTGAAGGGACTTGGGATCACTTTGCCCTGGTCCTGAACTTCACAGTACAGGTGAGATGACAGTTCCTAGAATGGAAGGGAATGGCTATGGGAATGACAGCACAGTCAGGGCCAGGAAGGAAGCCCAGCCTAGAGATACTTTGGGGAGGCTTCAGAGAGGTGGGAGGGTGTGGTACAGATGTACATTTGCACTTAAGTGGGTTAGACATTTGATTGCCAGCACAGAGATTTAACAGGCCATTATCTCCTGGCCCCTGGCTGCTGATAATGCTTTTGGACCATGTGGCCTCAGAGGAGCACAGAGGAGCACATCTCTCCAGAGAGTCAACAGGCTTTTCTTATGGTCCATCCTGTAGATGTCAGAATGGCAGGTAGATCACAGATTTCCTTCCTAGACTTGAGGGAATGACCTTTGTGGGTGGCAAGTGTTGATGGCTTTTCATTTCTGCCAAATGCAGATTTGTGTCCAAGTGTCAGTTTTGAGGGATGTTGAGGGCTTTTTGTGCCGAAGAATTTTTGTGCCCAGGGCCATTCCTGAGTGATTGAAGGCACCTCACTTGTGCTGTTTCCTATTCTGTTATGGGAACAAAAGGCAAAGGAAGGCCTGGACCAGCTGCTCCTTTGTAGTCTGCAGTGTGTAGACTCCTGACTCAGCCTTGCTGTAACCACAACCCATGTGCCACCAAGGCAAAGCATTCCTCACGTGTGTGCCTTGTTTCTCAGCAGGGTCTGTGGTCACCCTCACCTATGGTGGTTACCCACCTCCCACCACACCTGCTGGCCTCAGGTCTCCTCTGCCCTCCACTCACCTGCCTCAGTTCTTCTGGCCTGTCCCCCAGCCTCTTGATCTTTTGTTTTCCTTGAATTATTACATATCTGTAGAAGCTAGGTAGCATCCACATCTGACTCACTCATATCCACCATGGATAGTGGTGGATGGTATTTGTTGAGTGAAAAAAAATTAAGGAGGACACATGAAAGGCTTTTTATATAAGTAATAACAGTGTGGGGGCATCTGTACAAAATCTGAGGGATGCCTGCCCTAAGGCACAGGGTAAAACAGGAACCCCTGAAGAGCTTCTCTAGTCCTGGGTACACAGTAGCACTTGACTTCTGTTTTTTCAAACACAAAGGCCAGTGGAACTTTTGTTGTTGTTGTTTTGAGACAGGTCTCTCTATTTAGTTCTGACTGTCCTGGAACTCACTGTGTAGATGGGTCTAGCCTTGAACTCACAGAGATCCTCCTGCCTCTGTCTCCCAACTGCTAGAATTAAAGGTATGTGCCACCATGTCTAGCCCAGTAGAAATGTTGAGTCCCTCATGGTATTGTGTGACTGACAGAGAGGTTGGACTTTATTTATTTATTTATTGCTTTTTGTTTTGAGACAGAGACTCACTATATAGTCCTGGTTGTCCTGGAACTGGCTGTGTGGATCATGTTGGTCTTAAACTCACGGAGATCCAACTGTCTCTGCCTTCTAGGTGCTAAGATTAAATGTTGTCACCACCACACTGTTTCCACTTTATTTTTAAGTATATCCCCTGCTATTTTGTGTTTTTTTTTTTTTTCAAGACAGAGTTTCTCTGTGTAATAGCCCTGGCAGTTCTGGACTGACTTTGTAGACCAGACTGGTCTCGAACTCACAGAGATCTGCCCGCCTCTACCTCCTGAGTGCTGAGATTAAAGGTGTGCGCCATCAGGCCGAGCCTCAGTTTCCTCCTTTCCCCCCACACTGAGGTCTACCCTTGATACCTTCATCTTGTCACTGTCTGTGGCATTTTGGCAGGCATCAGGACAGTTCACTTAGTGGCCAAATCCAGCCCTGAATGCAGCAGGCCAGGACAGAATGCCTAGAGAGAGCTTCCATTGTCCCTCTGAACTGGCTCCTAAGATAGGAGGGCTCAGGAAGTGCTGTCATTGGGAGGCATGCTCCTTGATAAGTTGGTCCTTCATCTATGAAATTAAGATCACAAGGTGGTTTGGGAAATCAGGTAAGATAATGTGAATCAGCTCTTTGTGTTGGCGCCACGCGGATACACATTGACTGGTGGTGTGTTTAATGCTTCCCACTTGGCTTCCTCCCTCAGATGGTTCCAGACCTTGATCCACCTGCTAAAAGGCAACATTGGCACCGGACTCCTGGGACTACCACTGGCAGTGAAAAATGCAGGCATCTTGGTAAGGGTTTTAGACTTTCATTCTTTGAAAACTGTGCATTAGGGCTTTCTGTAAGCCGGGGACTTCCTAGGCTCTGAGCCTGGGCCAGTGACTGTTGCTGACAGCCCTGCCCCCTCTCTCTTTGACCCACTTCACATGACCAGCTTGCCCAGCACCATCATCATGGTTTCAGAGACATTGACAGTCCAAGTGCTGACCTCCCTTGTCACCCTCAGGATAACTTCCCCAATGCTAGACACTGGAGCCTCCAGAAACTACTGCCCTGCTGATCCAAGACAGTCTCAGAAGGAGCTTATCTTAGGTCGTTTTTCTCCACAAGATTAACTGTCTGGACTGGGGCTGAGGACACATGCATATCCAGTCTCCTGGATCCTCTCTCTCTTGCTGGCAGAGCCCTGTCCCTGCAAATGCCTTAATAGCATTTATCATCTGCACATTCAGCCTCCTTTGGGCTGTCTCCTAATTCTGCCTGCTCTTCTTCCTTTTGTCTGCATCCTCCATCCCCAGTTGGGTCCAATCAGCCTGGTAGTGATTGGCATCGTGGCTGTGCACTGCATGAGTCTCCTGGTGAAGTGTGCTCGTCACTTATGTCACAGGTGAGAGTCCCAGCTACTTCCCCAGGGCAGAGATTGTCACTTGGGCCCTTCGTCAATCTGTAAGTGGGCTGTCCACTTTTCTGAGTCCATCACTTAGCTGGGGATAGCTGCTGTCACTTCAGTGTTACCTCCCCTCCTTATTGTGATTTTTGACTTTTTTCTTTTTTTTTTTTTTTTTTGGTCCATTGCTATCTGTTAAGTTTACATATGTCCAGTGGGCAGAAACCACATTCTAATTTTTGTGTTTGTTTATTGCATTGAAAATCCTCTATGAGGTGCTCGTGAATTCCGTGGTGCTCACTTAATACCTATGACCCAGGGGTTGGCAGACAGCTCATTTGGTAAAATGCTTCATGTGCAGGCTTCAGCTTGTGAATTCAGATCCCCAGTAACCATGTTTTTAAAAGAATCTGGTTCAGAGGTGAGCTCATGCAGTTCCAGCACTGAAGGGGCATTGACGGCAAGTATCTGAGGCTTCCTGGATACCCGTTCTACCTTAGTGCACAAGCCCAAGGTTCAGTAAGAAGTCCTGTCTCAAAAAGTAAAATGGTAGATAGTGACTGGGAAGACAGCCGACATCCACATCTGGCCTTCATGTGTGTGCACCTGTACACATGCATACATGTACTCATGTGCATACATACACATACATGTACCCCACTTGTGGTCCTTGCAGGGTTCAGCGGTCCCCTAGGGTGACAGGTGGAGAACTGGTCCGTGTCTTGGTAGCACCATGTGTTCTCTTGCTGTGATTGTCTAACCCACACATTCTGTTCTTCCGGTATTCCTCCTACCCCACCCATCAGACTGAACAAACCCTTTTTGGACTATGGGGACACAGTGATGTACGGACTGGAATGCAGCCCCAGTGCCTGGGTCCGGAGCCACTCCAACTGGGGAAGGTAACTGACTTCCTTGTTCATCTTGGCCACAGCTCCCAGCGTGGGGACCAGAAACAGGCAGGTGTGATGCAGGGGCAGCACCAGGAGTGCAGGGTGTTGTTGGGGTTAGCTTGACAAATGGTACGTGGTGAGCCCCGTACCTCAGTTGGGCCTCAGTTTCCTCATCTTTATCCTGTGGGGCCTGACCTGATGCCAGTCCTGAAAGCCTGTTGATTATTCTGATTTGCTCAACAAATGTGTTTTATTCTGTCTCTCAGAAGTGGCATAAAAATGATTCTAGCTTAGAAAAGGGCCTTTCCTGATGGAGATTACTTTGTCCTTACCCTTCATGGGCTTGTGGTGTTTGTCTGGTGAAAGATGCATGGGAAGAGAAGCTGTGAGCAAGCAAGAGGTCAGCAATGCACTCATGATAAGAAGCCAGAGGGTGGGGTCTGACTGTGTGTGAAGAACAGCATGGGATAGACAAGGGCAGTGTCCAGAGTCTGTGGAGAGCTCAGGAACTCGCCCCAACTTTTCACGTGACTGAGGGACACAATCCACTTTTTGTTCCTGTCTACATGTAGAGAGTCCATATTGTCAAGGGCCTGAATCCTGAGTTTTGTTTTAATGAAGAGGTGCTCGCTATCATTTGTAACTCCGTCTTATAATGTGGTGTGTGCCTTTTTTTCTTCTCTCCCTCCCTCCGTCCCTCCTTCCTTCCTTCCCATCCTCCTTTCTTCCCTCGCTCCCTTTATCTATCTTTGTTCTTTGGAAAAATCATCTGTTTAGAAGCAGTCAGGTTGCTAGGTGTCCCCTGTTCTTCCTGTCTCCATTGCTTTCTCAGTCCTTTGCTTCTGTACTTTAATGCACCCTTCTCTATTTTCATAGGAAGAGCAGTGTGCACATATAATAGGACTCAGTTTGAAAAATAGAATTAAATTCTAGCCATAGTCCCGTGGCATGGGAACCCTATGGTTCTTCTAGAACTTTCTTTGTGCATATGAACATGCTCTTACATTTATCTTTTTTTTTTTTTTTTTTTTTTTTTAAGCAAGTGGCTCTTCCTGTGTGTGCTGTGTAGAAACTTGCCTTTTCTCCTTGGATATTTTCCTCCAGAATCAGTTCTTGATCTAACCCATTCTTTCTAACTGCTGTGCCTGGTTACATTTAAGACAGATGTGTACCCCAATCCTCTCACTGGGCTTCAGATTGTCACCAGTTGTTGTTATGGCCTGCCGTCTGGTTTGGTACACCTGTTTCTGCTTACTGATCTTCAATAGACCAGTTCTTGGGTCCCAGTTGTAGGAGACTGAGAGGGGCCTGCTTCCTGGTCTTTCATGCTGAGGGCTTTCAGTAACTTTAGCAAAGAAGAGTTGAGTTTGGTGGGTAGGCAGTCGAAGGCCAGGGCCAGGCTGTGCTCTAGTGAGGCCCTGGGCTCATGGTGAATGACAAGAACTAGGGAGGGGACCTGAAGAGCACAGATCCCACCGACTGCCCATGCCATGCTCCTCCCCAACTGTGTAGCTGTGGCATTGGCACGCTTCACCTTCTTGCCCCAACTTCTCACCTGCTGGGAAGCAGAGGTGAGGAGAGCTCTGCAGACATTCACCTCCCCGGAAGCCCTGGGATCTGACGGTGTTTGTCTTCCTCTTGTCCCCTCTGCAGGCACATTGTGGACTTTTTCCTCATTGTCACTCAGCTGGGATTCTGCTGTGTCTACTTTGTGTTTCTGGCTGACAACTTTAAACAGGTAGAGTTCTTCCAAGGAGGAAACAGTGAGAACCACATGGAGATTTTGTTCAAGGCTCCTTCAAACCAGACTGGTTGGAGTTGAACCTTCAGTATTTGATTCTCATCTGAGCACCTGTGGTGTAGAGACCTTTTCTTGCTTCCCTTGCCATCAGCTGGCCTGAGGTCCTTTTACTCCACCTGCTGAAGTCACCCCTACACTAGAAGAAGCTCTTCCAGGGCTGGTCTGAGGGAGCCTTTGTATTCCTTGGCATCAGACAGGAGGTAGCTGTGGCAGGAGGCGCCCTCTCGTGTTGCTCCTGCGGAAGCATTTGGTAATGGGACCTTTACCTGTGGAGCTGCACAGCTCTGTGGAAGCCTTACAAGTCAGTTGTCATTTCTCTGTGGCTGCTGGGCCGGCTCTGGTGTCAGGGTCCCTCAGGCCTTGACAGAAGCCAGAGCTGTATCTCCCAGTCATGGAGTGTGTGAAACTTCGCCCTAAATGCTATGGCATTATGGTCAGAGCCTGTGCCCTAGCTCCCTAGCAATCTGTAGCCTCTTGTCCTTGATAAGTCAATTAAAAGAGCAGAAATAGTGATAAATATTATTTTAGTTATTAGTTCATCAATTATTTTTATTTATCTCATTTCTATTTTATTGATTTTTAAATAAATTTGCATTCATTTTAAATTTTATTTTAAAATTAATATTAATTTAGTTAATTTAATTTTGATAATTAACATTAATTTAATATTGATTTATTTATTACAAATAAATAAAGAGCAGAGATAATGCAAAGCAGAAAAAAGACTTATTCAGTATAACCTCACTGGGAGGAAGGATCCATGGACCCCACCAAGTGCATCTTCAGGGCTGTGGCATGAGGTTAGGCTTAAATAGAAGGAGTTAGGTAAACTTAAGTAGTCCTAGTCAGGGTGTGGCCCTGCCCGTCACTGGCCCATCATTGTCTCTGCTTCAGTCTCTCCTGCTTGGTTTGACAAGGTTGGCTTCCTGGCACTGTCTATAATCCCTTCCCCTTCCCAGGAGACTGGGTCCACATCTGGCTGGCACCAGGGCCTTTAGAGGGTCCCCCTTCATATCAGACAGGCCAGTTACAGCTGGATCAGGGCCTGCAGGCTTTCCTCTCTGCTTCCTGAACATCAGAAGGAATGCTTAAGATACAAATGGGAACAACTTATCATGAAATCCGCCCCCCATTCTGTCTCCCACACCCTTCTGTCTCGTGAAACATGATCAAACCCAGTTTTCAACAATGAAGTCGCCAAGGAAGGTACCTCCGCCATAGATGCCCACATACAATGCCAAGTTTTTCACCTGATCCTATCTCAGGACCCTCTCCATCAAGGTACCCCCTGGGTCTGTCACTTAGGGCTTCTCCTCTTTTCTTCTTCTTTTTTTTTTTTTTTTTTTGGTTTTTCGAGACAAGGTTTCTCTGTGTAGCCCTGGCTGTCCTGGACTCACTTTGTAGACCAGGCTGGCCTTGAACTCGCAAAGATCCGCCTGCCTCTGCCTCCCAAGTGCTGGGATTAAAGGCGTGTACCACCACCGCCCGGCTTCCTCCTTTCTTCTTATTCCAGGTGATAGAAGCGGCCAACGGGACCACCACCAACTGCCACAGCAATGAGACTGTGATCCCAACACCCACCATGGACTCTCGACTGTACATGCTCACCTTCCTGCCCTTCCTGGTGCTGCTGTCTTTCATCAGGAACCTGCGTGTCTTGTCCGTCTTCTCCCTGCTGGCCAACATCAGCATGCTGGTCAGCCTGGTCATGATATACCAGTTCATTGTCCAGGTACAAGCCCAGGCCCTACCCCATCCTGGGAAATAGGAAAAATCAAATGGAGTGGTCATACACTACTGACAAGTGACATATTTCGATTAGATGTTGCCTAATTTCCTGAGGAGATGGAAACAAATGTTTACTCCAGATAGGCCTTCAGTGACAGATCAAAGAGAGAACTCCACTTGGGTTTTTCAGTCTCTATATTTTATGACACTTTTCCTGAGCATTTATTTTATTGGTATTGTTGTAGAGTTGAGCTATGTTGATAGCTGGCAAGGCTCTTTGCACAGGGAACTTTCTCTCCACTTCATTGTTTAAGTGCAGGTCAGCATCATCAGCATCGGTGACTTGATTGATGGAATGGTGCCTGTCCTTCCCCCTGTCTCTGTCACATAGCACCCATGAACTCCCTGTGACCCATGAACTCCCTACTCACAGCTCCATTTGATTGGTAGATAGACCTGGTAGCTGTCAGTCACTAACACATGGGTTGCACCTGTTTCTCGTATCATCCTTGACTCGGGAATAATTATTACGTGATCTTGTGCTCAGGTCTCACTTTAGAGCACAGACTCCTATTTGTCTACATCCTGCATACTAAAATGCTTCTTCTTTTAGAGTAAAATTTTAAAAAGTAATTACGCAGGTATGTATGGGTATGTGTATGCAAGGGCAGTTGCCATGGGAGCCACAAGAGGGCGACAGATCCCCTGCTGTCACCTAAGAATAAGATACTCAACATAGATGCCGAGAATTGGGTCTTCTGCAGGAGCAGTATCTGTTCTTAATAACTGAGCCACCTCCATCCAAGGCTTGAATTTTAAGTTTAAAAATATAAACTTTGCTGCCTTTTCTCAGCATTTCTCAACATTCTTCTCACTTGCCTCTTGATATTCGTATAGTGATGTCTAACTGATGAGAAAAAGTTAAGGTGTGGGAAGGAAGAGACTAATCTAAAAATTGTTTTCCACCTTTATCTATGTGGAGTGTTTGCATAGCTGTATCACAATTATTATAAAACTTGTGATAGTAGTTGGGTTTTGTTATTTTCAGGGTATCAGACAGGGTATCCCAGACTAGCCTCAAACTCAAACTGACTATATGGCCTAGGTAAGGTTGACCTTGAACTCCTGATCCTCCTGTCTGAGCCTCCTGAGGACTAGGAATACAGATATAAGTCATATCATTTGATTTTAATGTAAGAAATATTTTATCAATATTATTTGATAATTACTTTTTCATGTTCTTCTTTACTATCTGACATAGAGAGCCCAAGCTGACTTTGAACTCCTGATCCTCTTGCCTCAGCTTCCTAAAATGCAGAGTTTACAGGCATATACTCCCATGGCTGGCTTTAATTTTTACTTTTTACATGGTGTATAATATTCTGTGATATATTTGGCATGAGGTTAATTGGTCACTTCTTTTGTAGAGTTTAAGATGGTTTTCAGTTTCTTTGCTAGGTATCTTTGCTCAGCTTCTTTTCTCTTAAGTTTCTTCTTTTATATCAAATGGCTGGGGATGGCATCACCCAGTGAAAGAGTGGGAAGTTTTATGCAGGCATCAGTGTGTCAGCAGTTTATGGTATATTGGGCAGATCTTTTTCCAAAGCAAGTAGGGGCTTCCCAACCTGAAGAGAGAGCAGCTGACTGCCCCAGCTAATCTGTCAGCTTCTTCCCTTTTTGAAATCTTGGATTTAGGAGAAGGTATGATCTGACTTGTGCTTCAAAGCCTGAACCTCTGAATAGCCTGGCTTTGTTCATCTTTCCAGAGAATCCCGGACCCCAGCCACCTCCCCTTGGTTGCATCATGGAAGACCTACCCTCTGTTCTTCGGCACAGCGATTTTTGCTTTTGAAGGCATTGGAGTGGTAAGAGGGGTGTTGTGACTTGGGCTTGAGTGTTCCCTGGTACCCCAATGTCCTCACTGTCTACTTTAGTGCTCAGGAAACTTCATAGGAAATTATCTCTTGAGCTGGACGAGGTGGCATGTGCCTGTTGTCACAACACTCAGGAGGTGGGGATGGGAGGGTCAGGCATTTAGGCTATCACTGTCTACACAGCTAGTTTCAGGCCAGTCTAGGTACATGAGACCTTCCCCTTCCTCGTAAAACATTAAAGAAGGGAAGCTCACACTTTTAAAAATTAGCTGGAGGCTGTGATCTCAGGACAGGTGTCAGAGTCCTGTTCGGGGCCATGCTGCTGAGAGAGTGAATGACATTCCCAGCACCTGATGTCTACAGGAGGACAGAGGGAATCCCAGTCTTACCTCTCCTCACTCCTGATTGGACAGTGAGTTCTGAAGCCCATTGTGTGCCTGAGAGTGTAGCTGCTGGTAGAATAACTGATTTCACTGTGCACTAAAGAAAAGTGTACTCCGAGTCTGGCAATAAAGAGTCTATTTTCTTTTAAGATGCTGTGTGTGTGTTCACATATGCATGTATGTATAACAGCAGGTATCTTTCCAAGCCACTCTACATAATGTCTCTCACTAAGCCTTGAATTTTCTGCTTCAGGTAGGCTTTTGTGTAGGCCAATGAGTTCCATTGATCAGCCTGTCCTCCCATCCCAACCCACCTCTGCTAGGTGCTGTGGTTACAGATTCATTCCACCACACCTGGATTTTTTGTAGCTTCTGGGCATCTGAATGCATGTTCTCATACATACACAGCAATTCCCTCACTGGCTGAGCCATCTCCCCAGGTCCCCGATAATGCTATTTTTGTCCTGTGTTTACCTTTTTTTTCTTATATGCTTTTCTTCCTCCTATTACTTTTTCATAGGTTCTACCCCTTGAGAACAAAATGAAGGACTCACAGAAATTTCCATCTATCCTGTATTTGGGGATGGCTATCGTCACAGTACTCTACATCACCCTGGGGACCCTGGGGTACCTGCAATTTGAAGCTGATATCAAGGGCAGCATCACACTCAACCTACCCAACTGCTGGTATGTGGGGCAACTGGAAACTCCCAGAAGGTGACAGGTCAGAATGTCAATTTTCCTTGTCACTTGGCTATCCTGAGCTTGCGAGTCCTACAGCAGCTTGTACTGAATTCATATGTGAATCTCTGTCTGTTAAGATATTTCTCCTGAAAAAAAGCACTGTGCTTTAGGGGTAAATTGCAGTACCCCATGGCATGTCAGTGACCTCCCTGGGGAGTCTCAGAGGTCTGTGGTAAAAGGCAGCCCCATTAGGATGGGGAGGGGCCTGTGCTCCTTCCCAAGGGGCTTCCTTGGCTACTAGGTGACTCTATAATGCCTGAATACATGGGAAGAACAGAAGTAGGCTTGTTGTTGTCTAATAGTTATTTTTGAAAAGTGTTTGCTCCTTTGTCCTGTGCACAGGACAAAGAGTCCAGATACAGAAGGTGTATAGAGAACGTTTTTACTACACCCTGGGGCAGTTTCCATATTCAGTTTGTCACTCTGAGTGTGTAAGAACATGGATCGGGGGTGTCATTTTTTGGTTTCTTTCATTTTTTTTTTCTTTCCAAGAAAGTTCTCATGTAGCCCAGGCTGGTCTGAAATTCAGTTCATAGCAGAGGCTGGCCTTGAACTCTCTTTGGAACAAGAGGCTTTTATTATTTTTGTACTATAGTAATTATACACTCTAATTTATTTTACTATATTTAATTCTGCTATTTCCCTCCCACCCCTTGTTCCTTCCAATCCCCCAACACTATGCAGGAGAGAAAGAAGGTTAGATGGAGAAGGGAAGGAGTTCTCTTTGGGCTACTTCCTGCTGATTAGGGTCTTTGGGTTCTTTGAGGGCAGTACCAATCTTTGTCCAGAAATCCAGCAAACCAGCAAACCAAGAGACACCAGCAGGAAGACCAAGCAGCAGTTTGGGGAGCACCAGCAGCCAAGAGAGCAGCAACCTCTTTCTTCTTTGTAGCCCTTTCTTCTACTTCTTCGTAGAACCCCCTTCTCCTTGGGACTCTGGCTTTTTATTCCTCTCTCAAATCCTCTGAGTTACTTGCTTAGCTGGTTAAGCCACACCCCTGCTAGCTCATGAAACAGTTAATACTTTACACCTGTGTCTTAAGCAGCCTCACACCTGAGATTAAACAAAAACATAAGTGGTTATTAAATAAACTCATACCCTGTCCTCCTGCCTCCTTCTCCAGAGTACTAGCGTTATGATGTGCCTGGCTAATGTCCTCATTTTGAAGAGCTACATGCAGGCACTGTGGCTTATTAGCCTGTTTTCTATGAACTAACATTTCATTTTTGTAGTATTCCCTTACATAAAGCTATGGAGAACTGTTTTTTTTTTTTAATTTCTTTTCATTTAGTGTGTGTGAGAGAGTGAGTGAGTGAGAGAGAGGGAGAGAGATTGAGAGAGAGAAGGGGAGAGGAGAGAGAGATAGCACCAGGCATACTTCTGAGTCTGAAGACTGTGGGTCGGAGACGTTTCCTGTTGTCTCTAGGGTGCAGGAGCAGCGTTGAGCTCCGTCCAGGGTTCTCAGAGTGCACCATCAGGCTCCTGAGATCACCCACTCTCTCCGCAGGTTGTACCAGTCGGTGAAGTTGCTGTACTCCATAGGTATCTTCTTCACATACGCTGTCCAGTTCTATGTTGCTGCTGAGATCATCATCCCCGTCATTGTCTCCTTAGTGCCTGAGCATTGTGAGCTGATGGTGAACCTTTCTGTGCGCACTGCAATGGTCTGTATGACATGTAAGTAGAAGAGATGATTTCTACATTTACTTAAAGGCTAGAGGACATCTGAAATATTCCCTGTGAGAGTCATAAAGCCTATAGGACATCTGAATTATCCCCAGTGAGAGCCAGGCTCACAGACACACTGCTGGAGTTGAGGCATGAATCAGGGCTATCTAGATAGAAGAATTGGTTCTTAGTGACTGCAAAGAACTCAGGAGTGAGGACAGTAGTTTATAGACATCATCTATAAACTACTATAGAGGACAAAGACAAACTGTTACTGTCCCATCTGAAATGGATAACATTCTAAAAGTCACTCCAGAGGACTGGGATGTAGCTCAGTTTGTAATGTGCTAATGGAGCATACAAAAAGCCCTGGGGATCCATCCTCAGCAGCATCAACTGGATGTGATGGTGCTCACCTGCAGTCCCAGTGCTGGGGAGGTAGGGCAGGAGGACCAGGGATGTGAGGTCAGCCTGGGATAGGTGAGACCCTGTTTCAGTAGATAGGTAGGTACATAGGTAGGTAGGTAGGTAGGTAGGTAGGCAGGTAGGTAGGTGGGTAGACAGACAGATGGTATGGTAGTTAGATGATGGGTGGATGGATGGATGGATGGATAGATGAATCAATGGTTGGATAGATGGATAGGTGCTTCAACACATCCATACAGAGGACTGGAAACCTTAATAGAAGGCACTGTTACTATCCCATCTAAAATAGGTAAACATACAAAAGGCACTGCAGGATCTGCATGTTTGCCCAGCATGCATCCCTAGCACCAACTAAACTGGGTATGGTGGTACACACCAAAATCCCTGCACTAGGATGTGGAGGCAGGAAGGTCAAGAGTTCAAGGCTAGCTTTAGAAACACAAGACCTCGACTCTCTCAATCAATCAATAACTAGCCACTTTACCTTGTCCGTTATGAGGAATCATTAGTTTCATAGAATGTATGTGTGTGTTGTTTTAAATAGCTGTCCATCTTGGGCTGGGTAGATGATCCCAGATATTTTTTGTATGTTTATCTGTAAATATCTATTGACTAACCTGGCTGTTTATCCATTTAGTTTTTATTCCCCTTTCCCCTACCCTGAGCTAAGAGGTGTGAGTTAAACATTAAAATCAGAACACCACTAGCACCTTATTTTCTATTTGTTGAAAGCAAGGTCAGTTTTTAAACTTAACTTTTCCTCATTGCTTTTGTGAGTTCAACCAGGGAATCCCTAACCAACTGTTCCCTAATTTCTGGTTAGGATTTCGAGATTTATAGTTTTCTAAATTACACTTTTATGTTAGTTTTATTGTTTGGGGACAAGCATTTCATTGGTTATTACATTTAGACTTCCCTGAAAATGTCCTTAAATTAATTAATCCTAGCTTCCACCTTTGGAATAAAGATGGGTCAATTGAGTTTCTCTCTCCTCCATAGGCGTGCACGCGCGCGCGCGCACACACACACACACACACACACACATATTTGTAGACTGAACTTGAGGGGTTTTTTTGTTTTTTATCTTATTTACTATTATATGCATGCATGATGGCAGGGTACATGTTGAGGTCAGAGGACAACTTTTTGGTGTTGTGTTACATGACCTATAACCTCTGATATTACTACCTCTACCTCCTGGGTGCTGGGATTATAGGGGGTGACCCACTATATTTGGTCATCATTGTTTTCCTGCAAGGACAGCAGGCAGAAGGCCAGCCTTCTTGGCATCTCTATAGAAAGAACTCCATAGAACTAAGGAGGTGACCTTGGTCCTCTCGCTTAACCCTGAGCAGGTCTCCTAATGATTGCTTGTAGACTGAGTCTGGTCATCATGGATTCCCCAGCTCTGTGGAGGACTCAGCACCTAGAACTCTGGGTCCTCCTGCTCTTTGGCAAAGTCCAGCCTCGGTCCTGTGGAAACAGCCCAAGAGACAGCTAGGCCAGGGAGGGTCTATAGCAACCACACAGCCCGCTGCCGCTCCTGATGCATCCTGGGCTGTGTCTCCTAAAAGGATGGATTAGCTCAAATGTTGCCAAGACCGCCTCTGTATGCATAGGGGCTCTAAGGGCCTGCTTCTTAAATCTAAAAGGCTTTGCAAGACAGAATGTTGAACATTCAGATAACTTGCCTTTCCCAATGCGGATTCTCCAGAAAAAGCAGGCGATCCCTGTAGAATGTCCCAAAGCACAGGACCTGCCTGGCAGACATTCCTACCCCACCCTGAAGAAGGCACAATCCCGAGCTCTAGACCTCATCTTGTCCTTAGATCCTCTTGGGTTTTTTGCTTTGCTTTTCCTAGCTCACTATGGACCTCACTGCCCTTCTTTGTACTGAGGGACACTCACAGGGCCGGGCTGTGTTTGATGTCTGAGAGTATGTTCTGCTTACCCATCTCCTGTGGTCTGTTCTGTTCATTGCCCTATGAAAGGAGACAGCTGCTTTATCTTGGCCAGCTCTGTAGCTTTTCCTGGCTTCCCTGGAGACGTTGAAGTATTTGTGGGAGGCTGAAGAGACCTTTCAGGGTAGCACCGACTCAATTGTACTTGTGTGGGTTCATTTGTTCATGTCTCTCTGTTTATTGAATTCCTCTGGCAAATTTGATTTGATAATCACTGTCCGTCTTTATGTGACTTTTCAATTATACCCTCATTTTATTGACAGCTGTTTTTATTGCTGTCTCTAAGTCCCCTTACTTTTCCTTCTCTTCCTCAACTTATAGAATCAAGAAAAATAAGGAGACATATATCAAAAACACAAATAAATAAGGTCCAGCCCCTTAGTTTAATTTTATGTGTATGAATGTTTTATTGCTATGTGTCTGGTGCTGGGCATCAGATCTCCTGGAAGTAGAGTTATAAACACATATGGGTGCTGGAAATCAAACCTGGGTCCTCTGGAATATCAGCCAGTGCTCTTAACCACTGAGTCCTCTCTCCAGTCCACAGCCTCATTTTGTTTTCAAGATCAAACACACACACACACACACACACACACACACACACACACACACACACAATGTGGTTCCCAGATCCCAGACATATTTTCTGACCCTAGCCATTTGCCTCATTGTGACTGGGAGGTCATATGCTTCATGTGTCAGAACCCAGAGTGGAGATAGGATACAGTGGGCCCTCTTATCACCTAGTGTAGTTCAGCTTGTCCTCTGTCCCAGCTTTCCATAGGTGTTACAGAACCCTGCTGCCGAGCTGCATAACTGTGCTCTACCCCAATGTATTGGGTGAGGGCTTGTTTTAGGGGTGCATAAGGAAGAGTGGGGAGATGGGTGGTGTTCTACGTGACTCCTTGATTTTTCAAAGAGGAAGATATCTCTTCCTCTTTGATTTTCTCTTGTGAGGGTGCTTTAGTTCATGGAGACTTGTAGGCTCTCAGTTGCCTCCATGTGTTGTTTGAGAAAAAAAAAATGTCCAGTCATTTGATTTTACCAGTGAAGACTAACGAGCCAGATGCTGGGTTGAAAACTTGCTAGCACAGAGAGGCAGAGAAAGCACCCAGCTGACATTCCTATTCCACCAACATACCAGCCAAAAGTCCTACATTAAAGCCAAGAAATACCTAGAGGAAGAAGCCTTGAAGGAGAAAACCTTCGGAAGGAGAAAACCCAAAGGAAAAAGAACTACAAAGGAGAAAAGCTCTGAAGGAAGAAGAACTCTCTGAAGGAGAAAGAACTCTGAAGGAGAAAACCTCTGATGAAGGAAAACTCTGAAGGAAACCAAACTCCTTCTCTACGCTGTCTTAAATACCCTCAGCACAATGTCCCTCCTTTCTGTTTATCCCTGTCAGCTGGTTTCTTGCTCTGCCTCTTGACCTATGGTTAACTTTATCTAATCCTATGTACAGAAAGCTCTTGGATTAAAGGTATGTGCTTAGAGCTGAGCCGCACCATAACCATTTGTTTACAGTAAACAGAAAGCTCTAGGATTAAAGGCTGAGCTATCCCTTAATTATAAACAGATTTTTCAATTCACAAAATCGGGGTTCACAATGTGATCAACATTCTGCAATATCCATGGATTGCCTTAGTAGTCAATGCTGCCAAATATGGGTGCCTGCTGTTGAGCCCCTGGGCTCTTGTGCTCGTTTTGGGGTCTTCCTCTTCCTTTCCCCTCTGTCTTAGAGGGGCACTTGTCTTCATGACTTCTCTCCTGTTTCTGTCTCCAGTGACAGGCTTTCTGGTCCAGGTGTGGATCCTAGAAAGCCAGGACAAGGGGCTCCATACAGCCCACTGTCCTGTCTGGAAGAGAAACATTTGCCCCTCCAGTCTCTGTGTTGAGGATAGAAAGCACACCTAGCTGGTGTATCCTCTGTGGTAAACAGAGTAAGTATTTAGGTTGCTGATTAAAGTGGAATATTGCCTCCACGTGAGAAGTGGTCTCACCCTCAAGCTTCTGTTTGTTCCCGTAGACACTGGGGCTTTTGTGGCATGCTGCCCAGGGACTTTACTAACACTGGGGGTGGTGGAGGACCATTTTGATGAGTTGCTGCCCCAGCCACTTCAATCGCAGCTGCGGCAGCTACATTGGGACTACAGTGAGAGATAGGGATCTAGTTTCATCCTTCTGTGTGTGCGAGTGTCCAGCTTTCACAATACTAGTTGTTGAAGAGGCTGCCTTTTCTCCAGTGTAATTTTGATGTCTTTGTGGCAGGCTATGGGTTGTGTCTGTGCCCTTGATCTGCATGTCTGTTTTCATATCGGTTCCATGCCATTTTCCGGTGCCATGGCTTTAGTATAACTTGAATTAGGTGTGGTGACACCGCCAGCATTGTTCCTTTTGCTCAGGATCTCTGTCTGTTTGGAGGCCTTCTGGACGTCCATATGGAATTTGAGATTGTTTTTTCCATTTCTATGATGGATGACAGTGGATGTTTGATGAGGGTCACACTGATTCTGTAGGTTGCCTTAGATAAAACGCCATTTCCCCAGTATGTATTCTGCCAATCCATAGGCACAGGATGTCCTTCTATCTTCTGGGGCCACCTTCAATGTCTTTGTTTTTTAAATTTCAATGTATAAATCTTTTGGTTCTCTCACCTGGTTATATTTATTCCAAGGTCCATCTATGTATCTATCTATGTATCTATGTATCTATCTATCTACCTACCTACCTACCTACCTACCTACCTACCTACTTACCTACCTATCTGACCAGTAGGAAGCATAAGAAGGAACATTCTGGTGCTGGTGCTGTGATGAGAGGCTGGACACTTTGAGTCCAGAGCCTGTGCCCTAGCCACATCCCTGTAGCCCTCCCTGGATTCAGCTGCCTTGCTTATGTTTCTACTGTGTAACTCATGGAGCAGTTACGATGAGGCTGACACAGGCAGAGGGAAACTCAGACCTCAGACAAGTGGGAGGCCAAGTGGTTCAGGCTAAGTATCCAGCTCAGCACCTCCCACAGAGCACTGTGTGGTGTGGCGAGAGCAGTCCACTGTGCCCACCCCACAAGTTCTCATCCACTTCCACTACAAGGTTCATGGGATGTCTCCAACTGTCTCTTCAGCCTAGCTTTTTTTTTGCTGTTAATTTTTTGTTTATTTGTTTGTTATGGGTCTACATTCCTTCCCCCCCCCCAATATTTATTTATTTATTCAGGTTACATCTCAATCAGTCCCCTCCGTCCACCCCCTCCCAGTCCCAGCCTTCTACCCTCTTCCCCCTCACCCTCCTATCTGCTTTTTTTTTTAATTTAAGGTATATCTTTTTCCCCCAACAGCTCCCCCTTTTAGTCCAATAAAAGGCTCTTTTTCTTAAAATAATAAATATAATACAAAACAATAAGAACAATTAGGCCACAATTATGAAAGCTATAAGGTATAACATATATTTCCAATGTCCAGTCCATACGTATTTGGCAACTGATATTAATATTCTATTATCTATCTCAATAAGTTTAGAGTTCTATCTAACTCAGTTTCCATCCTAACTTGCCTTACCAAATAAAACATCCTCTTAGATCTAGAACATTCTTTTAATTCCTAAACAACTTAAAATTTAACTGTGAGACTATAACTATCTAGTCTTCAACCACATCAGAGACATGAGAAATTAAATATATCTGAATAAACAGGAAGTGCAGAGTCAGCAGCTTCCAAAACTAAGAAATGACAGACAACCGGCTGACTGGACAGTCCCCAATTTCTGTCAATACAGTAGAGCATCTATAATCAGACTTTTGGCCCAGTATCTCTGGCAGACATTAATTGTAAAGCAGGAGGTATTGTAACCGAATTTTTAAATTATTATTTAATACTTATTTATTTATTACTATATTCACTTATAACAAATACCAACAATTTCTTAACTATTAATCCTACAAATTCCTACAATCCCTTTAACCTAACCACTAATCCTATTGACAGTTATTTTCCTAACCTTTTAGAAGGATACAGTCTCTGGGGCAGGTCCTCAGTCATCAGGAACAGTCTTTGTTGTAGATTCTTTAACGCACTTAGCAGTCCTTTTTCTGGAATATCTCAGATGCAGGTTCATCAGGGTAAATTGGCTATCACAGTCTTACCTTAAATAAGGCTTGAGGCTTTCTTCTCTCTGGGAGACCCCAGCCCCTTCGCATCAGCAACTCTGCTACTCTACCTCAGAGTCCTTAAAGCCAGGCACAGTTTCCTTTTGGCCACTGTTTGGGCAGATCAAATCCCTCTAGGCAAAAGAAAGCTGAGCCACAGGATTTAGTCCTTGGCCTTTTGGTATCTTGCTCAGGCTTTCTTTGCTCACCAGCTTCTTTCTGCCTCAGGAGATCTGGCCATCAAATGATGGCCAGCACTTTTTTCAGCAGGACTCTCAGAGCTCTGTAGCATCAGGGTCCTCTTCTTTTTTATGGGGCTCCATGCACTGTCCTTAAATAGGAGGAACTCTGTTTCAGCTTAATTTGGGCCCCGCCCACTTAACAGCTGAAAACAATGTCAGGCCAGATACTTTGTTTCTTTAAGTCCATTAAGTCTTTCCTGTTTTCCTGACTTCAACCTTGTTTTTTCAGTCCATTAAGTCTCCTGTTTGTTTCCTGTTTTCACCTGACTTCATCCTTGTTTTTCCACAAGCTGATAAGCTAAATCGCTCACAGCCAAGTTGATCTTCATGCCCGGAATTAAGAGACTGTATCAGAAACCCCTAGATATTTTCTAAATCTAATTTAATTATGCTAACTCCCTACAAGTTATGAAGGACTTTCCCACCCTGTCTTGGCAGAGCTAGGCTGTTGACTTAACTGCTTCCAAGTTTTGTTCTTTTCAGACAGCATTCTGTCTACAGTTGAAGCAAGTCAGCCCAGTTTTTACTTGCAGGACAAGTTCAAAGCCTACACTGTGCACTGTCCCAAGACCAACATGGCTGGTTGATATGATGGGCTTTGCCTAGAGGGCAGCCTTAGACAGAACCACTCCCCTTCCTCTACCCTGAAAGCATTTGATGAAATTATCAAGGTTTTCTCATGGTGTCCTCTGGAAGAGGAAGCGATGGGAATTTGATGAAATTATCAAAGTTTTCACATGGTGTCCTCTGGAAGAGAAAGTGATGGGGACGTATGTTCCTTTCTCTTTGGCACTTGAAAACTGAGGTAGTTGTGGCTCCATCAGTGTAAGGAAGTGAGCAGTCCCTCAGAGAGGCCTACCCACTGTTGTCCACCCCAACCTCCACCCTTTGGGAGAGACTAGATAGAAGAGCAGCTGGGAGAGTAGTACACAGCTGAAATCCTGGCATTTGAGAGGCTGAGGCAAGAAGATCTCAAATTCACTGGAGGCCTAAGATATATAATAAGATAATCATGACATAGTTAAGTACCACTTGTGACAGTGCTATCAAGAAATAAATAAACATATAAATTATATATACATACATACATACATATAAGGGGATAGAGCCATGAAACCATAGTAATTCTGCTTCTCTGATTACAAATTGGTTAGACATTGGACTAGTTAGCATCTTGACTTCCTTCAAGCTCTCGGTTCCAAACATAGACCCAGGCTAAATTTTCTGTCCAGTGAGCATATCTCCTTTAGTCCCAGGTATTCTTGACCAAAGATGTCCCATCTCTCTGCAGGTGTTCTGGCCATCCTCATCCCACGCCTGGACCTGGTCCTCTCCCTGGTGGGCTCTGTGAGCAGCAGCGCCTTGGCCCTCATCATCCCGCCCCTGCTGGAGGTGACCACCTACTACTCAGAGGGCTTGAGCCCTCTGACCATCACCAAGGATGTCCTCATCAGCATCCTGGGCTTTGTGGGCTTCTTGGTGGGGACCTACACATCTCTGTGTGAGCTGATCTTCCCAAGTCAGGACAACATCTCTACCAATTCCACCAGTGCCTTTATATAAGGATCTGGGTGTGTTCCCTGCACCTGCCCAACTCCACCCTTGTGTGTCTCCTGGTACTGTCCCCACATCCTCAGGTATGGTCTAGTCTCTGGAAAAAGGCAAGGTTGCTGCCTGGCATTGGGTGCTTGGTTGACCTGGGATAGATGAGACTGAGTTGAGGGAGGTCAGGGAGCAGACCTCCACTTGTGATGGAGCAAGCACTGCTTCCCTTGTCATACCCCCTCCCTCAGCACTGGTCTCCCTCATCTGACCTGCTGCACCTAAATTATTCCCATCGCACAGCTCACTTTATTTAAAGGTAGCAGGCTCCTCCTGACCTTTTCTCCTCTCCAGGGCAAGGCCTTGATTAAATAAATGGGGGCTCTTATGTTTACACAGTCAGGCCCCTTTCTCATCAGACTCCAAAATGCTGTACCTCAATATTCTACCAAGCTGAGTCCTGAGAGCTTCTGGAGCCCCCTCATTGTTTACAGCTAGTCCCAATGCTGAAGGCTTCATCTACTGTCTGGCTCCGGTAAGCTCGCAGACCACGCCACCTCTTTTCTAATTTCATCTGTGTAGTTCACAGTACTGCCCCTTGATTCCTTTAGCTGTTGCAGATAATGAGATGAGAGTACTTGTGGTATGAAGGGCTGAGGACAGAAGTGCGGGGTCTGACTTCCTTTTTGTAGACACTACACACAAGGGTCATTGTTTACAGTTCCTGGGGAGAGAGCAGAAGTCCTGCCTTGCCCTGAGCTGCTTCTTAATCCTGGGCTTCCAAGGAACCACTAAACACTAACTGTGACTCGTATCCATCTCCTATCATGGTTCCCACTGAGTCCCCTGGTTTCTAGGGGAGTCACCCTCAGGGTGGGCCTTTAGGGGCAGCTGAGAAAGTCTGTGGCTTGCCACTACTCCCTTGTTGATAGAAGAAGGATTTCCAAAGGACAGTCATTAGCTCCCCATCTCTGAGTTGTGTGTGTGTGAATGTGCACACACGCGCACATGACAGAGTGGTTTGTGTCTCCTCCATTCTGGTTAACAGGGTCTTACCTACAGATAAGATCTGCCTTGGACCTTGGTTTAAAGAAAGAAGCAAGAATTGCCCAGGGTCTTGCTTCGTGTTTGACAGAAGCTAGAAAGGCTGTGGCCCAACCTTGCAGCCAAAAGGCCTTTTCCTGCTATTCTGTTCAGAGCCTCCTGAGTGACTTCCATGCCAAGGGAGGGGAAGGATGGCCTGTGGCTACAGCAGCAACTGGCCTAAGCGGTGTTGCTAGGAGGAGACATTGCTGTCTTGCTGGCCTTTAGCCCCTAGGAGAGCAGCACTTTGTGCCCTTTCTCCCATCAGCATCCATCCCTACAGGTGCTTATGTGGCCAGGTGCCAGCTGGGCATACAGAGGCCTTGCTTTCTGAAGTCTCAGGCTTGAAAATGACCAAAATAGGTTCAGATGCTGGCCAGCACCCCGACTGTGGGCCAAGCTCTCTGCTAGAGGCCACCCGAGCATGACTTCCTGGGTGAAGAGATGGTACATTCGGAAGTTTTTTTTTTTTTTTAATAATTTATTTTTTATTTCTTCAAGTTACATCTCAATCACAATCCCACATTCAGAAGTTTTAGAGAGGCCCTGAGTCAGGTGGCTTTGCAGGTGGAGACCCAATGCACAAAGCTCGCTGCCTCTTCAGTGCCCCTGACCTTGCTCCATGTGGACACCTTCTTTAGCACTAGGCTAGTGGCAGCTTCCTTGGTGTGGCCTACAAATTTTGACATCTTGTGGTCCTGTCATGTCAGTTTGGTGACTTACTCTTTCAGCAAGACCAGGGCCTTTCCTGAGGGACACCTGGGAACTGCTAAGCACGAAGTGCCAGGTGCAGGAGGAAGTCGGGCCTCTGCTGCCCACACCCTAAGGGTCCACAGGAGCTCTGAGTCAGAAGCCTGTTCTGCTGGCAGTTGAGAGCCAGATGGCCCCTAGTGAGAAAACACTCAAATACATGGAAGCTTATCAGAACAATATGCAAGGCTTGTGCAGTGTAAGCCTGAATCCAGATGCCTCAGGGCCAGACATGTTGTCCCTTCCTTGCCATCCTGGGCCTTGCCAACCCAGTCCTTGCCTGTATCTGCAGTTCATCCCCAGAGACCCATTATCCAGACTTGAATGTGAGCAGTTGCTAGGAAAAATGTGATCTCACCTGAGCAGCCCCATCCTGCCTTTACCAGTGGCATCATTTGTAATGTGCGGCTGCCTGAGTCAGGAGAGATAGGGGTCCGCTTAGCCCCTCCTCTCTAGCGACACCTGTGGGTAGGTGCTAATTGTCTGCTGTTCACTCTGTCTTGGGTTAAGGGTGATCACTAGTCTGAAGGTATGTCCCAGATCCTGTCCTTGGGCCCTTTCATCCTCAGATTTGTCCCTCCCTCAGTGCAATGTCTTTGGACACTGCTGTGTTACCTATACCTTCTAGGAAGGGCAGAGCTCAGATCATGTAACAGCATTCTCTATCCCCTATGCACATCGAGGGTCTGGACACAGGTTTGCTTTCTCTACTGGCCACACTCAGCCACCACTCTTACTGGGACACTGAGGCTTTCTGGGAACGGATACAGAAACCAGGGTGGTAGGACATGGCAATCAGGATGGGGTGCCAATTCGGCTTTAAATTTTCATTTTCCAAAGTACATTCCAAATCAGAGACCACTGCAGGAAAACAAGCCATCGGGCTCATCTTTGAAACTGTGATCAGTACTTGAAGACACTTTAGTCCTCATGTCATGACGGCTTCTTCCTTCTGTGTGTCCAGAGACAGTGTTCATGGGCAGTTGTCAGAAAAAAAGTGGGGAACGAGGCTGGAAGTTGCCTGGGGTTTGCCCTGCTCTTTGGTCAAATCAAGGTGATGTTGAAGAAGGTGTTTTTTTTTTTTTTTAATGAATAGACTCCCATGTCTGTGCTGTAACTGTCAGTGGACGTGTGTATCAAGGTTTGAGAGAACTGCCACACTGAGTCTTAACAGCCAGACAGTACTATTTGTGTGTGCCCACTCGGATGTGTGTTTCAGTAGGGTACACATACACATGTGGGTCATGTCAGAACCTCTGGGTCTCAGTTGGGTTGTACACATGGATCTTGTTTTAAATTTCCACTTCAATAAATGAATTTTATTTTTTATTTTTGAGAGGTTGCAATCTCTGTTTTCACACTTCAAAAAAAAATCAATCAGGTTAGGAACATGTGCTGAAGGAAGAGGGGTCTGAGAAAGGGAATGTGGTTTTAATTTTATTTTTTCTGTTAAACAGTCCTGCCTCTGTAAACTACATCAATATTCTCCTGAAATCCTGGGTAGGCATTTTCAATGCCTTCTGCACATCCCAGTGGGTCGTTTTAGGGGTCAGCTTGATTTTTCAGTCAATATGAGCCTAGGTGTTTGCAAATGTTGACATCCATAGCGGCTGGTGTGGGTGGCTCCATCTCATTCAAACGTTCTTGAACTGTGGCTTCCCCGAGGAGGAATCCTGTGTCCAGACCACAGCACCAGCTTCTGAACATCCACACTTGACCAAGGCCAGCACTGGAAATTGACACCTGCCATCCACAGCTAAGGCAAGTCTTTGAAATCTGTTTTTATGCACACACACGTGCATACACACATGAACTGTGGGCTTACACTAACCAGGGGGCTACTAATCACCAAGCAGAAGAAACAATTACTAGATCACAATTGCATGTGCGTCGTTGTTCATGTTGCTTGTCTACTGCATTACTGTGTGTGCACATGTGTACCGAGTCAATCCAACGTCCCGAAGACTCGGTCAGTCTTACAGGCCACAACTTTACAAGGAGCTCAACACCAAGGGTTTGGATACCAGAATTCAAGCACTTCTCCAGGAACCTGCCTCTTGGCTTACAGGCTTGGGGGCACTTGGGAGTGTTGTGAGGGTAATGGGAGTGTCATAAAAGGATGAAGGGTTTAGAAAATAGGACGTCAAAGCACTGACTTTCGTGGTCTCCCACATCAAGGATCCATGCACACCTAATGGTGCAAATGGGTGCTCCCAGGTCTCCAGGTCCCTCAAGGTAAGCCCATGGCTCTGCTGGTGACATACACGTGAGTGACAGTCACTGGCCCCGGTTTTCCAGGTAGGCAGCTTCTTCGGTTGGGCACTTTGTAGATGTGGTTAGAGACTTTGAAACTTGAATGGTGCATTTTTCCTGGACTAGTGGTTCTCACCCTATGGGTTGTGACCCTTTCAGGGGTTGAATGACCCTTTCACAAGACTCCCCTAAAACCAACAGAAAATGCACATATTTACACTATAATTCATAATAGTAGTAAAGATGCAATTATAAAGTAGCAACAAAATAATTTTATAGTTGAGGATTTCCAAAACATGCACTATGTTAAAGGGCTGCAGCATTAGGAAGGTTGAGAACCACTGTCCTAGACTGTGGCCATTGGTCTCCCTCATCTTTAAAAAAAAAATCAAAACTGGATTTTACATATAGCAAAATTAGCTTTTTTTTATGTACAACTTGATGAGTTAAGACCAACTCAATAAAAATGTAGAATGTTGCCTTTGTTTTAAAAGTTCATTTATTTATCTATTTATATTTGTGTGTATGTTTGTGGTGTACAAATATATATGTATGTAAATGTTTGCACCTCAATGCTGGGCATCCTGTTTACTCCCTGGAGAAAAGATTTCTCACTGAACCTGAAGCTAGACTGGCAGCCAGCCAAACTCAGGGATCCTCCTGTCTCTGCCCCTACGATGCTGGGGTTTTAAGCCTGTCTATGGCTATTTCAGGTTTTTAGGTGGGTCCTGGGGATCTGAACTCAGGTCCTCTTGTTCTGCAGAAAGCATTCTTACCCACTGAACCATCTACCCAGGGCCTCCCTATGGCATTTTCTAGTCTCTTCATCCCCAAAACACTTGGCCCTTGGCCTTGGAACAAAGGTGTGTGGATGTGTGACTTCCCAGAGGCTACCTTGTCAATGGTAATGGTAGAATAATGTGTTGAGATTTTTTATGTCAGGGACAGTCAACAGTTTTCTATGTAGCATCTTATTTAATACTCAACCAGTGAGAAACTTCTGGCAATATCTCTTTTGCAAACAGAGACATTAAAGGGTTTTAAAAACTCGACCCAGGCCCACATTTTTTAGCTAGCCGGGTCTCACCTTATGTCTTTGTTCCTGAGATCCATGGCTCCTGCCTCCTACTTTCAACTCTTCTCATCTGCCCTCCTTCAGGGAGTCCTCCCTGCCCCCAGACCTGCTGAGTACCTATCTAGGCGGCCCAAACTACTCTTATCCCAAGCCTGCTTTGTTCACGCCGCCCTTATTAGTCCTCATTGTCATCTGTGAGAGCAACCCTGCTTTCCACAGTGCCAGTCCCTGTGTCTTCACATCATTCCTTGCTCCTGACGTAGCTGGCTGCCCTTGTCTATGCTCAACCTGGGACTCAACTCGTAACACCCAGACCAGATGGCTGCTTGTCTCTGGAGTCTTCCATGGCTAGTTTGGTGGGAATGTATGGCTCATTCCTCAGCTATGTGCTGTTAGCTGATTAGCATTATACTACCTGTGCTAGGGAGAAATGGCTCCATCAACCCTTTGTGGTCTATAGGGACCTCAGCTTCAGAGTCAACCAACTGAACATAGGATAACACTAGAAAAAATTACACTTAATATTGAGCACAGACAGACTTTGTGATTCCCTCACCTCTCATCCACATGGTCTTAGGTATGAGAGACAATCTAGAAAGGACATACAGTATATAGAAAGACCTGTTTAGGTTACAGGCAAACAGCACACTGTTTTATACAGGGGACTGAGGCTTCCACAGAGTTTGGTATCATTGGTGGGCCCTAGAACCAACGTCACAGATAATAAGAGTCTCTGTTCTTAGACTCTTGCCTAGCTCCTAAGCTGCTGAGAGCATTGGCTAATTGAGAGTGTCTATCACCTCATTCTCTGCCCTAGGGACAAGCCTGTCCCTGAATTGATTGGGCACTCAGTGTAACCTATAGTGAGTGAGTGGTATCCAAAACAGGTAAGCTAACTTTAAGTTTTTCAGTTTCACGTTAATATCACCAAGCAGTTTCCTTGGAGGCTTATCAGAGAATCTGAGAAAATTCTAGACTGTCTTTGACGAGGCAGATCCCAGAGGGTGCTCGTGCATTTCAGGAGGCATCCCAGAACTCTGAGTCAATACCCCAAAGCAGCAGCAGCTCCCTATGTCACCATGTCCTGCAGTGACAATTGCTGTCCCTTGCACTGAAGCAGCGGTGGGCCCTGGATAAGTCACTCCCTGTCCTAGAATGTCATGTCTGGTATTTCTTTTCCAGTCAGCTCTTTGAGAATCTCCCTTGCCTTCCATTCAAAAGAGAATAGGCCTTTCTGGCTGAATCCCTCTATCATAATTCCAGAAACTTCTTAAGGCTTCTGGTCATGGCATCCAACCCCTGCCAAGATCTCCTATGTCTTTGTATTTCTGGTTAACACAGTGTCACCCTTTCCAGAAAACCTTAACAGCCCTGGGACTGACACCGCGTGAGCGCCCCACCCCCACCCTGGCACTGACCACCACACAGGTGTCCTTTTGTGGCTTACTGTTTGTCCTGCTGTGTCTTCACCTTCCCCTCAGCAGGCATTGCCCTCCTGCAGCCCCTCAGCTGACATACCAGAGGTCTTCGCTCTGTGCCCTTCCTTCAAACTCCCTCTTTCCAGCTCTGTTCCAGATTATTGGATCACAACCCAAGACCAGATGTAAGGCTCATACGAGAGGCCTGGTCTAGAG
This sequence comes from Lophiomys imhausi, assembly GCA_907164525.1. Lineage (NCBI taxonomy): Eukaryota > Metazoa > Chordata > Mammalia > Rodentia > Muridae > Lophiomys > Lophiomys imhausi. The sequence continues at coordinate 5,818,916 of CAJQZJ010032020.1, forward strand.
CCTCAAGGCTGAGCAGACTTCAGCCTCTCAAGATCAGGACCTTCTGGCTCTTGGTGCCACCTAGAATTAGAGTTCTGGGCTGGACTGGCTCCGAACCCTGCCCTATGCGTCACACTTGTTGCTGCTATGTGTTGGTCCTCTGGGGCCCTGTAGTTGAGATCGGTTCACAAACTCACATGCAGGTCAGACCGGGGTTTGAACCTTTATCATGAAATCAGTGGCCTCGCACATTTAAATTACTGACATAATACAAGCTATTTAATTTCTCTGTGCCTCACTCTCTCATAGACAGGAGCACAACACCTCTGTCATGAAGGTTTTAGGATGGTTAAGTGACTCGGAACAATAGTCATGCCAGGTGCCTGACCTTCAGCAAGGGATCGGCAAGTGACTTTGGGATGGATGGTGGCTGCTAGCGGTGAACGCTGTTGTACGAGTTACTACTGTAATGACCCTGTCTGCTGGGCCAGACTCAGACTCTCATGGACCTAGAGCCCCTGTGACTTGATGATGGGAGGATTGGGTCTTAAGGTCAGAGCGCCCTCTCGTGGTCAATCTGGGAAGGTGCGCAAAGGAAGGCGTGTGGGACTTTGGGCTGGGAGGTGCCGACTGTGAGTGCTTCTCTGGGGTGGGGGGGTTGTGAGGACATGAGTGATTCAGTTTTTCCAAAACAGTTAAAAAAAAAAAAAACTGAATAGGGATTTCGTTTGTGTGAGAAGAAAGTAACTGGCAGCCTGGACGTAGCTCAGCTGGTTGATGGCTGACCTTGTGGTTCTCAGTCCCCAGTACTGACAGCATAAATGGAACGTGGTGGTAAAAGTAGCATGGTCAGAAGTTCGAGGTCACTTCCCACTACACAATAAGTTCAAGGCCAGCCTAGGCTGCATGAGCTCCTGTCTTTAAAAATTAAAGAAAACTCTGGGTATGGTGGCCCATGCCTTTAATCCCAGCACTCAGGGATTTGAGAGGCTAGGAAGGAGGAGCTAAATTGCTCTCCAGATGATACCATCCTAGTGGATGTCCATTGCAGCACCAGGAATGAGCCCTACTGTTTACTAAGGACTTTGGCCAGTGGTGTAATTATGCTGGCTCACTGATGTAAGAAATGCGCCACTCTGGCGAGGGACACCCACGCATGTGCAAGGGGCTTTTGGGTGAAATCTCTGTGTCTTCCACTCAGCTGTGCTGTGAAAGGCCTATTGAGAACCCTCTCTGACATGCGGTGCAGTTGGCAGAGTGCTTGCCTAGCATATGTGTAGCCCTGGGTTTTAATCCCAATCCTGCATAAATCCTGTGTGTTGGTGCACAGCCAGCACTCAGGAGATGGAGGTAGGAGGAAGGGAAGTTTGAGGTCATCCTTGGCTACACCCAGACTGTGGTCTAAAAAACTCTCAAAACGAATCTGTAAAGCAAGAGTCAGGTTAGAGCTGCTCAAGGATATACGAGTGTGCAGAGGAGCTGGGCAAGACAGCCTACCTGCCTGACTTCAGAGCCCCCAGTCCACCTGGAGGTCTTGAGCCAGCCATTTCTGTCTGACTGGGCTTTCCAGTCTCTCTGGCCACAGCAGCTGCCAGGGGACGTTCCATGAAACAGTGGGGCAGCAGTTGCTGGCTCCCAAGATTTGTATTAGTAAGATCCCTCCTGCAGCCATTCCATGTGGTGCCAGGAACGAAAGTCTTGAACCTTGGAGTTTTGGCATGCCTGCTGCTTATAGTCTGTGCCCCAGAACTTTAGTTTCTCCATCTTTAAATTGAGGAGCTTTGGACTTGTGAGATGGTAGGAGCACTTGCCACCAAGCCTGATGAAGACCTGAGTTCAATCCTTAGGAGCTAATGATGGAAGGAGAGGAGCAACTCCCACAAGTTGCTCTCTGACCTCCAAACACATACAAATACATTAAAAATAATAACGAAGCCGGGCGGTGGTGGCACACGCCTTTAATCCCAGCACTTGGGAGGCAGAGGCAGGCGGATCTTTGTGAGTTCGAGGCCAGCCTGGTCTACAAAGTGAGTCCAGGACAGCCAGGGCTACACAGAGAAACCCTGTCTCGAAAAAACCAAAAAAAAGAAAAAAAAATAACGGGTTTGGAGTTTTGTTTGTTGTTGTTTTTTTGGTTTTTCAAGACAAGGTTTCTCTGGATAACAGCCTTGGCTGTCCTCAAACTCACTATCTAGACCGGGGTGACCTCGAACTCACAGAGATCCACCTGCCTCTGTCTCCCAAGTGCTGGGACTAAAGGTGTTTGCCACCATGCCTAGCTCAAGGATCTTTTAAAAATTGAATGTGAGAAGGGGTATTGGAGTTAGAGGCATTTCCCCAAAATAGTGTCCTGGCCCCACTCAGACCTTTGACTTCATGTCTGGTTGAGCTCAAGGGTCTAGCTTAGCTTAGCAGATATCAGAGATATCAGGGTGATAAACCATCCCAACTCCTCAATTCTTTTTTTTTTTTTTTTTTTTTTTTTTTTTGGTTTTTCGAGGCAGGGTTTCTATGTGTAACAGAGCCCCGGCTGTTCTGGACTCACTTTGTAGACCAGGCTGGCCTTGTACTCACAGAGATCCACCTGCCTCTGCCTCCCGAGTGCTGGGATTAAAGGTGTGCGCCACCATGTCTGGCAATTAGACAGCTGTGAACTGCCATGTGGTTACTGGGATTTGAACCCAGGTCCTTTGGAAGAACAGCCAGTGCTCTTAACCACTGAGCAATCTCTCCAGGCCCTCCTCAATTCTTTATGAGCCTGGTCTTGGACACTCTCTTGACCTGACCCTGACCAAGCCTGATGTGCTGTAAGTAACACAGAAAATAACAGTAAAAAAGATATTTATTGTTAAAAAAAATCAAATGGCAAACAAAGCCACCCGTGCATCACTCACTCACACCCACAGTCACACAGGGCCCACTAATGCGCCCTCCCCACACAGCTATCTCTCTGAACAGCTCCAGGGGCGGGAGTCTCTGTGGCCTCTTCTGTTTGACTTCTGACTCCAAAACCACACATGTGAAAAGACAGTGGACCAGAGAGGGACTGGCAGAGGACAGAGTGCTCAGGCCACTACAGGCCTCCCTGGCTTCCAGTCTCTGCCACTCCCAGCTACATAACTTTCTACACATGTGTGCATACATGGGGTCCATGGGTGCCCACATGTGTAGTCATGTGCCCGTACTGACCCTCCATGCATAGGGCTGAGTCAGTGTGGGTAACACTTGTTTGGCAGGCATCTGCCACGAAGGGGAGGGAGAAGGCAGGGTGTCTGGCCTGGATCAGCTGGCTGGCTCCCTGCCTCCACCTGGTCCTGAACGGGAGTTGAATTCCTTGTGTCTAGACAAGAAGAAACCCTTTGGGAAAACACATCCAGACAGCAAGGTTGAAAAGTGCCTAAGAGTTTTTCAAATGAACTACTTCCTTCTTGCTTTTGGCCAAAAAGTGTCTGGAAAACTTGGGACAATAAACTCAGCATTCCATGAGATCTGAATTCTTCAATGCAGAAGATTCCAGGCAGGATCCCACTGGCAGAGGTGGAACAAGTCCTGAAGCTTTAAGAACAAAACTTCTGGGAGACATAACTCCAAGTGACTCATCTCCCAAGGATGCTCTTGCTCCCAGTGCCCAGAAGGTGCGGACATGAGACACTTGGCATAGATGTCCCAAATGCACACACAAAGCAGAAACTCAGGGGACTGTAGTACCTGCTTGCAGGCTGCTTACCCTTCAGCCTCTTAGGAGGCTACTGCATGGGTCTCACAAGGCCTTGGATCTTCCCTTCAAAGTAGGTTTATGCACAGTTGCCTGTTGGGCACAAACCTGCCTGCCCCACCGTAGGCCTGTGAGCCGTCGTAAGAATGTGGCCCAAACATACTGAGCTAGTGGTTGGAGCTCTTTCTTGTTGGGGCTGGGAGGTGGTCATTCCGAGGGATTGCCCTCCTAGTTCTCATCCTAGCATGCACCTGTCTGGGCACCCCCTCTTTCTTGGGGCCCTTCTGCTGCTTTTACAGCTCTACGTTCAGCTTCCCTCCACCCTCAAGGACAAGCTGGGGACCCGAAGAGCACATTTCAAGAGATGGCCATCTGGACTGGGGATGTGGTGGCTTCCCTCTTTCTCCCAGCCATGCCCAATTCACTCCCCATAAGACTGGAAGACACTTCAGGGTCTGGGCCTCCCATGCCTTCCTCTGAGAGCAGGAAGCTAGAACATGACCTCCTCGCAGCTCCCATAGTCACTCTCTACCATGTCTGAACCCTCATAGTTGGGGGGTGCTCGAGGTTGGCTCCGGCCTGCAGCAGGCCCACCGTTTACCTCACAGTCCGCATAGGAGGGCCCAGCTCTGCTGAGCCGCATGCTCACTCCCTTATAGCCCCCCTCTGCCAGGCAGGGCCCACTCCCTCCCTGGCGGAACTGTGAGTGGTAGTAGCTGATGGCGGTGTACTCGTTGAGACAGGGGGCGAGCAGGTGTTCTTGGGGGCTGGGGGGCCGTGGAGACATCAGGTCTTCCAGGTTCTGGTTGCTATAACGAGGTGGGAGGGGTGCCCGCTTGTTTTCCATTTCCAGGGGGAAAGGGAAGCCCCCATAGAGGCCAGTGGGATCTGGCATCAGGGCAGGACTGACATGGTGGTGAGGAGAGGGTGGCAGAGGACCCTGCATTGCTTCGGGATGGGGGTATTCAAAACGTTCCTTCCGGGAGTAAGTTGGAGGCCAGACTGCAGTTCCACCTGGGTATACTGAAAGAGAATAGTAAGATTTGGTGAGTTCTATGTTTCTGTGGTGGTCATTCCAGCAAGCTGTACAGGGGCTCTCAATGAACTGACATTTTAGGAGGGGTGGCCCAGGGAGCTGGTGGGCATGTGACCTATCTGTACATGTTGTCTCTGGAAGTTGGGATGGATCCTACCATCCAGTGAGGGCAAGGTGAAGCCCCAAGGTTAAACTCAAAGCCAGCTCATCTTGCAAATCTTTACTGCCAACCTGTGTCAGTGAGAAGAGAAAGCTAGGGAAAACCATGGGCAGTTCTATGCCATCCATGCTGCCGTTGGGCAAGTTGAAGCTCTTCCCAAAACCCGCCAGGGAGTTTAATCTCAGAACTGAAGGAAACAGATGCACACTGTGGAGTTGGACATGGCATGGTGTCTGTCACAGGGGATGACAGAGTGAGGGGAGGCTTGGAGGAGCCCCCTTATCCCACACTCATCTCTGCTATTGAGAGTGTGAGCAACTCATTTCATCTTTATATCCTCAGTGACATATCATGACAATAACCTGTTGTAACTACTGGGGAGCACACTGATAAACAAACAAACAAATAAATAAATAAATAAATAAATGCATATATAAAAGAAAGTGTTTCACTCCTTCTGAGCCAAAGATGAGAGGGACTATAGTTCCCTATTCTAGGCCAGCCAAGTCACACTTCCAGATTGGAATACCAGAACCTTTTCCATTTCTGGAACAGCACAAAAGTGCAGACTTCTCCCACTTCATTCCCAAGTCTACCATCAAGTCTATGTTTCATGACATGAACATCACTCCAGCAGTGTGACTTGGAAGTTAGAAGAGTGGGTCAGAGAAAAGGCACAATGAGCCACAAACTCTGGATCAAGAGACTTGGCATCTTCTCCAGTTATCTCTGCACTGTGACTTGGAATGAATCCCTTCCTGTCCCATTCCCAGAGACTGGTTTGATTGATGACTGCTCCATTGTATACCTATGTGTATACCAATGGAGTGTTTGGGACTCCCACCACTTTCCATTTATCCCTGAGCCACAGGACTGCTGGTTATACTGACCCAGCTCCTCGCCTGACCAGGTTCTCTTGATGATGGGCTCGTGGCCAGGGTGGGAAGAGACTGTGGCTGGTGGGAGCCTGGGAGGCACACTGCACACCATAGGCCGCTGCTTAGAGGTAGGTCCGAAGGTGACGAGCTCATTTGGGAGTGAGGTCTTGCTGGGCTCCAGTTGGTTCAAGTTGTTGCAGGAACTGGTGCTCATGGGGTTGAGCTCAATGGAAGGTGAAGCTTGGGTGTCAACACCAATGCTCCTGGCTAGGAGGTCTGGGTCCTCCATAGCCACTGGCTTATGAGACTTGCAGCGACGACAGTAGAGGAGGAGCCCCACAGTGGCAATGATGATGAGAGGTAAGGCCACTATGATCACCAGAAGCTCCTGCTGTCCCCAGTCCCCTCTCTTAATCTCAGGAGTGATGAGACAGTGTCCTTCTGAGCAGCCTCTTGCCTCCATCTCACACCTGCAGAGGTTGAGAAGTACTTAGTGAGCTTTTGAAGGTCTCTCTTTAAAAACCAAAACTATTTAATGTATGAACATTTTGTCTGCCTGTATGTCTGTGTACCATGAGTGTGCCTGATGCCCTCGGAGGCCAGAAGAGGGAATAAGGTCCTACAGACTGTTTATGACCTACCATGTGGGTGCTGGGAATCAAACCCAGGTCCTCTGAAAGAGCAACAAGTGCTCTTAAACACTGAACTATTTTTCCAGTCCCCTAAAGGTCTCTCTTCCAAAGTCCTATATGGGATAGAGCTCTTGCCCCCAATCCTGTGATGGCCTGCAAAAAGTCATAGGAAATTGTCAAACACACCAACACATCAATATCAGAACCACCCACACGTTGTGTATGTGTGTGTGTGTGTGTGCACGCGCGCATGTGTGCGCATGTGCACGCAGTCTGGGGCTGGAGACATAGATCAGTGGGTAAGAGCTCTTACTGTTAAAACATGAGGAACTGAGTCTGAATCGCCAGCATCCATCCACACAAAAAGTTGGCTGTGTTGGCCCTGAACTGTGAGGGGCAAAGTCAGGAGGATCGTCATACCTTTTTGGCCCCCAGTCCAGTGAGGCCCTGTCTCACAAGAATAAGACAGAGGATGATAGAACAAAACCCTAGGCATTCTCTGGACCCCTTCATGTTACTGGGTGCATGTACCCCCATATATATAAATAGGTGTACATGTATACATGTTTGTATGGGTACATGTGTACACCTATGTACATGTGTATAAAGGACAGATGTCAACCTTGTAGGTCATTCCTTAGGCACCATCCACCTTGTTTTTGAAACAGGGTCTTTCACTTGCTTAGTTGGTGTCTCATCAACTAAGTAAGGCGGGCTGGCTAGGGAGCTCCAGGGACTTGCCTATCTCTCCCTCTTCAGAGACGGGATTACAAGTGTGCACCACCACACCCAATGTTCTCACATGGGTCCTGGAGACTGAACTCAGATCCTCAGGCTTGCAAGGCAAGCACGTTACCCATTGTGCCGTCTTCCCTTGGTCAAACACAGGATTCAACAACAGACTCACTTGTGACCATGGAACCTGACAACGGTTTTTTTTTTACCAGTGACATCCAGGCCTGGGATATTCTCTCCACCAATGAAGTCAGATGCTGCTGCTGCGGAGGCATCTGGTCTACCCAGCTGTCCCCCTGGAAGATGTCTGTTTACCAGATACAAGTCAGCCGTGGGCCAGGGATGGGAACCAGGTTTCAATGCCACCTGCTTCCCTTTACCGAGTCCTAAGAATCCAGCGTGGTCATGTGCAACTTAGTGGCTTTACATGCTACAGCTGCTTGGAGGAAGTATTAATTGTCAACCTGACAGAGTCTTCAATCATCCAGAGATAGATGGCTGTGTGGGCATGCCTGTGTGGGATTACTATGATTACATTAACTGAGTTGGGAAGACATGCCCAATGTGGGTGGCACCATTCCCTGGCTAGGATGCTTAGCTGTACCAATAGATAAAGAGAACTAAACAACAGCGTACTTTCATCTTTCTGTCTCTGTCTCTCTGTCTCTCTCTTTCTGCTTCCTGACTGTGGGTGTGGCCAGCTGCTTCAAGCTCCTGCCCCCTTGACTACTTATGAACTGTGAGACAGAATGAACCCTTCTTCCCTTAAGTTGCTTGGGTCAGAGTACTTTATCACAACCACAGGAAGAGATACTAAGTTGCTATGTGATCTCCCAGGCCATTTTCAGCTTGGCATGGCCTAGTTTCCTTATATATCTCTTAGAGACCATCTATTGCCAGCTTTCCACTTTGGAGGGGTTTGGGGGAAAAGTTCCCCTCACTCCAATTGAGTCCCAAATTATCTCTCAATGCTTAGAATTTTGCCACAAGCAGCTTGTTCTACAGTTTGAAATGCTGGATTCTCCAGGTTCCTCTTTTCTGGCCCATTCCCATGTGCCCTCCAATGACCCTGATGAATACCATTCTACATCAAAACAGGCAGATAGGAGGATAGCAATGATGGCTGCTGAGAAGGACATGAATCATTGGAACCTTCAGTGATCTTGGGAAGCCCCTTCCCTCTCAGTTTTCCCATCTCCAAAATTAGAAAGATTATGCCATTGACTTTCTTTTCTTTTCATTTTTTTTAAGACAGTGTATGCCTTAACCCAGGTTGACCTTAATACACAGATAAATATATACCTATCTATGTACGTATAGATAATGTCGAGCTTCCTTAATTAATTCTGTGTGTGTCTGTGTGACTGTGTGAGTATATAGGCCCATGTGTGTGCATATGCCCATGCCTATGAACTCATGGGGAAGCCGGAAGACGGCAGTGGGTGTCCTCATTTATCACTCTCTACCTATTACGTTGAGACAGGGTCTCTTCCTGAACCTGAGACTTTTTTTTCTTGGCTAGGCTGGAAGCCGGCATGACACACAATTCCCTTGAAGTTGAGGTTGCAGGCATCCACGGAGCACATGGCCCATTGTGCGGGTGCTGGAATTGGAGCTTCTGCCTGTGTGATTGAGCAGCAAGCACTCTTAAACACTAAGCTATGCTTCCAGCCTGGACCTTGCACTTCTGACTCTCTTGCTTCATATCCTAAGTACTGGGATTGTAGTCATGAGCCACTATGCTTGGCGATCAAAGGCTATTATATCCAGGGTGACTACAAACAAGAGAATCCCCTGGGAGTTTGTTAAAACAGAATCAAGGCCCATTCTGGGTGATCCCGGTTCCATTGATTCACAATTCCCTCCTATGACTGCTTAAAGGCTCCTAAGCTGGGGTGCTCCAATACTAGATACCTGTCCAAATGCTTTGTTTCTAGGTTTCTAGAATGTGTCTCTTTCCCTAACAACCCTCACGGCCAAGTTTAGTTTGCAGGCAGGGTGCACAGTTTTGCAGTGAGGTTGGAGACAGAGCTGTTCCTGGGACCAGGGAAATCAGTTTCCCCAAGTGTCTTTGGGACACACAGTACAAAGCAGGTGCAGTCATCTCTCTGCAGATGTCAGCCAGGATTGACATGCCCTAAAGAGCTGGTGTGAGGTGTGACTTCCTGGCCCCTTGTTTATGGGTCTGGTTCAGATGGTTAGGAATTGGGCTTGAGAAATCACCCTTTTCACAAGCATTCCCTCCCACAGTGTACAGATACAAGGAAGTCATAACAGGAAAAGGCCCAGAGATTGGACTTGTGGACTCACATTGGTCTCCCTAGAGGTCAGAAGGCAAAGATCACTTCCTAATGTTTCAGGGTAAGGAACCAGGGCATGTAGCCTCTCTGAGCTTACCTGTCACCTGTGTAAGGGTGAGGGCAGTTACAGGAAGTGCCTTCAGGGGAGGAGACACAAGTGCCACCTTCCTGGCAGGGCACAGAAGTACAATTCTCCTTTCCAAGTTCACAGTTCCTGCCAGAGAATGGAGGGGTGCACCTGCACAGGTAGCCTGGGAGAAAGAGGAAGATGAGTGAGCAACAGGCTAGTGTTTGGGGCCCCAGTAAAAGCTGTGTCTTTGTGATGTAGTTCAAGAGTCATTTGTCTACTAGATACTAATGACTTGCCCAAGATCACTTTGGGCTATGGTGAGGGACCCTACTCTGTCAGCTCTATAGTGAGACACAAGGGCCAGATCACAATCAGGGGCCCTTGGTGTAAGCTGCAGGGTCACCTTCCCAGCCCTTACCTGATCCAAGGGCAGGTGAGCAGCTCCCACCATTGAGGCATGGGTTCCGGCTACAGGCAGTGCCAGGCCAGCAGCACTGGGTGAGGGCCCGTCTCTCCAGCCAGCCTGCCATCTTCTTTCCAAGGCCAAGCAGCTCTAACCTCTCACCATTGACCACAACAGCATCCAGGCAACCCTCAAAGCCCAGGGAGACATTTGAGGAAGGATTCGAGGGGACAAGTCCACCCAGCAGCAGGTGTCTCTCAGTCCTCAGACCCTGACACTCTTCTGGGATGCCAAGGGAGGCGTTGTCTGTGGTGCCAACCAACAGATGAACAGAAGTGTCCCTCTCCTCTAACAGCATGGGGTGCCACTGTCCATCATTCACAGGATGCCGGGAGGAAATGTTTCCATAGAAACCACCTGGACAGCGGTATTCCAGCTGGGGGACGCCATTGACCAGCTGCAAAGGGAGCAAGGACAAGCACCAGCAAAACAAGGACTTCAGTAATCCTACCACAGACTTTCAGTTGCAATAATATTTTCTTTTTTGCTCTTGTTCACTCCCCCAACCCCTGTCTCTGTCTCTGTTCCTCTAAACTCTATTCTCAACCCAGGCTCCATGATGACAATAAGTCAGATCGCTGTGTTTGCTAAGGAGCTTCTGAAATCCTCTGCTTCGCTCAGATGAAAGCAAAGTCCTTACAAGGGCTTCTGGGACCTTCATAAACATGCTGGCCCCCTCTTCTTCCATTACACTTCGGCTCCCACTGTGAGGTCTGTCCACCTTGTTCACGTCACTGGAACCATATGGAACACTAGGCCGTTGTTTAAGAATGCCAACAGCCTCCTGTTGTTCATCTAACTGCTATTGCTTCCGACATGTCCATGCAGCTACTTCTTAGTGGTAGTTTTTTCTCCATCATTAATCACCATGGAAAGACAATCTAGGTGTATCTAGGGAGGAGTTTCTAGAAAGGCTTAACTGAAGAGAGAAGATGCATCCTGAATGTGTGCGTGGGTCCTGGGCTGGATAAAAGGGGAAAAGGGCTGAACACCAGCACCCATCTCTCTCTGCTTCCTGACTGTGGCTGCAGGGTGACCGGCTGCCTCGCGATCCTGCCACCATGCCTTCCCTGCCTTTTTATAATACAAGTCAAAACAAAACCCTTTATTCTTGAGGTTTCCCGTCCCAGGCATTTCTGTCACAGCAACAAGAGACATTGCTAATACATGTCTTCACCCTCTTCAAATTACTGCTCAGCCACCACCTCCCTGACCACCTCTTAGCCCCTACCTTCTCATCCCCTGTGCCCTCAGGACTTCTCACATTCAAGCTAACTCTGAAATCTCCATGTTTTATCACCAGTCTCCCTGGTGCCTAATGAAAACTCTAAGAGGGATTTCATACAACAGTGAGACCCAGATGCACATGACAGGGGCTCTCACCCATTGCCAATGCTCAACAGATACATGTTGAAAAAAAAACCCAAAATCATAAAAGTAGTGGCCTGGTGGTTGTGATGAAAGTATTAACCCGGGCAGCAAAGGAGACGCCCATTATATGTAACATGCATTGCTGAGGGGCCGAGCCTAAATGAGTGTGTTTTCCTTGTGATTCCACAAGGCTTTACCTTGGATTTGTTATCTGAGCACTTCCAGTGGAAAGGCCTACCACACACTAAAAGCATTCTCACAGGGCTGGGGTGGTGTGGGCTCAAATCCTTCTCACTATCTTCAAGGGATTTCTCATCCCACAGTAGCCTCACCCCGGAATGCCTGGGATATGTATCTCCAGGTAGCAAAAACCTCGGGTGGGACAGTCCTGTGTCCTGTGTGTTCTGATTGATAGTCGCATTCAGTGCCCTTGGAAACCACAGGAGGATTCTTTGCCAGGAATTGGCTCAGCAGATATCCTCACAGCACCCTCTGTCTTCCCAGTCTGGGGTGGTATGGAGCCATTTGGGCGGGAGTCACCTTACCTTCAGGGAAATAGAGGCTGTTTCATTGGTGAACATTAGAAGGGCCCATGGCTGCAGCGTTCTCAGGTAGAAATGGACCTGCCAGTTCTGAGCCTCTAGGGGCCTGTACTGCACGTAGCTCTGACCACTGAACCTCAAGGTGGTACCTGCAAATGAACCCAAGGTGTCACATACTTGAAGTGGAACAGATCCCTTAGACTGGCAAATAGGTCATGTTTCACATCTGATACATGAAGAGCCCAGGCTGGGCTTGGGTGGATTATATTTCTAGAGCCACAAGGGAGCTGGGCATGCCTCTCTCTCTGTGTACTGGCTCCACAGGGTCACTCCCAGCCTGAGGGTCAAACAGTGAGCTTCAACCATGAAGAAAGAAAAGTCAGCAGGAGGAGCTAATCAACTAATCAGGTGTGTGAAGTCAAGCTCTTAAATCCTGCACCACCCATATTTTCTGACTGTCAGGGGAAGACAGGATATAGAATTGAAGACAATTCTGCAGCTGTGTGAGATTCAGGACCACAGGCGTCTTCCTTCTCTTGGGTAAACAGGGAACTTCCCAGGCAATATGCTCTTGAGGGGGTCAAGAGCCACTCTACAGTAAAGAAAGGGGGCTTGTGATGGGTTGGGGTGATCCAAGTCGCTGTCAAGTCCAGCATCCCTGGCCCTGTTACAGACTTGTAATGCACAGTTGCTCAGGCAAGAGTCTGAGGTTACGCCTGAGCAGCAGGGTGGGGTGGGGGTCTCCAGCTTGGCTCATTTGACCACCATGCACTCCTGTTCAGGATCATGCTTCCAGCTGAATGGCAGCCAGAATTAAAAAAAAATCTTCCCATGGTGGGGGTTGTTGAGAAAGGGAGTCCAAGGGAGGCTTCAAGACTCTGGTCGCATTCTCAGCCTTGACCGAGCTTCCGGCTACTCTGGTATATTGGGTTTTGGAAAGAATGTTGAAGTGTTTGCACACAACACATGAATCAATTTTCTGGGTATCTTATTTTTTTTTTTAATGTTAAAACACACACACACACATGCTGAGATTCTGACAGTCAGCAAGTTCAACTAGGGTCTCTCAAAGTGCAGCCCAGAGACCATGTGCTTCCAGTTGAATGTCAAAGGAAGCACTCACCCAAGGCCTTGAAAACTTGTAGCAGCATGCCCAGAACAGTCTCTGTAAGCACACCCTCCCCAGGGCAGTGCACAGCAGCACTGGCTTTTAGAAGTCTCTGCTTTCTGCTGCCAGATGGTCCAGAGAGAGCCTCCAGCTATTGTTGCTTTCCCTGCAGCAGGACTTGGGGAAAAATGCCCCAAGTACCCCCTAGCCTAGGTCCATTGTTCTCTGTCAGTCTCTAAATCTGAGCCACAGTCTCACTAATGCAAGATGGATGGGTCCCTAAAGGTAGGCCGGGCCATGTCACTCTCTGTCTCTCTGTCTCTGTGTGAGTGTGTGTGTGTGTGTGTGTGCATGTGTGCATGCGTGCATGTGTGTGTGTGTGTGTGTTGGAGCATGTGTATGCCTGCACATGTGACAGCCATAGCTTGATATTAGCTGTCTTCCTCAATTGCTTTCTACTTTACTTTTTAACCCAGCATCTCTCCATAACCTAGAGCTGTCCAGCAAACCCCAGGGATCCTTCTGTGTCCACCTCCTCAGCACTGGGATTACAGGCACCTGCTACTGTACTTGAAGAGAGACATCTAAACTCAGGTCCTCATACTTGAATGGTGAGCAATTTACCAACCGAGCCTTTTCTCCAGTTTCCCTTCAACCAAAGCTGAGCTGTTCCAGGATGCAAATCTTGATGCCAGGGGTACTGGCTGAGTCTTTCCAGAAAGATGAGGTCCTGGGGTTACTTAGTGCAAGGCTCTGAATAGGATACACCAGTACATGATAGCCTGGCCTCCACTGGAGGCTGTATAGTTTCAGGCAAAGCAATGCCTGTCTTTAGCACAGATGGGGCTGTTTGTTGATCCACACAGAGCCTGGCACGCAACAGGCTCTTTATAGCACTGACTGCTCCCGTGTGAGTGACAGCCAGTACCATCCCGGGCTTACTGTGACCAGCCATGGGCTACGTGCTAGTATATCTAAATGTAATTGATTCCCTAAACCAACTCAAATATAGCGGTGTTGCTATTATTCTAGTTTATAGATGGGCAACAGGAGTTTAGTGGACTTTCCAGAACCCACCCAAGGACGTACCACTAGTAAATGGTGGAGCTGGGGTTTGAACCTATATTGGGTCTACTTCTTGAGCTGATGCCAGCAGGCTGTGGGGCTAAGAGCAGTGCCATCAGTAACTGACATGTCTGGAGGCTTCTTCTCCAAGAATACCTGATATGTCAAACTCAGTCCTTACAATAGCAAAGCCCCTAGGTTTAAAGAGGCCAAAGAATTCCACCGTGTCATCTGTCTGGGAAGTGGCAGAGTGAAGATGTGAACCCCAGCAGTCTGATGCCCCAATCCATGCTTTTAGCTACTATACCTATTGTAATCCACTGTTACTTTCAAAATTCCAGAAAGTGGCGAGAACTTTGGTGCTACCCATGACTAGACTTTGTGAAGTCACCCCCGGTGTATTACATTGGTCTGTGGCGCTTAGTTTGATTATAGACATGCTCATGAAACTCAGTGGGGAATTCACATGGAGGCAAATAGCCAGGACCCAGCAATGCATCCCCGGTCCTTACCATTGCAGGAGCAGTTTCTCCCCAGGTGGTGTCGTGGTGTCAAGATGCTGAGCCTGGCTGTGCTGTAAGTGGGCCCAACCCTGGGTTCCAGGAACACTGTCTCTTGGCAGGTTTGGTCCTGGCAGCTTGACCCTTGGCATGGTACCACAGGCAGGGCTGACCTCATCTGAATTCCCACCGAGTGTTCCATCTCTTTGGCTGAATGAGCTATGGCAGATGCCAGCTCCTGGAGGTCATAGGAGGTTCCAGGATGCCCCTCAAAGACCAGGAGCACATCCACCCCAGCTGTGGCCTCTGCAGGCTGCAGGCTGGCTAGGTGGATATTGGCTCTTTTGAAGTCCAAGGTGTTGCTGAGGAATCTCTGCAGGTTGCGCCAGTGGTCACTCACCAGTTCCTCGGGGGTGAGCTGGTGGAAGCCCAGCCACACGACTTGCTGTGGAGCCTCCTGCTCCATGTGCCACACGTGGACATGGACCCCAGTGGTGGTGGTGAAGGTCCCATCACTGACGGTGACATTGAACAAGTATCGGCCACGAGGCAGTCCTTGGGAGGCAATGATCTTGCCATCAGATGCACCCACTGAGAAGTACTTGCCCAGGCTTTCCTCCCGCTCCAGGCCGTACGTCAGTGTGTCCTGGGGGTCTCGGTCTGTGGCGTGGATTTTACCTACCATGCCGCCCTGAAATTCCTCCTCCCCCACTGTAATGAAGACCTCCAGTGGGAGTGTGGAGGGTGGGTAGCGGCTCCGCTCCAGGACGTGTACTCTGACCAACGTGGAAGACGACAAGGGTGGGAGGCCACTGTCTGACACCTGTGGGGAAAGAAACAGCGTTAGCACCCAACAGACTGCAGTGCCACTACGCCCAGCTGAGGCCGATCCCCCAGCAGCCTAGTCTCCCTTCTCCACATCTGCCCAGACAAGTGTTGCATGGTGTCACGTTTGAAAATAGACAAACTCCAATGCACAGGGATGTGCTGGGGATTTTCTTAAGGTTTCATAGTAAATGTGGAAACACTAAAACAACCCAACTTCCCCAAGCTTCATGGACCCTGAGCTTCTTCCTGAACTCCTCCAAGCAAACCTCCATGTCTGTGCATGCGCATGTATGTGCTTCTGTGTGTGTACGTGCATGTGCTGACTGAGCCAGCTCTCCAGCACAGGCCAATCCTTTAGGCCTCTTCCCTCCTGGGCCCCCCTACTTCCACTCTCTGCCCTAGACTCTGACAAGCCAATAGCGTCTCTGAAGAAGGAAGAGCATGTAAGGGACCCTGGGGTAGGGAAGAAGTGGCATGCTCAGCTGAACAGGAAGGCACTGGAGGAGATGGAGGAAGGCTGGGGCAGCCTCCACAGCGGGGTGAGGAGCACAAGGCTGGATCTCATGTCACAGCTGTGAGAAGCTCATGAAGGGTTTCAACAAGGGCGGGATGACCTCCTTAGTAAGAGAGCAGGGGCTGGAGAGATGTCTCCATCTTTAAGTGCGCTTGTTTCAAGCTTTGTTCTCAGCATCCACAATGGGAAGCTCACAATTGCTTACAACTCCAGCTCCAGGGGATCTAAACAAATGTAAAAAATAAATGAGGGGGACTGTTCGACCTGGCTTGCCAAGGCTGGCTTGGAGTGTTCTCTGCTGTGGACTAACTGTCACCAGTGCTTCGTGTTTCTGTCCATACAAAATGCACATGTTAAAACACAATCCCCACTGTTTGTAAGCGGAGTCTTTGGAAAATAAGATCATAGTGGTGTGTCCTTTGTGAAGATGATTAGTACCTTAAAGAAAAAAACCTTCTTTTACTTTATCAGCCAAGACCTGGCTGTACAGCTCAGGCTGGCCACAGACTTACAATCCTCCTGCCTCAGTCTTCCAAATCTTGGAGTTACAGATGTCTACAACTCCTTTGCTTTGTTTTAAAGCATTGTCTCAACATGTAGCCCTGTCTGTCCTGGAATTTGCTTTGTAGCCCATATTGACCTCACACTTATAATCCTCCTGCCTCAGCCTCCCTAGAACTAGGATTACGGAATTGTAACACTGCTCTGGCTGAAAGGCAACACTGCTTACAGTGCCCTTGTAAGCAGAGTTGGCACCGGCCTGCTGTTTTTCTGCCAGGTTAGGAAGAGGTCCCTCACCAGGGTCTGCCCACAGCTTCATTCTGATCTTGGTCTTCAGCCCCCAGAACTGTGAGGGGTCTGACTTTAGCCTCTGTGGCACTCTGCTATAGTAATCAGTTGACTAGATAGCACTTCTGTCACTCTAAAATATCACAGACTGGACCTCAGGTGTCAGTCACTCACGCAATGAGCAATCCCCCTGCCCCACAGTGAATGACCGACCTTACCTGTACTTCACTTTCCTTCCTGGCATCACTCCTATTTTTTGACCACAGGTCACTTCACACTCTTACGCAACTCAAGTCCTGTCTGTCTTACTCTTCGCTCCTGGAATGCTCCCCTGACCACGGTCCTCCAGGCTCCCACAGGCCTCCACTCAGATATCACCTGTGTGCAAATATGTGTGTCCCCTGCCTTGAGTTTCTTACTATTTAGTTATCTCAAGTTATAAGGTGTGGCGCCCCCTTTTTATCTACTCATTCTTTATCTTCATACTCATAATGGAATGCCCACAAGAAAAGGAGCCACCTCTTCACATCTCCTGCTAAGGTTATCCTCAGGCCTTCACATGCATGTACACACACATGGATAGTTAAACACATGTACACACACATGCACAGATAGACACACAAGCACTTATACAGACACACACAGGCACACACAGACACAGAGACACACACACCGGACATACAGGCACACCCACATGGACACACATGCACACATAGACATCCAGACACACACACGAACACACACACACACACAGATGAGCTCACACAAGCACAGGGATAAGATGAGGACTCATGCAGGACTCAGTGTGAAGTCCCTGGCTCACTACCAGGAACACACACACTGCACACACTTCTTCCTCACAGAAGAAGCACCACCATTGTGTCTGCCAGTAGCCATCCTGTCCCCAAAGCCATCACCACACACACCAGCTAGGATCCACACAGCACTCACCTCAATGTGAAGCTGATACCACTCTTGGGCCCTCCTGCTCAGGCTGGTGGCTGTCACAAGCCACCCATCTGGAGTCACCCGGAACACAGACCCAGTGTTCCCCTCAGTGATCCGGAAGGAGTAGGGAGGCCCATTTGGTGGGGAGTCAGGATCATCCAGGATCAGCTGCAGGACTTTGATGCCAGTGGGGGAGTTCTCCTGTGACCAAGCACAACAGGAAGACAGAGAGTGGTATAAGCCCCAGGCTCTCTGGTCCCTCCTTTGTGTCCCATTTTTCAGAGACCAGAGTCCTCATCTCTCTGCCCACAGATGGAACCCAGGCTTAAAGATGGCCTGGTAGTCTTCCCTCAGTGTCCCTGAGTGCAGCACTGGGTCTTAGAAGGAGTCTTAGACACCAAAGGTCAAAGCCTTATCCTACAGAGGAGGACATTGCTTGATCCCCACAGCTGACCGATTGCTAGTACTTAGAATCCATAGATGTGTGGTAGTGACACTTTCATTGTTTAATCATTCATTTTTTAGTTAGAATACAAAATAATCGATTTGATGCTATTTTGTCTGTGTGCATATATATAAACATGCACATATGTGTTCATATATACATATAAATATATACAATTTTACCTTATTTTTATACACTTCTTCACTACCCTTCTAGTCCTTACTTACCCATCTCACTGGTCTTCCTCTTCCTCAAATAGTCTCCTTTCTGCTTTCATAATATGTATATGTAAATATATATGTACACAAATATACATATACATACATATTTAAAGCTAAATTCTACATATGATAGTTAATGTGCAGTATGTTGCCTTTCTTCTCCCATGTGCCTTGAAGTCTGAAATCTCTGAGGTGGACACTACCTACTTTAATGGCATGGGTGATCCCCAAATAGGATAGGATGACGGTCTTGTAAATGCTTAACAAGGGTCTGTTTCTTTTCAATCCCATAACCCACAGCTCCCTTTGGTTGCCTGTGTTACCCTTAGGGACAGCACAGGGAAGATTACAGCTGGTTGGGTGGGCTGACACCCCTGGGAAGCTTCTCCCATTGAGAGGGTGGGCTCAGGGTATCCTTACCTGGACAGCAGTGCTGTAGTTGAGCTGGAAGAACCTGGGTGGGTTGTCATTAACATCAACCACCTCAACAGCCACCTCAGTGTCTTCATGCAATGGGGGGTGCCCGCTGTCTGTGGCTCGGAGCCTCAGGGAGTAGCTGGGTGTCTGCGACAAGATGAACACTGGAGAATTAGGGATCAGGCCCCTGGTGTGTGCCCCTTGGTGTATTGCCTACTCCCATGGGCCACTCAGGTGCACTCAGGCACCAGAATCAGGCAGAAAGAGAGTGATTTGCAACCCAGCATCTCCTTACTATGAGGCCTTGGGAAGGGGACTGTGTTTGGGGAGGATAAAGTTGGGTCATTCTTAGGATGAGTCTAGGCATCAAATGGTGAGAAGCACCTAAGGCAACTAGCCAAGTGCCTGATGCCAGTAACTGGTAGGTGTCACTAGACTGATCCCTTGTCTGTCCACCTCTTGCCTCAGAGTGCACAGATGAATCATCCTGGGAACTGTCTGGACATCAGGTTGGGGTGTGTTTGCCTTTTGCCCTCTGGACTTGCCATAGGACTTGCTTCTGCTCAGCCTGGACATGGCCTACCTGTTCCCAGTCCAATGCCTTGGCCACTTGAAGCTTCCCCTTGTTGGGATTGATGGTGAAGTGTCCAAGCTGGTTCCCTCCTACCAGGCTATAGGTAATGGCACTGTTTACAGGTCCATCATCATCAGATGCTGAAACCTGCGACAGAGAGGAGACTGTGAATGCAGGCACAAGAGTGACCAGAAAGGAATCGTAGCCCTGGGAGTGATGGCTCTGTCCATGTCCCAATGGCTGCCACTAAGTTGGTAGTCTTCACCCCAAGAAAAGGTCTTGAGACCTCAGCATGCCATTGATTCACTTGTTTGTCCATTCTCTCACAGTGACTGGGTACACCAGGGTTGGTCCCAGGAGGCCAAGATGTGAGGAACATGTAAAATGATACACCTTTAGAAAGTGTTGTGTCTGATACTATGGGTGACTCTAATCATGGTGGGTCTCATGGGAGTACTAAGTGGGGTGACATTCCAGGAAAGTTAGAAGAGGATTCAGGGAGCCTTGAAGAATTAGGAAGCGTCTGGGTATAGAAAGAACATTTCCAGGCAGAGGAAACAGTATGGGCAAGGAAATGTGAAGCCACAGGTGTGTTCAGGAAGGTAAATTTTGATAGGCATTTGGGACACAGGATGCATATTGGAGGCAGAAGGAGAGATCAAAAGGGAGATGGAGAGGAGTTCTGAAGGAACAAATATGGGCATGCTTCAAATAAGGAGGGAGCAAATGTGTGTTTAAATGTAAGGGAGAATGATAGGGTAGTGTTAAGCATTCTAAATGTTAATTAATTGATCCTGCTTGCTGTCTGGTACTTTCATTGACTCTGATTGGTTAAATAAAATGCCGAGGCCTGAGATTGGGCAAAGACAGAAAAAGGTGGAACTTCCCGAGATTAGAACAAGAAGCCTGCGCTTTGGACAGAGAATTAATGCATTCCAGCCAAGAGCAGGAAGAAAGAGGATGCACACCATGGATTAGAAAAAAAGGAACCTCATTCCACATGGCCAGAAACTTCGGCATAGCATGGAGAATGGCAGTTCAAGGGGATGTATGTATATATGGGGTCATATTTGGGTAATAGAATTAAGAGCTAGCTTAGATGGGCTAGGTTTGCACAATTCAGGCCAAGGCTTGTTAAAATCTACGTGGTGTCTGTGTGCTCTTTTATAATGGATGGTTAAGGATTAGCCGCCAAACCAATTTAATATAAATACTAGTAAATAATTTAATTTTTTTTTGCAGGAGAATAAAATGTCATCCCCTCTTCTCTGTCTTCCACCCACTGGCACCACATGTCACTCTATATCACAGGCATTGGAAAGCCCTCTGAAGTCAACCTCTTTTGTGCTCTCCTGTTGAATATTGCCAATCCTGTGCCCTCACCAATTCTCTCTGACATTAATATGCGACACAGTTTTGTTGAGAAGATACAAGTCATGGTCAAGTCTGTAGAGTACTGGTTTGATAGGCCAACCTATGCTTGTAATGACTGGGGACCCATGTGGGGGTAGTGAGGCAAGAACCAACCCCAGAGCCCACCCCCCCCACACACAAAGAATGAAGCCGGAGGTCCTTACAGTCAAGATGACATCACCCACAATGGCGTTCTCTAAGACCCTCACAGTGTACAGGTCATGGGTGAATCTGGGGTGATGTTCATTAACATCAGTGACATTAACCACAATGGTGGTCACATCACTGAGGGAGGAAGAGCTCTTCCGGCTGCATTCAACAGACAGGAAGTACTTGGGGCTTGTCTCAAAGTCCAGGCTCCCGTTGACATATAGGATTCCTGAGGAGAGAAGAGGTGATGGAGGCAAGGCAGTTGGAACCATAAGGGAGAGGTCTGAGGGTTTGGGGCCAGCTCCTGTGCATTGGGGTGAATGGGAGGACGCTGCCTGAGATGGAGCCTGAGGTCCTTCCATGAGTCCCTGTGGGTCTGACTTGGGCGCCATAGCTAGGAGGAGAAAAGAGAGACAGTTCCTTTATTCTGTCTTTCCTCATGATCATAAAGGAAAATTCAGGGGTGCCAGGAATTAGGCTGAGCATGGGGGTGGTTTTAAGATAGGCAGAGAGTCCTACACTACTTGAACACTGAATTTCAGAAAGTGTTTGGTGCAGGGAAGGAGCCAGGCATGCCAAGCCTGCTGGGGTTTGCCCTGTGCTGAGACCAGAAAGCCACCAATTAGGATAAGTAGTTAAATGAGGGTCCCGGACTGAGTTCTAGATGATGATATGAAGGATATGATGATATGGATTACCTTTCAGGTAAGCTAGGCCCACATGGATAAAGGGACCAACCTATGGGTCTCTGAAGAAGACAGTGCATATAATATAATCAAACAATGCCAGCTGTGGGGGCGGGGAGGGGGAGCTGTGTAGACAGATGCTCCCTGTACGTGAAAAACTAGTGTACCCCATGAAAGAAGAGCTGAGCTGCCTCCTGCCTGTCTCACCTGTGTGAGCATCCAGTCGGAACTTCCCCTGCTCATTCCCACCTGTGATGCGGTAACCAGTCTTCTCTGAGCCAGGACGTGTGAGGGTGGCCAGGTATAGCACCTCCGTGTCTATCAGAGCGTCCTCAGGCACCTGCGTGCTGTGCTCCGTGTTCAGGAAAATGGGAAGGTAGTCCTCGAGGCCCACTACAGAGACTGTGACAGTGCCCAAGGTGGACAGTGGTATTGGGGTGCCGAGGTCTGAGGCACGGACCGTGAGCTCCACAGCTGAGCTTGATCTGACTTGCAGAGGCTTCTCCAGACGAATCACTCCTGAGATGGCATCAATGGAGAACTGGCCATCAGCAGAGTCTGTCAGTGAGTATACCACCTGGGCGTTGGCTCCTGTAGAAATCAAGGGTGAGGATCACTCTGAGGATACCCTCCAGCAGGGCCTGAGAGAGGCTCATGAAAGCTGATGTGCCCAGGGCATGCCAAGAGTAAGAGTGTCTCGGACAGTCACTCCAGGCCCTCACAAAAAGTTATTGGGAGGATAAAGGGCTTATTCACAAACTAGATGACAACTTCCTGTGAGCCTATAGTTAAATGTCAAAGTAAAAAGTTAAGAGAACAGGGAGGGAGAGGGCTTGCTTGGCAAAGTGCTTGTCACCCCAGCACGAGGACCTGAATTTGACACCCCAGGATGCATGCAGAAGGCAAGGCATGGTGGAGCATGCTCTTAATCCTAGCCCTGTGAAGAGGAGACTGGCACATCTCTGGGGCTTGCTGGCAAGCCATCATAGTCTGACTGACTAACTCTCTGCCAATGAGGGGACCCTGTCTCGAAAGGCAAAGTGGATAGTGCTCAAGAAATGATGGCTTCTGGCTTCCACACATACATGTGCACCCACATCATGAACATAAGCGTGTGTGCAACATGCTTCCCAGGTCCAGCTTCTCTGCCTTTAGGTTGACTGTCCACCCTCCCTAGAATACCATACTCCTTCAAAATCTTGCCTCCTGCGATGGCAAGCTAAAATATAGGAGAGATTCAATTTATGGTGTCAGTAAAGTATAATGCCACTTTTATAAACATCATTGCTGTCTTAAATTAATCTGGCTACTGTGACCCCTAGGTCATCTGTTAGCTTACTGAATTATCAATGATAAAATTTGACTTAGGAAAACGGACCACATTAGGGTGATTCCGGATGATAACAGATGCTATAATTGGTATAATATGGGCAAACAGATCATGATGGATCTAAATCGTTTTCTTCCATGATTTGAATGTGACCTTCTCAGTTCATGTTTTGAAAGCTCAACCCCTAGCTCCTGTGTGGTTGATGTCTGGAGGTCACTGAGAACAGATGAGTTCATGAAGGTGGAGCCACCAGGAGGGCGTTAACAGCTTCATAGGAAGCAGAAGACAGGCGCAAGACACCACAGGTGTCCTTTGTCTCCCCGCAATGCCTTCTGTTTTTTTTTTTTTTGGTTTTTCGAGACAGGGTTTCTCTGTGTAGCCCTGGCTGTCCTGGACTCACTTTGTAGACCAGGCTGGCCTTGAACTCGCAAAGATCCGCCTGCCTCTGCCTCCCAAGTGCTGGGATTAAAGGCGTGCGCCACCACCGCCCGGCTAATGCCTTCTGTTGCATTGTCATACAACCGGAAGTCCTCCGGTACCCCAGCTGCTGGTACCACATTCTTGAACTTCCCAACCTCTGTAACTGCAAGCCAGATAAACTTCTATTTTCTTTTTGGTGTGTGCATGTCTCTGTGTGTGCAGGTTTGCAAGCATGTATGAGCAGGCGAATATGGAGGTTAGGGGTCACCCTTAGGTGTCATTTCTCAAGAGCCATCATAATGTTTTCCTGACACAGGATCTCTCACTGGCCTGGGGCTCACTGATTCAGCTAGGCCAGCTGGCCAGCAGGCCTCAAAGGTCCTTCTGTCTCCCCTGCCCAGTTTTGGGATTATAAGCACACACCACAACGTCCAGCTCTTACTTGGGTCCTGGGGATAGAACTCAGGTCTTCATACCTGGATGCATGCCCTCTACCAACTGGGCATCTCTCCAGCATTTTCATTCCTTCCTAAGCACCTAGCCTACTGTATTCAATCACATCAACAGAAACCAGACTAAAAGACTTCGCAAATATCACACAGAGAAGAAACAATGAAAACATTGGGGAAAAAAATGTAAGGTACAGGGGTTAAGGATATAACTCAGTAGTTATGGTTTGAATGTGAAAAGTGCTTCTCTAAGTTCATGTGTCTGAACATTTGGGACCTAGATCGTGGAGCTATTTTGAAAGGTTGAAGAACGTTTAGGAAGTAGACTTCACTAGAGGAAGTAGGTCACTGAAGGTGACCTTAAGGCTTTATAGCCTGGCCCTGCTTCCTGAGTGTGGACACAGTGTGACAAGCCACATCTACCAACATGGTGGACCTATCCCTTCTCAAACCATCAGACAAAGTGAGCTCTCCCCTCCATAAGCTGCTTTTGTCAGGTACTTTTTTCATACTAACAAGAAAAGGAACTGGTGCAGTGGCCGATCGCCTGCCTCGTGTGCCACTTTCAAACCCTAGCACCTAGGAAGGAAGCAAAACACTGAAAATGGTTCAACTTTACCCTCCAAAAATTGATGAAAGGATTTTTAACAAGCATAAGAGACTTAGGGCCAAAAGTTTCTTTCCTAGGTAAGTTAATGAACTGAATAACTGGTTTGTGGGCTTCTGATTAAACGCATTCAAAATGGCTTTGAGAAAAGAATGCCTCAGGGCTTCAGTGGCGACATAAAGGGTCTGCAGGTTTCAGTGTCCTAGCCTCAGGTGTGTAACTGTGCACAGGCCTTTTCCACTCTGGAGTGTCCACAGACTCAATGAGGAGTCGTAGTCTACACCCATCCCAGAGGGCACAGAGACAGTGCCTCACTCCTAATGGACCTAATGGCTCACAGTGTCGGTGGCCACCGGTCCCTCACATACTCACCCTGGTCAGGATCCCGGGCAAAGACCACAGCCACAGGGGTCTTAACCGTGGTGTTGTCAAAAACAGCCACAGCACAGTGGCTGGGGAAGAACCTCGGGGCGTTGTCATTCACATCCTCAATGTGGAGAATCACCTCTGCCTGGCATGATTGGCCCCCTCCATCTGTTGCCTTGGCAACAAGGTTGTATATGTCCTTCCTTTCCCGGTCCAGGGCTGTGAGTGTGGTCAGCTCCCCTGCCAGAAGAAATGACAGAGGTTGAACCCTCTCTAGAGGACACACGTTCACTCTAGAGAGCTACCACGACAGTCCTAACCACAGGCTCTATCACAGCAGGGAGAGCCTGGTCTGTGTACCTGCTGTCAGGGAAGAAGCCCAGTTGCATCCCCTAGTACCCATCTACCTTTCTAATTCTCCGACAATGCTCTATGAACATCATTACATGTCTAAGGTCACCATTAATAAGATACAAATAGATTTTTAAAGGCTAATTAGGCAGCATATATCATAGAGAATGCTATAATATATAAAATTCATCCCAAAATTTCCCTTGTGCTGAGCTTGGTGGTGCATACCTTTAGCCCCAGCACTTGGGAGGCTGAGGCAGGTGGCTCTATGTGAGTCGAGGCCAGCCTGGTCTACAGAGTGAATTCCAAGATAGGCAGGACTACACCAAGAAACCCTGTCTCTGAATACAACAACAATAAAAACAAAAACAAAAATCACTTGTAGAAATGAATATATATATAATATATCCATCCTACAGAATAATTAACCCAATAATGAAAATACATGATGTATATGTCAGTCTGGTGGCACACGCCTTTAATCCCCTGGGGAGGGAGAGATAGGCATATTTCTGTAAGTTAGAGGTCAACCTGGTTTACATAGTGGGTTCCAGGACAGTCATGACTTTTTTGAGACACTGTCTCAAAAAAAAAAAAAACCATAAAAACCAAATACATGTATAAAGATATCCTCTGAGGTATTTTCTATAATAGTGGCATGTTTAAATCACCGTATGTGCTTTTCAAATAGAGATTTATTAATCTATTATGGTTTAGCCACATAGTAAAGTAATACATGATGGTTAGTTTTAATTATCAGTTGAACACAACCTCAAATCAGCTGAGAAAAGAGTCTCAATGAGAGGCTGTCCACATGAGGTTGGCCTATGGGCATGTCTGTGGAGGACTGTCTTAAGTTAACTGATGTGGCAAGACACAGCCTATTGTGGGAGACACCATTCCCTAGGCAGGGGGTCCTGAACTATTTAAGAGAGGGAGAGAAGGCCAGCTGAGCACCAATGAGTGTGTGTGCGTTCATTTCTCTCTGCTGTTGACTGTAGATGTGCTGGGACTAGCTATTTGAAGTTCCTGCCTTGACATCCCATAATGAGGGACTGTAATATGAAATTGGGAGCTAAATAATAAACACTTCCTCCTCTAAGTTTCTTTGTGTTGGAGCATTTTATCACAGCAACATAAATGAAACTAAGGCATAATGTATAATCAGGAATCACTGAAAACAACTTCACGTTCTTCCTTGCAAACACCTGCAAGCTACCACCAAGAGGAGAACAGCAAATTATACATCAGGGGAACAATTCCAGAGAGATTTTGGGGGTACTTGGGAGGGCAAGCCCACCCCAAGCAGGCTTTGGTGAGGGCTTATTGTGTGGGCTTTCTGGCTTCTGCAGGATACATACCTGTGGTGGTTTTTGATTTGTATACTGAGCACGCAGCATTTTCATATTCCTTTTAAGTCCTCAAAGGCAGTCTTGCAGCTGAGCAAACAGCAGCAGAGAAAAGCCGAGCTTCCCAAATCACTCAACATGCTGGTCTGGGGTCAGGAAGGACAATGCGGTCTCTGATCCACCCAGACAGCTTCCTGGGACACAGCTCTCACTGCTCCTACCCACCCACCTACCCCTCCCTGCTCAGGAATCTCTGAGTCATCTTTGGTGCTATGGATTCAAGCCAAGAATTGGCAGCTAGCCCCTGGGCCTGGCTGCCATCAGCCACCGGCTTCCTGCAGCAGCAGGACACAATCTCACCTAGGGGTACTGTTCTCCCTGCCTCTTTCTGCAGCAGTCCTCCACAGTTCAGCCTTGGACTGGGTATTCATGGTTCACCCTGCTGAGCCTCCACTTTCTATCTCTGTTTTGTCCCTAGGTGGTCTCATGCCAATATGCCCCCATCAACTGAGTTTTTTCTTAGCCCAGGCCAGGATTCCAGGAGTTTTATTGCTTGTGGTGTTTACTGAAGTCTTGGGAACCAGTAACCCAGTTTGCAATGTGCATGGACTTTGGCCCTTACTACTCTAAATCTTCCATTGGCTCTGAAAGGGCATCAGCACATCTGTCTTCAGGGCATCATCTTCTGCCCTCTCCACTCAGACATGTGTCCTCTTCCTCAAATAAGACCCTTGAGGACATTTTCTCTCTACCTTCAGTGCCCTTCTTTGTCTTCCCCATATGCTTGACTAACTCCTGTGTGTCCTCAAGCCCACACAAAATGACATTACCTCAAACAGATTTTATTCAACCTGGCTCCTAAGTCTAAGTCAACTTCTCTCAACATTGGCTGTCTCCCTTCCACTGGTCTCCTCCTCCTCTTCTCCTTTGTTTGTTTGTGGACGGGTCTCCTACTATAGCCCAGGCTGGTCTCAAACTCATTGTGTAACCCAGGCTGGTCTTAAATTCCCAGTACTCCTCACTGAGATTACAGGTATGAACCACGATACCCAACTTGCATTTCAGCACGCAGCAAGCCACTGACTGACTCAGCAGTCATCTTTCCCTGTGGATTACAAAGAGCTGGGTCTGAACTCATCCAACTTTTTCTTATGTCTCCAGCTGCTGGTGTCTGATGATGGGTGGCCAGGAGGGTGAGTGGATTCGTGCTCCAGGGAAGAGCACGGCACAGGCACAGGTTCTTGGCTCCATCCCACACCTCAGAGACCTACCTGTGTGAGGGTCCAGCTTGAATTCCTGGGCTCCGGGTCCATGAAGAGAGTGTGTGATCTGAGCGTTGGTGTCTGTGTCCACATCTATGGCAGACACCTTCAAGATGAAGTGTCCAGGGGTGACGTCCTCACGGACCTTGCCAGTGTAAAGAAGCTAAAGACAGAAAGGCGAACACAGGGAGCCTGAGGCAGTGTGCTTAGATCCAGAAGTGGGGTAAGGGAGAGAAGTTGCTTAAGGGAAAACAGACAGAGACAGGGAGGCCAACAAGGGGCCAAAGAGGGAGAGGGAGATGGGGAAAGATGAGACACCCAGTGGGGTGGCTCATCGTGAAGTCCCAGGAAGTAAAGGCAGGAGGATCCAGAATTCAAGTTCATTTTTGGCTTCGTAGTGAATTTAAGGCCAGCCTGGACTACATGACTTCCTGGTTTGCTTGTCTCTCTGCTTGTTTGTTTGTTTGTTTGTTTGTTTGTTTGTTTGTTTGTTTTTTAAAAGACTTGTAAGGAAAATGGAGATTAAAGGCCAGAGGCCTGATGAGATGGCTCAGGGGGGTAAATATGCATGCTAGACAATCTGAAAACCTGGTTTTTATCCCTGGAACCCATATAAAGCTGAAAGGAGAAAACTGACTTCACAATGGTGTCCTCTGACCTCCCTATGAACATCCTCCCAACTCCTCCCACGTCATACACACAGCACAATAATAATGAATAAAATGACTATGTTTAAAGCTAGAGGAGAGCTCTGAGGAAATGGCTCAGCGGGTAAAGAGCCTGTCACCAAAGCGTGAGGTTATGAGTTTGGATCCCCAGGACCCACATAATAGGTGGTGAGGGGTGCTCCTATAGCCTTAGTACTGGAGAGGGGTGTTAGAGGTAGGTGGGCTCCTGAGGGTTGTTGAGGTCTGGTTCTACCTTAGAGGTCAGTGGTCTGTCCTGGGAATATGAACAAGGGTGTGGCCAATGAGCTTCAGGTTCACTGAGAGATCCTGTCTCTAAAATAAAGGTGGAAGTGATTGAGGAAACACAGAAGAAACTGGTGATTTCTAGTCCTTACACATACACACACACACACACACACACACACACACACACACACACACACACA
>CAJQZJ010032020.1:5850713-5862647 GCA_907164525.1 Lophiomys imhausi
AGAAGAAGAAGAAGAAGAAGAAGAAGAAGAAGAAGAAGAAGAAGAAGGATGATGGTGTAAGGGTAGCACCAACATTCGTCTCTCTAGATACAGTGTGATCAGATGCCTAACACACTGCTGTCACATCTTCCTGTCAAAGTGGATTATATCCCTTTTTAAGTCATGAGCCAAAATAAACCTTTCCTTAACTTCTGTTGCTTTTGATCAGGTATTTTTGTCACAGTAATGAGTGATGGGACCAATACACTCTGACTGATAAACCTCTCTCAAGCTTTCCCTGAGCATGACACAATTCCACAAAGACAGGCAATTGCCAGAATTGAGTCACAACTGTTGTGTACCTCAGGACCCCTAGAAGACAGCCAACAGTAATGTGGTGGTTTGAATGAGAATGACCCCATAGGCTCATATACTTAAGTGTTTAGTCATGAGGTAGAACTGTGGGAAGGATTATGAGATGTGGCTTTGTTGGACGTGATATGCCACTGGGGGTGTGCTTTCCGGTTTCAAAAACCCTCAGCAGGCCCAGTGTCTCTCTGTCAGCTGTCTGTACATCAGTATGTAAAGCTCGCAGTGACTACTTCTCCAGTGCCATGCCTGTCTGTTTCCCACCGTGATGATCATGGACTAACCCTCTAAAACTGTAAGGAAGCCCCCAATTAAATATTTCCTTTTATAGGAGTTGCCTTAGTCGTTGTATATCTTCACAGCAATAGAATAGTGACTAAGAGAAGCAGGTATAGCATGAACCTTTGATTCCATCTCCTCACCTAAAGGAATAATGATTACCTCTTTGCAAAGTGCTTTTTAATTGATAGGTGACTTTAGGAGTTTCCCCTAGTTGGGTTTTCCCAGTATTCCTGTAAGGTGAGTGAGAACAGACATGCCAAGTCTCTGAATGGGACCACTGAGATCCTACAGGAACAAGTGATTAAAAAGTGTCCCCTGAGTCTCAGAGTGCCTCCCGCTAGGCTTTCTCAGAGTGTCCCAATGCCTTCAATCCATGATAGGCATCCTTACCTGTGATGTAGCAGGTGACCTGCCTGTTCTGCTCAGAGATGTCAGCATCCAAAGTCTTCAGAGTGGCCACAAGCTCACCGGGCTCATTGTTCTCCACTACAGAGCCTCTATAGTCTTCAGAAGCAAACCGAGGTGGGTTGTCATTCTCATCTGTGATGGATACCTCAACCAAGGCCTGAGAAGACAGCTGGATGGTCTGTCCATGGTCAAAGGCCACCACATAGAAACTGTACGTCTGCTGAGTCTCACAGTCAAGTTCTTGGAGTGTGGTGATCCAGCCACTCTCACTGTCAACAGCAAACAGTTCATGGATGTTGTTGCCGGGCTCCACTAACAGCCTGTAGCTCACTTGTCCATCACTTCCCGTGTCCTGGTCATTGGCAGTGACCTGAATGACTGTGGTCCCTCCCGGCATATTCTCAGTGAGGAAAGCCTTATATGGATCAGCTTCAAATACAGGCCTATTGTCATTAACATCTTCCACTTGAATGTTGACAGAGACCAGTGATACCAAGTCAGTATCCTCATGAGGGCAATGTGCCATCAGGTCAATCTGGTACCATTTAGTGGACTCATGATCCATAGCCTTCCTCACCTTCAGGACTCCTGTGTCTTGGTCCAAGGAGAAGACACCATCCCTATTGCTCTCTGGAGTGGTCCCCTGAATCAGACTGTAGATGACTGGATCTTGAGCAGCTACTGCTTTTACAGACCCAATTTCAGAACCTTCTGGAAGGTCTTCAGATGCAGAGAAAGTATACAGAGGTTCAGAAAACTTGGGCAAAGGGATTTCATTAGGAACCACTTGCAGTCGTACTGGTACCAGAGAGTCCCAGTGAGGAGGACCACCATCCTGGGCTTTGATGTTGAAGTCAACAGCCCTGTTTTCCAGTCCTATCAGGCTCTCCTTCACCTTGACCACACCAGTGGTGGGATTGACTTCAATGATTTCTTCAGCAAGGTCCTCCATCGAGTCTACTGAATAGGTGACATCGGCATTCTGACCTTCGTCTGCATCATAAGCCAATACCTGGATGACAGGGGAGTCCCTGCTGACATTGGATGGGATGGACACGGTGTACCCAGATGCTTTGAATTGTGGGGCATTGTCATTTTCATCAGTGAGGATGATCTTCACAGTGCAAAAGGCCACTTTCCCCCCTCCATCCCTTGCCATGACCTTGATAGCAATCACCCTTTCAGTTGAGTTCTCCCTGTCCAGTTTCTGCAGGGTGGTGATCTGACCACTGGGATTTATGAAGAACCGTTCGCCAGCTAGCTTATTGATGATGGTGTAATCCACCGTACCATAGGGACCACTGTCTTTATCTATGGCTAGCAACTCAATCACCTTTGTCCCCACTCTTGCATTCTCAGCTAATTCAGCCTCATAGACATGTTGTTGGAACTCGGGGCTGTACTTGTTGGCATTTGTAGTGTTGATATACACTGGCACAGTTGCTCGGAAGACCCCATCAGAAGCCCCAACCTTCAAGTTGTAAGATGAGTCCAGCTGCTTTTTGCAAAGGTTGAACATGGAAATGATTCCTGATGAGCTATTGATGGAGAAATGTCGGTCCTGATTGCCAGAAAGAATCAAGTACTCCAGGCGGGAGGTGTCCCTGACGTCAGGGTCAAGAGCTTGAACTTTTAGAACTAGATGGCCGCAGGTTGCTAGCTCACTGACATTGGCTTCGTACTGAGGTTCCCTGAACTCTGGGGGGTTGTCATTGATGTCAGACACATTGACGACCACAAGGGTTTCACCAGTGAGTGGGGGATCTCCTCTGTCCATGGCCCTGACCTTCACATGAAAGTGTTGTTGAGCTTCATAATCTAGCTCTTGGATGGTGAACATTTCCCCTGTGCTCCCATTGATCTGGAAGAACTTAGAAACATCTGAGCCATCCTCCACAATCTGATAGGAGACATCTTGGTTCTGACCTGAGTCTTGATCAGATGCCAGTAGTTGTATTACAGGGGTCTGAGCAGGTAAGCCCTCGGAAACCGAAGTGGTATAGACAAACTGGGAAAAAGTAGGAGGATTATCATTGATGTCCTCAACTAAGACTTCCACTGTGGCTTCTGAAAAGGACCCCAGAGCCGTGTCCGTGGCCCTCACTGTGAATACATGTTTGTTCTTAGACTCATAGTCCAGAGGTCCTGTCACTGTGAGGACACCAGTTTTAAAGTCTGTGGTAAACAGCATCAAAGGCTCTTCCTCTACAATGTTATAGATGAGCCTCAGTCCCTCGGGACTCCGGGCCTGTGTGTGGAGAATCGGTGTATAGAGTGTGATGTTTTCAGGGACTTTCACTTTGTAGTACGGACTCTGAAACAATGGGTTGGATTTATTTCTGACAGTGACATGTACCTCTACCTCAGTTTGGAGGGGCGGGGTACCTGTGTCCCGAGCAATGACTTTGAGGTGATACTTATTCAAAGCTTGATAATCAAAGGGCTTCTTGAGTGATATGTCCCCAACGTAGGGGTCAATCCGAAAATAGACATAATCTTCTGCAAACCCATATGTGACAGTCCCGTTGGCTCCCAAATCCTTATCAGTGGCAGATACCTGAAAGAGGACATCCCCTGGTTCAGTGCCATCTTGGATGGCTGTGTAATAGGGTAAGTGCTGAAACTCAGGGACATTGTCATTGACATCTTCAACAGAGACTCTGACAAGAGCCTGGGCCACCCGCTGGGGAACCCGGTTGTCCCTCACTTCCACTGCCACTTCGTGAGTGTCCTGCTGCTCTCGATCAAATGTCACTCCTCTGGTCTGCAGCACACCTGCTGACTTGACCATGTGAAACAAGTCCGTGCCATTCAAGAGGAAGTAGGAAAGGGTGTCATTCAAATGGCTTCCATGGACACCAAGAATTACCAGTGCCTTTCTGTGTGGTATATTCTCCTTCACTCTTGCCCTGTAGATATCCTGATCAAACTGTAAGCTTTTGTCAAGGAGTTGGGTCAAAGATATTTTTACCAGTGCAGTGTCTTGATACAGGCCATCAGAAGCCTTAATAGTGAGCTTCCGAGAAAGCCCCAGAATAGCAGGGTTAACCACAGATATTTGGCCTATGACGGGATGAATAATAACAGCATCATCAGAGTTGCCAGTTTTGATGCTATAGGTAACTTCTGAGTCATCATCCTTGGCCTGCACTGTGAGGAGCTCCATGCCAGGGTGGGCGGGTCCCACCACTGCCACTTCATATATCTGCTCTGAGAACCTGGGGGGAGAGTCATTCACATCTCGGACATGGATGATGACCTTGGCAGGTCGGGGTGCAAATAAGATGGGCGTCCCTTGGTCGTGGACATAGACGTAGAATTGGAACAAGGGTGTGCTCTCATAATCCAGCTCTGAGGTGACAGTTAGAGTTCCCATGCTGGGGTCAATTTTGAAAAACTTTAAGGCCTCTGGTTCCAAGATTTTGTAGACCAACAAGGAATTAGCTTCCTGGTCACTGTCGGAGGCTCGGATCACCAAGGGGCTGTTGTCTTCGTCCAGAATCATGCTGTGCAGAGGAGCTGCCTCACTGATGTGCCCCACAAAAATTGGCTTTAGGAACGCAGGAGCATTGTCATTCTCGTCGATGACGTAGACAAGCACCACCACATCCGTGTATGCACCAGCCATGTTTCTGCCTCGGATTTTCAGTTGATATGATGAAAGTTTCTCATGGTCTAAGCACTTCTGGGTGGAGATGAGGCCAGAATAGGAGTTCATGGAGAACACACTGTCCTTGTTCCCTTCTCTTAGCTCATAGGTGACTTCAGAGGAGCTTGCAGCAGAGATGAGAAGGATCGGGGAGCCAACGGGGACTGATTCTGGGATCTCTATAAAATACTCATTTTTTGAAAACATAGGAGCACTTCTGTCGGAGGGGTGGACATGGATGACCACCAGAGCCAGGTCATGCCGCTGTGGGGAGCCTTGGTCTTCCCCCTTCACAGTTAATGTATGCCTACTGTGAAGAACATGATCAAGTCTCTGGGCAACTGTGATGATGCCTAGCCGGGAGTCAATGTTGAAGAAACCTTCACTGTTCCCTGAAACAGAGAACAGGACAAGCTGAAGTTTGCCACACCCTCAAGAGACACCAGCCGGGCTTTTCAGGTCAATCAAGAGGCTAAGGCACCAAACAGGGACAAGATACAATCTGCATCTCAGTCGCTCTGGATTTGCCAATATCATGTACAGAGCCAATGCCCACTACACAATTCTTTTTTTTTGGTTTTTCGAGACAGGGTTTCTCTGAACATCTCTGGCTGTCCTGGACTCACTTTGTAGACCAGGCGGGCCTCGAACTCACAGAGATCTGCCTGCCTCTGCCTCCCAAGTGCTGGGATTAAAGGCGTGCGCCACCACCGCCCGGCCCACTACACAATTCTGAATGTCATCCTCCAGGGCTGCTTCTAAATAGAAGTGTAAGGGATTGGGAAATCTCTGGGATACAACTTGAACCACAAAGCAAAGCTGTCATCCAGAAGCCTCTGAAGCCAAGAAAGGGGACTTATACTTTGCAAGGAAAGAGTGCCTCACCCTGAAGCTCATCAGCACCTTTTGTAGGAAGGGCTTCATTGTATGGTAGAGCATTCAGAGGCATTCCTTGAATTTTTTTTTTTCAATAGCTCTGCTTACATACTTAAAAGGTGGCTCTGCAATCATGGAGGCAGGTTGTCAACACTGACAGGGACTTTAAAAGCCACCCTTCTTTTCATGGCCTCTCATTAAAAAGGTCTCTCAGCATGCTTGAGGAATGGATGAGGAGGTGAGAGGGAAGGAAATGCCACAGGGTACCCAGACCAAGAGGCTTCTGCACCAGCATCTCCCACAGTACCCCTATCTCCTAATCTTCTGCCAGTCTCACGTCTTGATAATTTTTTTCAATATTCAGTCATTGGTTGATTATTTATAGTATTTCGTGAATAGTTTTGAAGGGAATGGAAAATTATTAAAAAACCCCCTAAGTCGGCAGTAGAGCCAGGCCAGCCGCCAGGTTCCAGGAACTTAGCTGACCATAAAAAGGGTGGAACCAAGAATGTAGGTCATATGGGTCACAGGCCCCCAGGGTTTCAGGAACTGGCTGACCACAAAGTAGATAGTGAAATAAGATTAGGTTCATTCCTGAGAAAAACAAGTATAGGGTGTGTTTCCTGCTAATTAACTAAAGAATGAGTTGGTACTTTCCACTTGTGATTTCCCCCACCCCCTTAATCTGTGGTGCTCCTCTATAAAATCTTTACTCTCGGAC
The DNA here is from genome assembly GCA_907164525.1 of Lophiomys imhausi. Lineage (NCBI taxonomy): Eukaryota > Metazoa > Chordata > Mammalia > Rodentia > Muridae > Lophiomys > Lophiomys imhausi. The sequence goes on from CAJQZJ010032020.1 coordinate 5,856,998, forward strand.
AACTGGGGGTCGCAAAACTCCTCTACCCCTGCGTGGGATATGAGTTGCCCCCTCAGTGCACTGATCCCCCCGAAATAAACCTCTTGTGATTGCATCATGATGGTCTCTTGCGAGTTTTTGGGTGACTGTGATATCCCGAGCGTTGGGTGAGGGACTTCCCTCCCCCAGGTCTTTCAGTTTCCTTTAAATAGATTCACTCCAGATTTGACATGTTTTTAGAAGGCAACTTCATACTGACCATTTAAAAAAGAAAACCAATTTTGCTATAAATCAGGGGGGTTATTATAAAAACAAGTCAATGAAAAAAAATCATATTAAACTCTCTATAAAAGATATTCATTACTAAAGAAAGTGGCCTGGGACCTATCTTCTTTCTTTGGTTTAAAAAAAAGTGTTAGATAAGGGCTGGAAAATTTCAAACTCAACTGAAGCATCTCACCAGCCTCTTAAAACTTGTCTTTATCTATCAAATGAGACTATCATCTCCATCAGGACGTTTCCAATGAGATGAAATGAGATAAATGATGTGATTCTATTCCATAAATCAGAAAATAAACAGTGAATGTGTCATAGTTTATAGTCTTCTTTATAATGGTCTCTGTCATGTGGGTGATCATTTCTCCAAAAAGAGAGTGAAAAAAATCTCTGACTTTTGCAGATGCACTCAGCCAGGATTGTGCTCTGAGAATGTAGTGTGTGAATCATGGTCATCATTTTCCTTCAATAGTGTCGACTTGTATGAAATATCATCATCATAGAAGATAATGATTCAAGTGTCATTAATTATGCATTTTATCTTATAAATTATCACTAGTAATTTGTGGGATACTGAATATTATCACTGCCACAGCACATGGATCCTTTTAAAAGATTTATTATGTTTTTAATGTGTGTGTGTGTGTGTGTGTGTGTGTGGTGTCCCATGTGAGTGTAGTGCCTGTTGCAGCCAGAAGGGGGTTAAAGATTCCCCACCCCAGCTGGCATTACAGGTGACAAGCCCAATGTGGGTAGAACCAAACTTGAATCTTCTGCAAGAACAGTGTGAACGTTAACCTCAGAGCCATCTCTCCAGCCCCACATTAATTAATAATTGACACTTCTCAATGACAGTGAAATCTCAGGGATTTGCACATGTTATAGTTTATGACACATATCCATTTTCCTGTGGATTTGTACAACCTTATAGCAAAGGTAATATTCCCAGTTTTTAGAGGAAGAAAATCATACAACAAATGCTAAACTGATATGTGGCCTGAGTAGAAAATAAAAGTTATTCCTATAACGATGTCATGAACCTGATGAAGTACTTACATATATCCCTTCTCACACATATACATAAAGTCATTACAGTCTGACACATTTATAAACTCTCTAAACACCTTCCACATGGTCACTGGTGGCTTGCATCATATTACTCACAAATTTCCCCATAACTTGATAGCACCTTTGCTATTGTTATTACCATTTTTGGAAAAACATTGACACAGAGAATGTTCTAGAATGGTCATCTGTCACTGCATAGAGAGCTGGTATTTGAATAACCTGTAGAGTTGTGCCTCTACTGCTGACCCTTAACCTGGCCCTTTGTCTAATTCCTCAAGCTCACAGTCAGGCCCTCACCTTTTAGGAAGGAGTAGTGAACTTCAGCGTTGGCTCCCCGGTCAGCATCCACGGCTCGGACCTGCAGCAGCTCTGTGCCAGGGGCAGTGGTATCAGGAACATTTGCCTCATAATGGAGCTCAGTGAAGTGGGGCGGGTGAAGATTTCCATCCTCCACCACAATGGTCACCCACACAAAGTTCCTCTTGATGGGCATCTCTTGATCTCGGACCTAACAAAAGGTTTTAGCAGAATAGGCAGCATACAGAATTGAAAGAGGTAAGGTCAGGGTCACATCGAAGGGACAGAACGCCAATGAACAGGCTACCTAATTTCTGTGGATTCTTTTAAATCTTTCTCTAATCTATGCTTCTATAAATGTCTTGTTACCAGTTATTGGCTTAGCTGCTCCTACAGATAATTCCACTTTAGAAGAAAGGCTTCGTTCGTAAGCAGAAATACAGCAGGTTTCTGACTATGAGTTCTTTAAGATACTAACACATTAAAATGTTCTATGGTCATGTAGACTTGGGAAATGCTGAACCAAATGAGGTCAAAGTGCTCTCTTGGTGGCAGCACTTCTCAAATCCTCAATGTACATTAATATTCTCAGAGGATGATGAATTAGCACCTAAGACTACTGAACCCGAGACAGGAGGTCAAATTCTGACTCCAGCTTCCTCATAAAAAATTGTGTGGTAGTTAGCAAATTTTTCTTTCCCTGTGGGCCTTAGATGTAAATAAGAGTCACAAAAGTAAGCCCTCCTTAAATGTTACATCCTACAGGCTTGCTTGCTTGATTCTTGTCCTTGCCCTGGGCTGGAGGATCTCTGGGTCCCTCCCAGGTATGATAATACATGAAACTACAAAGCAGCTGGGCAACCATAAAATCACAGAGTGGGCAAAGATCTGTTGTAGATATTTGGGGTGAGTCCAGAGAAAGGTGAGGCTGGCAGACATCCCTGGCCAGCCAACTACTCCACCTGTATCTTCACTCCGGGCATCTCCCAGAGACAGTGCCTCTAGCCAGTGGTCAAATAGTACACCTCTGTCCCAGGGATTGTGTTATGAATGTCTACATACCTGACTCATCAGGGACCAGCATGTCCACTCTGTCTACCTGCATGTAAGCCCATTGTGGTTTGAATGTAAAATGACCCCAGAGGCTCATGTGTTTGAATAGTTGGTGCCTATATTGGGAAGGTTGTGGAAACTTTAGGAGGTGGAGGCTTATTGGAAGAAGTGGGTCATTGGGGGTGGGTCTTGAGGCTTTATAGCCTGACCTCACTTCCTGTTCACTCTCTGTTTCCTGAGTGTGGATGAATGTGACCAGCCATCCTCCTGCTCCTGTTGGCCATGCTTTTTGTACTGCCATGTCTTCTCTCCATGATGGACTGAAGCCTCCTGGAACTTTCTCTGCTAATTTGCTTTGTCAGGATGCTTCGTTATAGCAATGAGAAAGTAACTAAGATTCGAGTCCTCATTGTTTACTCACCATAACTGTCAGAATGTGCTCAGAGGGCCCAGAAGGCAGGTCCAATCTCCCCACTGTCACCAACACTCCACTGCTTGGATCCAGCTGGAAGAGGGTGGCACTTCCAGGGTCCTGACTGCTGTGGATAGTATAGATGAGGCCTTTGCCATTGTCTTCATCTGTTGCCTGGACTTGGAGGAGTTCAACCCCAGGCAGTGTGTCCTGGGGGACCCTGATTTCATAGTGGTCCTGTAGGAACTGAGGCCGGTGGTGGTTGATGTTAGCAATCATAAAGATGTGGACCTAAGCAGAGGAACAAGAAGCAAAGAGGCAGATTGTGAGCTGCATGGGCACAGGGATGGTGCCTGCTGGAACTGCACAGTGCAGTGTCTGTCGAGCAGCTTCCATTTTATCCATAAATAGCTATTAGAGGCATGGAAAGATATCCAAATAGCAAGTTTTCAGATACCAGACTACCCAGCAAACTTTTTTTTTTGAGACAGGGTTTCTGTGTAGCCCCAACTGTCCTGGAATTTGCTCTGTAGACAAGGCTAACTCAAACTCAGAGATCCAGCTGCTTCTGCCTCCTGAATGCTGGAATTAAAGGCATATGCCAACATGTCCAGCTTGTCACTGATTATATATATATATATGTATATATATATATATACCTAAAAACAAAATGGTATATATATATATATACATATCTATATATGTATTATGTATATTGAACATGATGTTGCACACCTGCAATCCCAGTAAATGGGAGTCTGAGATAGATTTACCAGGAGCTTGAGACAATCTTGGGTTACACAGTGAGTTCCAGGCCAACATGGACTACAGAGTAAGTCCCTGTGATGGTTAGTGTTAATTGTCAGCTTAACACAAATTAGAATCTCCTGGAAACAGAGTCTCAAGGAGGTGTTGTCTAGATTAGCTGGCCTATAGTCATATCTGTGACGGATTACCTTGATTATATTTACCGAGGTAGACAGACCCATCCACTGCTCCACCATGCCCTAGGCAAGGGATGCTGGACCGTGTAATAGCAGAGAAACAAGCAAACACTAGCACACACATGTTAAATCATTGCTTTCTACTCCTGACTTGGATATAATGTGATGGGCTGCTTCAAGTTCCCACAGCCTGAGATCCCTGCCCTGAAGAGTTGTAACCTGGAACTGTGAGCCAAATCAACCCCTTCTTTCTTAAGTTGCTTTTGTTATGGTATCTTATCACAGCAATAAGAAGAGACCCTTGACTCAAAAAGCAAGCAGAACAATTTCACTGGGCTATTTCTTCAAGCAAAATGTGTAAAATCCCAGCATATGAAATGACTTCACTCTGCAACATTCAGAGTAGAAGTTGAAAGCCCCATGAACTGTCATTCCTCATGTGGCTCTTATGGCAGACTATCTTTAATTAAAATTGTTTGCACAAATTCTCTCATTATACGGAGATGCAGAATGGGCGGGTGGTGAATTCTCCTACAACTATAGAAGTGGTGTGTGTATCAAGTAAGACTGGTACCCAAAACCTAGATTCCAATTTCAGTATTCTTTAAGGAATTTCCCATCACTAGAAAGCCTTCAATAGCCTTACTCCAACCACCTTCACCTCTCATCCCCCTCCCAAGCCAGGGGCTCTTGACTGAGGCCTCTCACCTGGGTGGCAATGGTGTGGAACCCATCCGTCACCTCCACAGTCAAATTATAGCTTGACTTTCTTCTCATATCAAGAGGCCTGGCTATGACGATGCTGCCTGTGGTCTTCTCAATGTCAAAGTCCATGTCCTTATCTCCGCCTGGAGGAGGGAAAGAGCAGATATGACGTCAGTGACTTAGGCAGCTGTAGCCCAACCTGGGTTTGGCCACAGACCTAGAGCACTTGGTAAGTGGCAACTTTGACTAACTTTGGCTGGCAAATCTGTGGGTGTCCAAGGAAAAGGCAGAATCAGGAATGGTAGCTCTCTGGTGACAGACTGGAATATATTTCCTTGGGAGACCAAAAAGATGTTATATTGTCTGTCTGATTATCAAACGATCTAGGGAAACACAGGTGTGTGAGGGCTGAAGAGTCCTATGGGGAAAACAAAAGCTGCTGTCATATACTCTGCTTCCAGGGTTGTTATGGTTTGAACATGTAGTGTGCCCATAGGCTCATGATCTGAATGCCTGGTCCTTAGATGGTGGGACTCTTTTGGGAGGGTGTGGAAACTTAGGAGTGGGGTCCTTGGGAGAGTCTCTGGGTACTTCTTGTCTCACACTGTCTTTCTTAGACAACCATAAAGTGAACAGCAGCAGTCCTGCACCATGCATTCCTGCTTGAGCACATGGACCTAAGCCCTCATGGGCTGAAGACTGAAAATATGAGCCAAAATAACTCATTCAGAGATTGTTATCTTAACAGGAAAATAATTGACACAGGGACTAAGACACATGGGGACGACAAAGCCAGACTTTGTAGCTTCATATTAGACTGTGCAAACTTCCTGGGACAGACACAAGGACAAATGAAGACAAGAAAGAAAGAAAGAAAGAAAGAAAGAAAGAAAGAAAGAAAGAAAGAAAGAAAGAA
>CAJQZJ010032020.1:5862657-5877010 GCA_907164525.1 Lophiomys imhausi
GAAAGAAAGAAAGAAAGAAAGAAAGAAAGAAAGAAAGAAAGAAAGAACCCAGATGGAAAGGTTTAAGGAGTGGAGTAAGAATATAGGGTACAAAAGGGGTAATGGTTAGATAAAACTAAACACAGATGAAAATGCCAGGAGGGCAGGAGAGATGGCACCATGTTTAAAGGTGCTTGCTGCTCTTCCAGAGGACTCACGTTCAGTTCCCAGCACTCCTGTTGAGTGCCTTGCAACTATCTATAACTCCAGTCCCAGGGGTCCAGGGGCCAAATGGCTTCTTCAGGCATCCACGCTCACACAGCACATCCACAAAAAGGCACACACACATCCATATCAATAAAAATTGGAAGATTTTTTTAAAGGAAAAGAAATACCATAAATAAACAAAATACTTTAAAAAGAGCATGTGAAGTTGGGAGGGGGGATATGATCAAGATACTGTAAATACATGTATGAGATGTGCAAAGAACAAATTTTAAAATATTAAAGATAAACTAAGTAATAAACTATAGAATAGCATAAAACCCTTTAAACATCTACTACAGTGGCTTTCAATCTGTGGGTTGTGACCCCTCTTGGGAGAGAGGGGTGGAACAACCCTATCCTTGGGGTTGTTCACCTAAGACCATCAGAAACACAGACATTTGCATTATGATTCAAAACAGTAGCAAATTTACAGTTATAATTTTATGGTTGGGGTCACCCCAACATAAGAAATTATGGTATAGGGTTGCAGCATTAGGAAGGTTGATAACCACTGATCTATACTCAGTGAATTCAGTTTAGTTATGTACAAATATGTTCACAATGTATTTCATCTAAAATATAAAATAATATTTTAATATAGCCCTATGTGTACATGTGTGTATTTATAAGGTAACACATCAAATTTATAACAGTGGATTATATTTGGAATGGTAAGGCTTTCAGTAGTGTTTGTTTCTTCTCTGCACATATTTCTGTTTTCTAAATGATATTTTGGTCATGCATTAATTACATATTGAAGGAAAAAACCCAAATAATTAAAAGAGCTGAGAATAAGAACGGGAAGTAAGACTAAGGAGAAGCAAGCGTCTTGGGCCAAGCAAGTACCCTCCTCTGTCTCTAGCCCAGGCTGGAACCTGCTGCAGCAGGACTCCATGGTCCAGGCAAGTGCTGAAATGGGGATATTAAATTTTTAAATTTTTGGATAGATATTATAAAGTCTAAAAAGGGCCTCTACATATGCAGATTTACATTTGTGAGTGGGCACATGTGTATACATACAAGTTCCTGGAATTGTTACCTAAGCATTTCTCAATTTCCCATAGGGTTCTAGGACCCTTAGATATTTTGTTTGTTTTGTTTTAAATACACACGCAATAAAACCTTGAGAGAAAGAAATGCTGGAGCAGAGCTACCCATCAGAGCCTGGATACAAGAAACCATTAGAATGACAATAAACAGCCAGTGGGTGGTGGACCTTTAATCCCAGCACTCCAGAGACAGAGGCAGAGAGATCTCTGTGAGTTCGAGGCCAGCCTGGTTTACAGAGCTGCTTTCAGGACAGTCAGGGCTGCACAGACAAACTAGGGTCTCGAAAAAGCAAAAATGGGGATGGGGGTGGGGGGAAGAGTGACATTGAACACGGATAGAGTCAGGACAGCCTAAGGCCTAGGGTTCAATCTCATGCAGACACACTTGCATGCACACACCACACAAAAATTAGAATGGAACATGGGACAGGCATGAGGAGAATGATTCCATGCTAACCTCAGGCTCAGACAACCCAGCTCTGCACTGACTTGTTGCTTTCTCTTCTGGGTCTCCTTGAACTATTCATCTTATATCTCCTGGGTATTTGGTATAACTAGGGTCCACCTAGTTATTATCATGATATTATTAATATCACAGATGGTCCACCTGAGGTCTTGGCTATTACAGAAGAGGCCTGGCAGATGTCTTATTCCTTCTACACAATGTCCCAGAAAACCAGGGAAGAGGTGATCATCAGAACAAAAAGAGAGGCTGTGGTAGAGCAAGACCTCGAGGGGGGGAGAGTATTGCACAGGGTGGGGATATAACAATAGAGGGATTTGCCCTCCTTGGTCCTCACCTGAGATGTGGAACCAGAAGAGGCCAGGTCGTCCTTCTACACTGATGACTCCCACCATGTGGTTCACAGGGTCTGTCTCCATGACCGTAAAGCTGTAGTGGGGCTCATCAAAGGACAGTGGGATGGAGGATGGCCGAGGCTGGGGGATCCACTCAACGTGTAGCCGGACACTGGTGGAGAGCACTGGCTTCCCACTGTCTGTTGCCTTGATCTACGAAGACACCAAAAGCCAAGTGAAGTCATTGTGGAAGTGGCCTTCCATTCACTCATTCATCCACTGACACACACTTGAAGGATGATAGACCGGAGCTCTGTAAGTTATTAGGCAAAAACATCTAGCCCACATTCTAGAATCTCTTGGTTAGTGGGAAACAAAACAAAACACTGTGACAGTCAATATTGATTGCCAGCTTGATTGGTGTGGTGACTCGAATGAGAAATGCCTGCCTCTGGTTCAAATGTTTGAATACTTGATCCCCAATAGACAGCATTGTTGAGGAGTTTGTAGAACATTTAGGAGATGCAGCCTTGCTAGAGGAAGTATGTCACTGGGGGTAGACTTCAAGGGTTTGTTTTGCCCTACTTCCTTTTCTGTCTTCCTCTGCTTCCTGTGCCACCCACGCATGTGATTTCTCTGCTTCCTGCTCCTGCTGACATGCCTTCACTGCCATTATGAACCCTATCCCTCTGGAACCGTAAGTTAAAACAAACCCTTTCTTCCTAAAATTGCTTTTGGTCATGGTATTTTATCACAGCAAGGGAGGTAACTAACACAATTGCATTGATAAATGTCTAGGAGATTAGTAAGGCATGCCCTTGGGCGCATCTGTGATAGCATTTCTTTTCAGAAAAGATTAGATTGTAAGTCCACTGACCTCATCAGTTGGTCAGTCCCTTGATATCTTTGTTCTTGGTATGAAGCTGGTGAGATGTAGGTGTGGACTGAGATGGAGGTCACTAGGGCACATCTTCGGGGTCTATAACTTGCCTTGATCCCTACCTGAATCTCCTTTGCTCAGCTCCCTGGTCAGCGATGAAGTGGATACTTCTCTGCCACGTAATCCTACTGCCATGATGTTTCCCCAAATGGCCATGGACAAGGAATCATGGACAAGACCCTCTAGAAATATGAGCCCAAATAAATCTTTCCTCCCTTAAGCTGCTCCTATCAGGGACTTGATCACAGTGATGAGAAGGACTACAAAGAAAGCCACTATGTCTCACTGCATAGTAATTCCTAAGTTGAATTTTATACTCATGGACCTCATATCACTGCCAACAAACGTAATGAGCCAGATTCACTGAGCTATGATCGGTCCTCGCTCTAAGAGCTCTTGTGCAGTGTTTAACCCTCACTGTAGCCCCAGGGAGACACCCTTCAATAGCGTATCTCCCTTTTGTAGGCAGAAACAGGAACTTCGTGTAATGAGTTCATACCCTGAGTCATGTGACCCATAGCAACACCGCTGGGCTTCAGTTTAGTGGTGTGGTGTGAGAACTCATGAGCTGCCTTTGACACACTGGCATCTTAGCTTCAGTTTACAGAGATTCAAATGACTTAAATGGCTTGTCTGAAGAAAAGGAAAGAAGTCAAGGTCAGTGTCTCCAGACAGGAGCTGCTGTCCTTCACCCATGAAGGCCCATGGTCTATTTCTCAGAGATGATTCATTTATTTTTGCTCATGATTCTCAGAAGCCTTTGCCTCAGTTCTACTTAAGCTTCCCAAGGCTATTGGATGCTTATGCAGAAATGGCTGGAAACTTCTGGATTAGACATGCAGCTTGCTGTGTGAAATAAAATCTAGGGGGCAGGAAATGCATCAAGACAGGTTCAGAATAAGGAGTCACTCTGTGGAGGGGGTGATGAGCCCTGGAACCCACAGCCCCGAGGGTGTGGTGTCAGAGAGGCCATTTCACCCAAAATGAATGGTTTGGGGATTTTTAAAAGGTTTTTAGGGGTTGGGGATGTGGCTCAGTGGTAGAACATTTGCCTAACAGATGCCATATGGGTGTAGTTGGATGAAAACCCAGGCACTGAGTGACAGAGAGATGGGTCAGCAGTTAAGACCACCTGCTGTTCTTACAGAGGACTTGAGTTCAGTTCTCAGCATCCACACCAGGTAGTTCACAGCCGCCTGCAACACCAGCTCAAGACACATCAGATGCCTCTAGCCTTCGCAAGCACCTGCATTCAGGTGCACACACTCCCACACAAGTACACATACTTCTTGAAAAACAAATTTTAGACTGGGATGGTGGACCATGCATTTAATCCCAGCACTTAGAAGGCTAGAGATAGGTGGATTCCTGTGACTTCCAGGCCAGCCAAGGCTACAAAGTAAGACCCCTTCTAAAAAAATTTTTTTATAATTAAAAACAAAGTAAATAAATCTATTTTAAAAAATATCCAACAGGTATATCTTGATTCTGAGACCATGGTTAATTTTGCTACATTGTTACCTATAAGAATAGAGGATGTCAAGGGCCTTTTGCTCTCAAAAACAAAAGCCCACAGTCCACAATTCTGCTCCCCTGGGTGAGAGTGGGGACTCACTGATTCCCTAATGCAAGGCAAAGAAAGTTTCCCTCCTCCTGTGCCCTCTTAGAAATTCATTATCTGTGACTATTCTAAAGATACCCTCCAGGCCCTTCCTCAACTGCTTCATGCTGTTATGATCTAGAGATTGTTTGAGTGTGTCCCTCAAGGCTTCATGCACTGCAAGCTTGGTTCCTAATGACACAGTGCTGAGATTGGGGAGTCTTTCTCAAGAGGGGAGTCTAGGGTGTGAGCTAGACTAGAAGGCTCAGAAGTTAAGAGCACTGGCTGCTACTTCAGAGGACCTGGGTTCAATCCCAGAGCCCACAGAGAAGTTCACAACCATCTGTAACTCCAATTTCAGGGAATCCAATGCCTTCTTATGGCCTCCACAGACACCAGGCACGCACATGTTGTACACACATACATGTAGGCAAAACACCCATTCATATAAAATAAGTTAATAAATAAACTTTTATTAAAAGGTAGAGTCCAGGGGCTGGGGAGATGGCTCAGTCAGCAAAGTGCCCGCCTTTCAAGCACCTCAACTGAATACTTAGAAGCCATTAAAAAATCTGGGTGTGGTGATGCCCGCTTGTAATCCCAGTGCTGGGGTGACAAACAAAGACACAGGTGAATCACAGGCTCAATGATCTGCCAGCCTAGTCTACTTGATGAGTTCCAGGTCAGTGAGAGTCTTGAGAGAGAGAGAGAGACAGTGCTACTACATAAGAATATACATGCACCATACACACACACACACACACACACATACACACACTCACACACATACTCACACACACTCTCACTCACACACATACACACACAAACACACATACACACTCTCACATACACACTCACATACACATACACACACACTCAAACACACACACACACAAGAAGTAGGGTTTAGCAGCAGTGTTTGGGGGGCGCAACTCTGAGGAATGGATTAATGCTGGTCCAGCAGAACAGACTGTGAGTGTCTCTCAGGAGTGAGCCTGGCCCCTCCTCCAGCTCTTTAGAAGCTAAAACAGACCAAATAAATAAATAAATAGATGGATGGATGGATGGATGGATGGATGGATGGATGGAGAGGGAGGGAGGAAAAGAAAAGAAAAGACGAAAGAAAGGAAAATCACCAGCCACTTGCTCTCCAGCCCTCCACTCACCGTTAGGATATTGTACTCTCCTGCTGCAAAGGTGTTACTGGAAGATACAACCCCTGTGACAGGGTCAATTCTGAAGCCCTCCTCATCACTGTCCTCAATGCTGTAGGTGACACTGCCGTTGAGACCTTCATCTGGATCTGAAGCCACTAGCCTGTACACAGGCCCCAAGGACAAGGGGCTCAGTCTCTCTGGAAGGCGAACATTAAAGAGCTTGTGGGAGAACACGGGTGGGTTGTCATTGGCATCCGAGATGCACACCACCACCCTGGAGGTGGACCTCAGCGGGGGGTCCCCATTGTCCAGCACAGTCACCTGTAGACAGAACAGTGTGTGAGCGCCTGTATTGCCACTGTGAAGCAGTGTCTAGTACCACCATGGTCCTACCATGGCTTCCGCCATGTTGGACTTGGTTGCTGTTACTGCCATCATCAGGCCTTGGAACAGCAAGAACAGAAGGGAACTGGAGAGAACCAGAAACAGCCATTGTTAGAATCTGCCATGAAAACCTGGCCTTCACGTAGAAGACCCTTGGGCCTCTTTCCTTGATTGCTAAGAGTGCCTTGTTCTCTCCTTGGGTTAGAAAGCATTTTTTTTCCAGGAATGGGTGAAACCTGGGTCAGACATGCCACCCAATGCCCAAAATAAAATCCAATTTCAGAATCATGCGCTGCTGGCCCCAGGGCCCAGTCGTGTGAACATCCATAGTGCTGAGGAAATGGTACGAGACAAGGCGTTTCCCCTCACAGTAGCTCAGGGGCTGACATGTGTTTCAGTGGCACAGCACTTGCCTAGCATGCATAAGGCCCTGGGTTTGATCCTCACTCTGCACATGAAAGAAGCAGTTTAGATGTACCCCTAGAGCAGTGGCTCTCAGCCTTCCTAATACTGTGTCACCTTAACACACTTCCTCGTGTCGTGGTGACCCCCGAACATAAATTCATTTTTGCTGCTATTTCATAACTGTAATTTTGCTACTATTATGAATTGTAATGTAAATATCTGCGTTTTCTGATGGTGTTAGGTGACTCCTGTGAAGGGGTCATGACCCACAGGTTGAGAATCGCTGTTCTCAATTTTTAAAGATCACTGGGAACTTGAAGCCATGTTACTTGCTTTTAGTGACACATGCTTTTCAGTTTCTCCTTCCTTCCTTTCATTTCCTCCCTCCATCTCTCTTTCTTCCTTTCTTTCTTCCTTCCTCCCTCCCTCCCTCCATCCCTCTTTCTTCCTTTCATTTCCTCCCTCCCTCCCTCCATCCCTCTTCCTTCCTTCCTTCCTTCCTTCCTTCCTTCCTTCCTTCCTTCCTTCCTTCTTTCTTTCTTTCTTTCTTTCTTTCTTTCTTTCTTTCTTTCTTGTGGTTCAAGGATGTCAACCCAGGTCTTCACGCATGCTGTATACATACATGTTCTACCAGCGAGCAGCACCCTTCTTTTTTTCTTTTTTTTTTTTTTTTTTATCTTGGGACAAGGTCTCTCACTAAGTTCACAGACTGCCTTGAATTCCCTCTGTAGCCCAGACTGGCTTTGAACTTGAGATTCTTCTCCTAAATATCTGGGATCACAGGTGTGGCACCCAGCACTTCAAAGGAAAAGCATTTCAGACTGTAGTATAGAAAAGCAGAGTGACCTCCAACCTGTTAAAGAATACACTAAGGAGATGCCTGGTGGGCTGTGGGCTGATGAGGAGGGGAATAGCTAGGCTTGCAACCTCCTCTGATTTACTCCCCTCTAGAGCACTGTGGGAACCTTGAAGTAGGGTGAGCACCAGGGTTGTTCATGAGGTCCTAAAGCTATCCTAGAGAGAACAGAGGTCTAGAACACAAAAACCTTTATTCTGGCCCTACATCAAACCTTGTAAAGGACCTTTAAGTGGTTTGTTCTCTCCACGCCAAGAGGCATGGACTAGAAATTAGACCTGACACACACACACACTCCTGCTTCCAGCACTTCCTTCAGGCATTACTAGTTAACTGGGGCTTCCTGCTCTGCATGGATGTGGTTTCAGAACCTTTCTCCCCTCAGTATGAAGAGCTAGTGAAGACCTAAAACTCTTTACTACCAGCCAGAGAACGAGGCTGAAATATATTGTCCTGTCTGGCCTCAGCCCCGACCACCGCCAGAGCACCGGAGCCATGCAGCTGGCTGCCTGCAGCCTGGCCTCCTTCAGGGGCTCTCGAAGGCAGTGCCCTGCCTCCCCACCACCACTTACCTCTAGGATATGTTCATCTTTGTTCTCTCGGTCCAGCTGCCTGGCAGTGGACAGGAGACCTGGAAAGAAATAGATGGAGAGAGGCATGAATAAGGGGCTCCCAGGGCTTTGTTACCGGGGCAGGCTCAGTATTATACACAACTCTCAGATGAGAGTCCTGGTCTTTTTTTACTTTTAGGGCTCTGGAAAAAGGGAAGGGATGACGAGTAGGTGGGAGACATGAACAGCAAGTGTGCTAACTGAAGTTCCTGCCTAAGTCCACTTTCACCATGAGACAGGACTGTTGGGTCCAAAACTCAGCAACTCACACAGTACCAGCAGCTTGCCCACCCAGGTGCCAACTTCAGCCCCCTGAATCCTGGGATTCCAGGTATACAACCAATCTGCTCAGCATTAACTTTAGACTTTCTCTCCCCACCTTCTCCCTGACCCCTCAGGGGCCCATGCTCCTGACACCAATGCTCTGTAACCTCCTGAGTTGCTTCTCCCTTGTCTACCTTCGAGTCTCTCTTTGACATCGGTTTCTGGATCCCCAAAGAATGCCCATGAAGGTGAGATATGGCTGAGGTCCTGCAAAAGGCTGGTGAGCCCCAGGATGGGAAACATCTACTGAGCTTGCGTCGTTTAAGTCCCTACATCTCCCAGCCCAAGGTGACACTCTGTTGATTTAACTATTATTCCTTTTCTGATCCAAACTAAGTTTCCCATCACCCTGCCTCAAGGTCCCTCTTTTCCTTCTACCTGTGTCCCCAAAGAGTTTATCAGCAGCTGTCCAGTCACTTCTGAGAGATACCTGCTCCTTCACTCCTTGCTCTACCACAGTCGAGGGCTCATTCAATTCGTTCCTTCAAATGTCCCCACTCCTCCATCCTTCAGCATCACAGAGCCAATGCTGCCGACCCCTTACATGCCAGGTTTTCTTCTAAGTTCTTTCTATAGCTCTATATACTAATTCATTCAGGACCCATAACCATTTTTAGGAAGCAGCTTAGATTTTTGTGTTTTACTGGAGGAAACGTAAACACAAACCAGTGCTGAGTTGCAGATCTTACCTTCAAAAGTTCATGTGTTGGAATTGTCATCCTCAAACTACTGCCTCTTTATTTTGGCTTTTTCAGGTGGAACCTTTCTATGTAACCCAAGCTGTCTGAATACTCACTCACGCTGTAGCCGAGGCTGCCCTTGAACTCCTGATCTTTCTGCCTTGGCCTCCTGAGTACCAGGATGACAGGGCACGTGCCACCATGCCCAGGTCTTTCCATAGCTGGATGGGATTTGTAGATGGGCTTTCAGGAGGTAATTAGGATTAGATGAAGTCATGAGAGTAGAGTCCCCATGAGGGTATTAGTGGCTTTATAGAAAGAGGAAAGACGACCTAACACACTCACTCTGTTTTACCTACATGATGACCTCCACCATGATATCATGCAGCAAGGTGCCAGCACCACGCTCTTGGACTTCCCAGCCTCCAGAACCACAAGCTAAATAAGCCTGTGTTCCTTATCGATTCCCCAGCCTGTAGTACTCAATTAGAGCACCATGCAATAGACTAAGAGAACAGCCCAGGAACTTTCCCGAGACCTCACCAGTTATAAACGGTAGAAATGAGCTATGTCCAGGCCATGGCCTCTATCTACAATGACATCCTCATCTTCCTCCCACTTGAGGTTCTCAGGCCACCTTCCCTGTCCTTGTCCCCTCCTGGACTGCTGCTTATCACCTCCCCAGATACCTTAGGCCTCTGCAGCTTGGCCACACCCCGCAGCATTTTCCCTCCCATGAGCAGCCACAGCACCTACCTTCCCACATATACTGTACCCTTTTGTGCCGTTCCTACAGTATTTACCCCCAAATATTCATGATCCTGACGAGCTGACTTCCTGAGGCTGAGAACCGGATCTTATTTCTCTTTACATCTCTCTACAGCACAAAAGGCTTTAAGGAAGGCCCCACAAGGGGGACCTCTTTAAGCATTTGCTGGGGATACATATGAATCACAAATAAGGACTCATTCATCCATTTAACAATTGCTTCTACTAATGCTCTATGGTACTGCCAG
This sequence comes from Lophiomys imhausi, assembly GCA_907164525.1. Lineage (NCBI taxonomy): Eukaryota > Metazoa > Chordata > Mammalia > Rodentia > Muridae > Lophiomys > Lophiomys imhausi. The sequence continues at coordinate 5,872,724 of CAJQZJ010032020.1, forward strand.
GGCAAAAGTAGTCCACTTTCCTTTTTTAGTGAAGTTCAGTAGACGTGGAGAGTTAGTGGAACAATTGCTTGAATGAATACAGTGGACTGTGTGGTACCTTAGTGTTGCCAGCAGGTCTGTTACTATATTAGGAACTATCTGGCTGGGCTCTGTGGGAGACTAGAGGCCACACAGATGAAAAGAGAGGGGAAGCCTGACATGTAGCCAAGCTTTTAGTCCCAGAACTGGGGAGGCAGAGACAGGGGCAGGCAGTTCTCTGTAAGTTCAAAACCAGCCGGTCTACTTAGCATGTTCCAGGCCAGCCAGGACTCCATAGTGAGAGAGGGAGAAAAGACTCCTGTACCATGTGCTAAACCCCATGTTAAGATGTTCTATGGTCTGAAGCAGCTGTGAACAAAAATTCCCAAAGAAGTTGTGTCTGGATGTGAACAAAAAAATTCTCCTGGAAGGAATATGTGTCTGCCGAGACTGGTGGACTAGTTGGAATTTTAGTCTTGTGGAGACACTGGAATTTTGAAGTTTCATAGGCTGATTACTTTATCCTGGGGTAGTTTAGCCTTATGGAACAGCCATTTCCTGGCCCACTCTCTAAACTAACACCTCGTGATAATAAATAAAAATGTCTTAGCAGTTATTAACTTAACAGAACACTAGCTTCCACCAATCCAAGAGCTAAACATGTCATCAGATAACATCTTGGGTCTATAAAAGAGCTTCCCCATTTCGGTGTATCTGCCTCTCTGATGTACCCACCAATATATTTTAAAGTTGCCTAGATTTATGACTTTCTTTGTTCTGTAGAACTATAAAAACTCTGCGAAACTGCATCCATGTTTGAATGTGGAATTTGATTGCAGTAACCTAAATCTGTGTTCCCAGGCTATAGTCACACACAAAGGCTCCAGAATAAACTATCTCTATTCTCTTTAAGATAAGAGTTGTGGTTTTTACATTGACATAGTCATATGGCTAGAGCCAAAAGAGGTATAGTGAGAGGGATGAGGTGAAGTCAGAGAGGTCAGTGGGGCCCAGTTAGGCACCAGCTTGTGGGACCCAGGGAACCCTGACTTTACCTCAAGGACACAGAGACACCTTCCAGGCTTCTGTAGTGGGGGTGTTGGATGGTCCGATGGCTTGTGTGTGGAAGGTGGGTTGGGGGCTATTGGTGGGTACAATTCTCATGTTAAAAGTAAGACTTCATGCCGGGCGGTGGTGGCGCACGCCTTTAATCCCAGCACTTGGGAGGCAGAGGTAGGCGGATCTTTGTGAGTTCGAGGCCAGCCTGGTCTACAAAGTGAGTCCAGGACAGCCAAGGATACACAGAGAAACCCTGTCTCGAAAAACCAAAAAAAAAAAAAAAAGTAAGACTTCACATTAGTCATGATTTCTTCTGCCTGGCTGCAGGAAAGCTGGGAGCACCTCTGCCTGCAAGGGCGGCCTGCCAGGGGACTGTTGACAGCAAATAGAAGAGGGATTAGGAGGAACTGAGGGGTTAATGCCTTAGGTGAGGGATCCATCTCCTCACTCTTCTGAAAAGAGGAGTGAGGAGCAGGGATGTGGGGGCGGGACATTGAGGACATGGGGTGAGAGGTTCTCCCTGAGGGGAGAACCTGCTTGGGCCTGTTTTCTAAAAGAAAAGTTCCTCAGCTCAGACAGAAGAGGATGTATCTACAGCCTGAGGTCAAAGGTTAACAGAAAAGGCTCTCATCAAAATCTTCAGGGTCAAAGACACTTGTATTCCTTCGCTACTGTTTGCCCCTATCCCATACCTATCTCACTCCTGGGCTCCTAGGAAAGCCCACAAGCATCTATCTCCTCTACAGTCTTTCTTTCTGGGGCAAGAGCACATTGTGGGGTAGGAAAGATTAGATCACACAGACACTTCAGCCTTCCTTACAGTAGGCCTGCAGCATCTCTCAAACTCCGGTGGGAACGGGAGTGTCAGGTGACAAAACTAGAGGAAGAAGTCTGGGGCTAAGACAACAGGGGCAGGGGAAGAGACTGGAACCAAAGAATGTATGTGGGACCTGCTCACTGAGCTGCTCTCAGTCTCTGGTATACTGTGGCCTCTGAGAATATGGGAAAAATGTGGTCAGAGCATGCCATTTTTGAAGAACATCCAGGGATCTGGAATGCTCTGTGGAATTTGCCAGTTTGGAATACAAGTTGGCAAATGTGTGCTTAAAGTCTCTGAGTCAAATCAAATATCTTTGGGGTACAGTCCATGGGTCACTGCTGCCCGGGGTGATCCCTGGATTCCTTGGCCTGTGAGAAGGCTGATGGAGTGTGGATGGAATCACAGTTGTTACTGTTTCATGGGCAGGTTTGAGACTAGTCTGCAACAAGGATTGTCCTTGTTAGCTTTAGTTGTTGACTCAGCACAGCCTAGAGACATTTGAAAGAAAAGCCTCAATTGAGAAACTGTCTAGATCAAATTGGTTTGTGGGGGGTGGGGAGAGGGGTTGGCTTGACAGTTAATCGATGCAGGAAGGTCCAGCCCACTGTGGGCAGCACCATTCCCTATGCAAGTGGTCCTGGGCTGCATAAGAAACCTAGCTAAGCATGAGCCTACGAGCAAGCCAGAGACCCAGCCTGTAGGCAATTTTCCTCCATGGTTCCTGCTTTGAGTTCCTGCCCTGACTTCCCTCAGTGATGGATTATGACCTGAAGTGTAAGCCAATAAAGTATATTTCTTGAATAAACAAACCCTTTTCTCCCCTATGTTGCTTCTGATCAATTACTTTTATCACAGAAACAGAAAGGAAGTAGAACAAAGGCCAATGATGGCTCTCGCCATGGCTGTGACTAGAGAGAACAGTCAGTTTGAGAGCATTTGAAGGCCTGAACTAATCTCAGCTTGACCTCTGGGTCACATGTTGGATCCCAAGGCAAGAAAGATTTTAACAAGTTCTCCTCTTTTCTTGTGGAGATGGGCATTGTTGAAAAGTATCTCAACTTTGGCACCCATAAGAATGCTATGCTTGGCAGGGCGTGGTGGCACAAGCCTTTAATCCCAGCACTCGGGAGGCAGAGGCAAGTGGATCTCTGTGAGTTCAAGGCCAACCTGGTCTACAAAGAAAGTGAGTCCAGGACAGCCAAGTATACACAGAAAAACCCTGTCTTGAACCCCCCCCCCACAAAAAAAGGATGCTATGCTTGCCGAGTGTGAGGGCGCATGCCTTTAATCCCAGCACTTGGGAGGCAAAGGCAGGCAGATCTCTGTGAGTTCAAGGTCAGCCTGTCTCCAAATCCAGTCCAGGACAGCCAGGGCTTGATATGCAGAGAAACCGTGTCTCAAAAAACAAACAAACAACAACAACAAAGAATGTTTTACCCTTGTTGTTAAAACATACATTTATACATTTGTGAAGTCTGCCCTCAGAATATAGATTTGGCAAGTCTAGTGAGGAGCCTGAGAATTGGAACCCCTGACCTGTCTGCAGGTGTGCTGATGCTGCCCCAGGAACACTCCAAGAATGGTCTGGTAGATCTGTACATCCCCATCCCTCCAGTTTCCTGGGCCTCACCTGTGAGTGGATGAATGATGAAGTATCCCATGTGGTTCCCACTGGTGAGGTTGAAGGTCAGCTTCCCTTGCGAGCTGGAGTCTGGGTCCCAAGCCGTAAGCTGAAGCACAGACGTACCCAAGGGGGCATTTTCCTGGACAGAGGGGTAGAACACGGGTCTAGACATGCAGGGTATGTTGTCATTGATGTCCGTAACCTCAATGTAGACTTCAGTAACAGCAGAGAGGGGCACGGAGCCCCTGTCCACAGCCAGTACCGTCAACCAGTAGTAGGGTGCGAATTCTCGGTCCAGAGGTGCCAGAGTCTCGAGCATTCCTGAGGACAGCAAGTAACCAAACTCAAAATACTCAGATATCAGAGAGGTTTTAGAGACCACCCTACCCAGAGCTGGGGAGATGGCTCAGTGAAGTGTCTGCTGTACCAGGATGAGGACCTAAGTTCAGATCTCCAACACCCCCATAAAAATTGGGTATGGTGGCATGTGCCCATAACCCCAGCACTAGGGGAAGGGGTGGAAGAGACAGAAGATTGTATGGAGCTGCATCAGTGAGCTCCAGGTTCTGTAACAGACTGTCTCAAACAGTAAAGAGGAGATCAATACAGGAAGAAATCTAATATCGACCCCTGGCCTCTATGTGCCTGCCCACATGTCTATGGACACACTCACACATGTATGCATGGGGACACAGGTGAATGCATATACAGATGTGCATACACACACACACACACACACACACACACACACACACACACACACACA
>CAJQZJ010032020.1:5877020-5897852 GCA_907164525.1 Lophiomys imhausi
ACACACACACACACACACACACACACACACACACACACACACACACAAAACGAATAAAAAGAAAAATCACCCTATCCAACATCTACTGATGTGTATTATGGAAAGGAGGTTGGCAGACAACCCAGGGAAGGAGGGTGGTAGGGCTGTGGTATGAGGCTGTGGTATGAGGCTGTGGTATGAGGTGGGAAATGCTAAGTTGGACACAGAGGGAGCTGGTGTCCATTTAGTAGATCCGCTCAGCCTTTCTCTGTTAAAATGGGCCCTTGTTTCTGGTGTGTGGACATATACAAGGCTTCCAGAAGACAATGGAAGTTTATTAGCTTCCACCAACTCCTTCAACCCAAGTTCCAGCTAGTCATTTCATGTTCTGTAAGTGGGTTGTCCTATAGCTGGCCTTAAACAGATTCTGTTAGTCCTTAAATTCTGATAGATCCTCAAATTAAAGGATAGAGGTTTAAGGAATACATTTCTGCTCCCTACTTTGTCACTTCCTGGTTTTGGGGCTTAGCTCCATTCTTTAGTCCATTTACTCTACAAACTGCCTCTAAGGGCCAGCTCTGATCTAGAACATAGCCCTTCTTTACACAAAAGATAAATGGCCTGAGAAAGAAATGAGGGAAACAACACCCTTCACAATAATCTCAAACAATATAAAATAACTCTAACCAAGCAAGTGAAAGTTCTTATATGACAAGAACTTCAAGTCCTTGAAGAAAGAGATTGAAAAGGACATCAGAAGATGGAAATATCTCCCTTGCTCATGGATAGGTAGCATCAACATAATAGAACACGAGGCTTTAAAGTGGGACAAGAAGATCCATCCATACCTTATGTTCTCACTGGTCATGCTCAGCTAACAGGGTCTGTATGAGGGGGGCAGGGTCTAGACTCACAATCAGAGGAGACCAGGCCAGACATAACAAATGGGGAGACTGAGGCCAAGAGAGGAAGCATACATTTGGTCAAGGTTACATAGCAAATAAGAGGAAGAGCTTGGGCTGGGCATGGTGCATGCCTTTAATCCCAGCACTTACAGAGACAGGTGGATCACTATAAGATTGAGGCCAGCGTGGTCTACATAGAGAGTTCCAGGCCAGTCAGTACACAGAGAAACCCTGGACAGAGGAGGATGAGAAGAGTGAGGGAAGAAGAAGGAGGAGAGGAGGAAAGGGACATTGAGAGAGCTGAGTCTAGAGTCTACTAAATGGAATATGCTTCCCACCACACTACCTGGTCCTTCACCCTGGAAACAAACTACAATTTCAGACCTTAAGATATATTACAGAGCAATAGTAATAAAACAATGTGGTATTGGCACAAAAACAGACATGTAGACCAAAGAAACAAAATCAAAGGCCCAAACATGAATATGTGTAACTTCAGCTCTTTAGTATTGAAAATAAAATATATATGCTAGAGAAAAAGAAATCATCATCAACAAATGGTAGTGAGAAAACTGGGAGTCCATATGCAGAAGAATGAAATTACACCTGTATCTACTACTACCTTGCCCAAAAACTAATTCCATATGAACCAAAGACTTAAATTTGAAACCTGAAACACTGAACCTGTCGGAAGAAAGCATAGGCAGTACCCTACATGATACAGGTGTAGAAAAGGACTTCCTGCACTGGAGTCCACTTCCCAGGAACTAAGGCAATGATTGACAAGTGGAACTTCACAAAACTACAAAGCTTTTGCACAGCTAAAAAGAAACAATCAGCCAGCTGAAGAGGAAACGCACAGAATGGGAGTGAATTTTCTAGCTGTACATCTGAAAGAGGGTTAATATACAGAATACATAAAGAACTCAAAACACAAGGTTCAAAAAAAAAAAAAAAAAACAAATGACCCATTCAAAACTGGGCCTGGGATCTGAACAGAGAGTTCTCAAAAGAAGAAAAAAATGACTAAGAAATATCTCAAAAAATTTTTTTCAGCATCCCTGGAAATTAGGGAAATGCACATCAACGCAACTTTTGAGTTTTCATCGAATACCAGCCAGAATGGTAAAGATCAGCAGAATTGCTGATAGCAAACGTCGGAGGTGGTGTGGGGAAAAGAGAACCCTCATTCACTGTTAGTTGGATTGCAAGCCAGTGCATCCACTATGGGAATCAATCAGTGTGGAGAATTATCAAAAAGCTAAAGTAAATCTACTGTGTGACTCGGGTGTGTGACTCCTGGCATACGCCCAGAGGACACCACATCCTATTCCAGAGACACTTGCTCAGTCATGTTCCTTCAGCCGTGTTCCTTGTTGCTCTTTTCACAATATCTAGGAAATAGAAACAACCCTAATGTCCTACAACGGATCAATGTGAAATGAAAATGTGGTTCAGATATACAACGAAATACTATTCAGATATAAAGAGAAATGAAATCATGAACTTTGCAAGTAAATGGGTGGAACTACAAACAAAAAATCATATTGACTGAAGCAACCCAGACCCAGAAAGACAAATGTTGCACATTTTCTCTCTTATTGGAGGCTCCTAGCTCCAAACCTTCCTATGGGGCTACATACAGAAATCAGGAAAGTGAAATCAGATCATTACCAGGATACAGGGCTTGGGGAGCAATAAAATGGGGAATAGCAGTAAACACATGATCTGATCCAGAAAGGGGGAGGGGGGCTTCTTTGAGGGAGGAGGGGGCAAATAAAGAAGAAAGTGGGAGGAGGGCAAAGAGGCATAGCAGCGTACAACTGATCTGGGGAAATGGAAAAGGGGGGCTTTTTAGGGCAGGGGGAGGAAGATTAATCCAGAAAAAGAGAGGGAAGTGGGTAAAATAACAAAGATGTCTGAAAAGGCCACAAGGAGTCACACTATTAACTATTTATCAAAACAAACAAAAAACCCAAACACCTATAATACATGTAATTCTTTGTATAAATATTCATGTATAGTTTTTTGTTTTGTTTTGTTTTTTGGTTTTTTGAGACAGGGTTTCTCTGTGTAACCCTGGCTGTTGTGGACTCACTTTGTAGACCAGGCTGGCCTTGAACTCACAGAGATCCGCCTGCCTCTGCCTCCCAAGTGCTGGGATTAAAGGCGTGTGCCACCACGGCTGGCTCTCATGTATAGTTTTAATGAATCTTTGTCATCTAGACTGACAGGGCTCCCTCCAAGAGCCCAAGACCACCTAAACAAACAAACAACAACAAAAAACCCAACACCAGACAAGAGAGCCCCACTTTTGAGTTGCTGGCCAGGGTTGTTCAAGAGACTCTCAAAACATACACTCTATTGCTGTTGCCCTTGGTTACCTCCCAAAGATGAAAGCTAAGTCCCTATTGCTTAAGACAACATGCACTTCTGAAAAAGCCCAGAGACTCCTAAGCTGGAACTGACCTGAAAGCCTCCTCCCTGAGGACTAGCTTCCATGGTACCCGAAGGTACCATTCAAGTTTCCAAAGGAGAGAGGCAACCAACAGTCCTACCCAGCTATGATACCTTTGAATCACATCAACAAACATCACGGCACAATAACCTAGTAGTGGCATGCATACATTGGTAGTAACCAACAGCTTTCTTTTTTTTTTTGTTTTTTTGTTTTTTTGTTTTTTTGTTTTCGTTTTTTCGAGACAGGGTTTCTCTGTGTAACCCTGGCTGTCCTGGACTCACTTTGTAGACCAGGCTGGCCTCGAACTCACAAAGATCCACCTGCCTCTGCCTCCCGAGTGCTGGGATTAAAGGCGTGCGCCACCACCGCCCGGCTGTAACCAACAGCTTTCTAATTGGACTTAAGACCTGCTCAACAAGAGGGAGGCCATGCTTGATGCTAGAAACCTAGCTAACTACTCAGTGCTAATGATGAAGTCATAGATACTGGGGAAGAATCTACAACCACTAATTGACTAAACCCGCATAATCTCTAACAAAAATCTATGCATTTGTCCTTTTACCCACAGTTATGTATAGTCTTCTTGCCTCATCAAAGAAGCTTCTCTTTGCAACAGATGGAAACCATCACAGAAAACCACAACCAATCTAAAAGCAGAGCTGTGGCACCCAGTCCCAGCAGATATATCTCTAAAACACTCCTGCACCTAAAGCTCAGGGAACTTTGCAGAAGATTGGGTGGAAACATTGTAAGAGTCAGAAGGTCAGGGAGTTTGCTGTGAGATCGTGTTTCCTAGTAACATCAGAAGCTACACTCACAGAGTCTCACCATGACCACCCAAATGTAAGCTGAACAAGGACACCAACGAACATACATGCCAAACTGGGTGGACAGAAGGCCATGAGGTTCTACACACAGAATTATAGGCAATTAAGGAAGCCTGGGAATGGGAGAGATGGCCTTCCCCAGGAAAAAGCAAACCAGTTGGTTGACCAGTGTCAAATGATCATCCCTGAAAAAAATACACACAAACATACAGGTAGCATTATATGGACTGAATAGGTTATATTTAGGAATGCACATATATGTGCGCATACATATGTGCATGCAGTAACAATTAGTAGAGGAAAAAAAAGAGGCCATGAATTTGAAGGAGAGCAAGGAGGGGTTTATGGGAGAGTTTGGAGGGAGGAAAAGGAAGCAAGAAATGTAATTAAATTACAGTCTCAAAAATAAAAAAAGGAAAAAATGCATAAACATCATGTGTCACTTTCATAAATGGTATATGTATGTTTATTATATGCATATAATATGCATTTTACACATACATGTGTATATTCATGTGAGCCTATATAAAAAAAATCTCCAGTAAAAATCCTCATAAAGACATTTAAAATACAAGGAGCAGGAGGGCAAATCTCCACTTGTCCCCATATCCCCCTTCAGTTCACTGTCCTCTAGGCTCTGGCAACCCCATGTACCTCACCCCAGTACCTGTGTCTTGGTTGATAGTGAAGGCTTCCAGGCCAGTGCCAGCCCGTAGGAAGTACCGGAGGTCTCCATCCAAGCCACTGTCGTCATCCTGGGCTGTGACTACCATCACCTGGGTTCCTGCAGGGCTGTTCTCCTGAACCTGGCCCTGGTATACAAAGGATGAAAAGCGAGGAGAGTGGAGATTCTCATTTACATCCAGGACTAATACTTCTATGTGGCAGAGTGTCCTGCGGGCTAGAGGTCTCCCACCATCACTGGCCCAAAGGCTCAGGTTGTAACCAGCCCGCCTCTCAAAGTCCAACTCTTTTTCCAGGCTCAGAGCTCCAGTCCTCGGGTCTACCCGGAAGGTTCCATGGACATCGTCCACCAGGATATATATCACTTCACCTGCAGGGCCCAGGTCAGGGTCAGAGGCATCTAGGAATGTTAAGATTGTCCCAAGGGGCAGGTCCTCTGGCACTTTCAGGCTACGGTGCTCTGTGATGCACTGGGGAGGGTTGTCATTGGTATCCTCCAATGTAACTATTAAGTCGGTGACAGAGAAGAGTTGGTGGCCCTTCATGGGCTGGTCCCTGGCCTCTACTTTGAGTATGTACCGAGGCTCTGATTCCCTGTCAAGGGATCCTGTGACAACCAGCTCCCCAGTGAGTGGATGGAGAGAGAACTTCTCTGTGGGGGTTAGTAGGGTGTAACGAACCCTCCTGTTGTCCTCTGAGTCAGCGTCCTTTGTCTTCAGCTCTGCGATCGTGGTCCCAACTTCTGTGTCCTCAGAAATGGTGAGCTGATACCCACCCGGAGGAAACCTGGGTGGGTTATCATTCCAGTCTTTCACAGTCACTGTCAGCAACTTCCAGGAGGACTTCTGGGGAGTGCCCAGGTCATACACGGTCACATTGAGGACATAGAAGCTGGTGGTCTCATAGTCCAAGGCTGCTGCCACCGTGAGCAGCCCTGTCTCCAGCTCAATATCAAAACAACCTTCTTCATTGCCATCCGTAATCACATAGACCAGCTTGCCATGAAAGCCAGCATCTTGATCAATGGCTGCCAGGCGGGCCAAGGGAGTGTTAACACTAACCTGCTCCAGAATGTCGATGGACTGGGGGAAATGGTCCTCAAACTGGGGGGCATAACGATTGATCTGATAGTTGCTGAGGGAGGTGAATTCCTCTTCACCCAACTCTGGGCCCTGAAGCCCAGCGGACTGGAGGATGGTCTTTGTGATATGGGTCAGCACTCCTGTTTTGTCACACTGTACAGGGACCTCAGAGTGAGAGTCCTTCACCACAGTGACTTTCAAAGTTGTGGGGGAGGCATAATTCCTGCCATCAGAGGCTGTAATTTTCAGAGAATAGATGGTGGGCCGGACAGCAGTGAGATTCATAAAGGAGCGTTTTAGAGAGATCACCCCTGAGAAATGGTTGAGTCGGAAATAGTCTTGCTCGTTGCCAGACACGATTTCATATCTTAAGTTCTGAAGCTCGTCCATGTCTATGGCAGACACAGCCATTATGGATTTCCCGACTGGCGCATCTTGACGAAGGGACACAGTACAGTTGACTTCCTCAAACATAGGCTGGTTGTCATTCAAATTCTTTAGCCTCAGAGAAACTGACACCTCCTTCTCCTGTCGAAAAGGGGACCCCCAGTCTGATGCCCTGACCCGGAAGGTATAGATTCTTTGCATGAGTTCATAGTCCATGGGTTTGGTGGTGGAGATGATCCCCAGATAAGGGTCAATAGAGAACGGCACAGCTTTGGGGCCAGTGATGGAATAGGTAACATGTCCATTGTCCCCATGGTCCTGGTCTATGGCTGTCACAGTCAAAACGCTGGTGCCAGGAGGGATGTTCTCATCCAAGGTACCTTCGTAGGAAGACTTGTTGAAGACTGGGGCATGGTTGTTACAGTCCACAATGTCAATGATCACTATGGTGGTGGCCAGGCCTGGGGAGGTTTTCACATGGAGCTGGTACTGGTTTCGGTCATGGAAATCCACAGGTTTCATGGTGGTGATTAGGCCCGTGCGAGCATTCAGCTTGAACACTGTGCTCCCTGAGGATGACTTTAGAATGTAATGCAAAGTGGGGAGGGCTGTAGTGACCTTCACTAATGCCACGCGACTTCCAGGAGGGGAGAATTCACTGAGCTTCACTCTGTAAACAGCCTTCTCGAATCTGAGGTTGACCAGCTTGGAGGGTGGGAGATGGAAAGCCCTGACAAGGGAGTGGGAGGGAAGTCTGCTCCTACTGTGGGCCTGGAGGCTGATATTGAAGCCATGAAGGTGCTCTGCCCAGTCAATGTCCTTGACTGCCACCAAATTGAACTCATTGCCTTGGGCATAGGACTTGAGGGCTTTGAAGTACTTTCCAGGATCACCACCAACCACCTCCAGAGAATCTACTTCAACTCCTGAGCCATTTGTATCCACCGTGACAACAGCATAGTTGGCATCTTCATCACTCTCTGGTGGAGTCAGGACCAATGAGGTGATAGCTGGGGGCTTCCAATGCACAGGCTCCACGTGAATCACCAAGGCAGCCAAGTTGCCAAACCCATTGCCCTCTGAGATTTTTCTCATGCGGTCCACAGCCAGCACCTGGAGCTCATACTTCCCTCGCCATGTGACATTCAGCTTCCCGGCCACAGTGACCACCCCACTGGTAGGATGGATGGCAAACACCTCTGACCTGGAGTTAAAGGCGTAATAGAACTCAGCATTCTGGCCCAGATCGGCATCTGTGGCAGTCACTTTGCAGATGGGACTCTTGAGGGGCTTGTCCTCAGAGATGGTGAGTCTGTAGGAAGGTGGGGAGAAGAGGGGCTTCAGGTCATTCTGATCCAGGATGTGGACCACCACTTGGGTCAGTGCTTCAAACCCCAGGCTCTTCTCTGAGGCTTGCACGATGAGCGCGTAGCTGTCTCGCACCTCCCTGTTGAGAAGTGCTGTGTTGCTGCTTTTAGTCCTTATTCTCAGAAAGCAGAAGTTGCCCACCACATGCTCTTCAGTCTTAAATACCCCAGCCACATCTCCAGAGATGATCCGGTACTTCACCACCCACTGGGGCTCGGTGAGGTACATGCCCATCTTCACTGGGCTCTCCACGTAGGTCTTGGGAGCAGAGTTTTCATAAATGGTGGCATTGTACAGGGGATGCGTGAAGCGCCAAGCCAAGGGGGGGATGGTTTCTTCTAGGGGCTTCTCACAGGCTGCATGGTGGAGCAACAGGATGGCTAGACCCAGCAGGACAAGAGTCATGGTGAAGAGCTCCTGAATAAGAAGAGGGAAAGGGTTCAAGTCAGGGAGGAAACAGCTCCTACCACCATGATTCTTTGTTTTTTTTTAGAGCATATATAAATTGTTTTTAATAATTGGTTTGCTTATGACATATTCAGACATGAATATAATGTATGTGATCATATTTCCCCTTATAAAACTCTTCTATTCCTCCTCCCATTCCCTCAGATCCAGATTCCCTTCCTCAATAGTGTTCCCCACCCATCGCTGTGGCACAGCCTCCATCTGACTCCTATTCCTTTGTCAGAACACAGACAGCTAGAAATACCCTCTCAGGAGCCTCCTGTGGATATATCCTAGTTTTGAGCGCTCATTGGCTCCTTTTTTCCAGAAACCTCTGTGGCTACCTTGTGAAGGTAAAATTGTTACAACTCTTAGCCAAGGACACAAGCTTAACAGTTTCTCCTTATAAGACACCTCCACCGGTGCTGAGCCTGAGCCAAACTGAACTGTGTCTGTTCACACAGGGAGGGACACATAGAAGCACTGCCATCAAGATCCCAGACCTAGCACCAGACTACCTGGATCTCAGCCATGGCTCCCCATTTGTTAAGTGGGTAGCCACCCAGAAAGTCCATGACCTCTTTGAACCTTGATTCCTTCTTCCATAACATAGGGGTAAAAATATTATTTAGATGGGGCTGAAGACAATGGCTCAGTGGATAAGAGTACATACTGCTCTTCCAGAGGGTCACTTTGGCTCCCAGTGGGTCACATCAGGTGGTTCACAATTGCATCTAACTCCAGCTCCAGGGAATCTGACACCTCTGCAAGCACCCACACTCACTTGCACAAACCCCCACATATATACACATATAATTAAAAATAAAAATTTAATATATATGTTCATGCATTATTTAGGGTTGAAGATATGGCTAAATCCGTAGAGTGCTTGCCTACCATGCAGGAAAGTCTGGATTTCATACTAACACTCAGGGGTGGGGGTGCACGCCTGCAATCCCAGCACACAAGAGATAGAAGATCAAAAGTTCAAGGTCATCCTTGTTTACATAGTGAGTCTGAGGCCAGGCTGGGCAACATGAGACACTATCTTAAAAAAAAAAGAGTGTAGGTGACTATCTCATAACAATGTTGTGTAAATTGAAGGGGAAAATGAAGATGAATGCTCTAGCAGAGATCCAGTATGATGTAAACTTTTAACAAGATTAGCCATTATTAACAATGAGAAGGGTGAGCTTGGGAGGCACCTATCAGGAGGCAAATCAGGAGCTGGATGGAGCTTCAGTAGTCACGGGCTGGGCTGCTTCCCCTGTCCCATGCTCAAGGATACCTAGCCCACCCCTACCCACTGTGGACAGAGCTTAACTCCAGATAGACAACTCCTAGACTCAGGGAATGTCATAGCCGAAATGGACCTCCAAGGGGGTCTGTATTCATATGCAAACTGCCAAAGCGTCCCATTCCGGGGATGAGGCTTGCCCCAGCTCACATGATGGGTGGCTAGGTCTGAACTGGTCCAAGTTACTGGCTCTCCTTGAACTAAACTCATGACTCCTCTATCCTCTCCACTCACTTGCTGTGTCCCATAGAGCTGAGCCGGCTCCAGAGAACCAAGGGTAGAAGCCGATTTGGGAGCCCAGTGAGAGGGCTGGAGCCTAGTCTGCCCCTGGGAACCCCATTCCCAGGAACACCCTGGCCGTGGGCCATGTGTGGAGCATTCCAGGGTAAGACGGGACAGACTCGTTTTTCTGGTTATCTTTCTCTTCAAAGACACCGAAGAGTTAAACTTCCAGGGCAAGGGGGAAAGGCGGCCGAGGGCGCCACCACTTACTTCTTAGAGTCCCCAGTGAATAGAACGCAGGGTTCCCGGACAGCCTGCAGGAAATGTTTCGAGATGGGAGGCGGGAACAGAAAAGCTCACTTGATCCGGGCTCTGGAAGCCTGGGACAGAAGAGGGGCAAGATCTAGCCCACCCTTGTAGCTTCACCACCACAGCCTGCCACTTAAGACTTTGTTGGGGTGCCTGGAGTTCAAGTACCTCAGCTAAAGGTTACAGGGCAGAGGCAGACACTTGGGGGTCCCAAAATCAGTGTTTCTTAACCTCCTGACCCATTCCCCGTTCTTACCTTATTCCATCCAGGCAGGAGCCATACAGAGACCGCCCCCAGACCCTCAAGCAGGAAGGGACCCTGAATCACTCAGGCCCCAGCTCTCACAGGATTGTATGCTCTCTGAAGTTGAAATCCCAGGAGGAAAGAGCCCTTTCTCCAGTAAAGGATCCTCAGCTCAGGGAACCAGGTGCTTGCAGCCTGCCCTGGCAGCTCTGCTTGCCCCGCTGTGCAGGGCGCTTCCTGTTCCCCTGGGTCAGCACCAGCAATGGGCAGGTCCCAACAAGAGCAGGCTCAGCCGGCATAGGCGCCAAGCCGACCCGTTAAGATGCACTGTAGGGACGAAGTGGTCACAGGGTCTCCCTCGGGGATGAGAGGCAGAGAGATGCACCCTGGGATGGTAGCTTGATGCATGTGCCCACATGCAAAGTATAGGACCCACAGACAGCTACCGTGGGCAAGCAGCCTACGGAGCGAGGGCACTGTGCCTACTCGTGGCTGTTTCTTGGGACCTGATCCCAACAGGTGAGAATGCTCTCAGGGTGTAGAGTCACCCAGACCTCCTTGTCTCACCCTCCAAGCCTCCCACACCCAGGAACACTACATGAGACTTCTTGTAAAACTATACAACACTTCATATCTTCATATCATTTATCAGTTAAAATTTTTTTCTAAGTTTCCCATAATTCTTGGATTACCATCTTATCCTGGAAGCACCTGGTGATGCCGACATACTGTTCCCTGAGCTGTTGATGTCCTGGAGCTGCCTTTTCCCTTGGCAAACAGATTAAATGGGGAGCTGCCCCAAGACCTTTGATTTTGTGACTTCTTCTACTTAAACCTCTAGCATAATCTGTTCCTTCTTGACATCCTATTTGCATCTCGTGTGGCCTCCTGCCTCTCCCCTCTCCTCAATACCACCTGTGTCACTTCAGGGCCTTTATCATCCCCCTGTTTGTCCAATGACAGTTCTCCCCCCTGGACACTGGGCTCCTGGAAGACAAGGGATAATTTGTGCTCCTTATTCTTGGGAGGGGGGGAATCCCCAGTGTGTGTGGGATCAGTACTGGGTGCGCACCCAACTCAATTGATACCAGCTGAAAATAAGAGGTTTTTGGACCTAGGAAAAGTCATGAGAGAAGAAAAGGGAATTAATCTTTGAAAGATAATCCTCTCATTTCAGAGAGGGGAAAATATGGGGCTGGAGAGATGGTTCAGAAGTTAAACGCACTTGCCAAATTTTCAAAGAACCAGAATTTGGTTCTCAGCACTCACATCTGGTGACTTACAACCACTTGTAACTCTGGTTCTAGGTGACCCAGCACCCTCTCCTGGCCTCTATTGGCACCTGAACTCATGAACACATACCCATATACAGACACACACATGCATAGATATAATTAAAAATGAAATTAATCCTATTAAAGGAGGAGAGAGGAAATAAAGTTCCAAAATCCCAAAAGGGATTTGCTCAAAGTCACAGTGAGGATGATAGCCAGGGACTTTCCTCCAACTGAGCAACCAGAAAGTGATGCTGTTTCCTTAGGGCTGTAGTCCCAGCACTACCCCTCAGCCAACTGTATTGCTCAGTCTGCTACCTGACCTCTAGGAACCTCGTTCTCCTTGTCTGGAAGATGGACTGTTAAGAGCTTCTTACCCACTGGGTTTTATGAAAATGAAGAAAAACTGTGAACATGAACATGCTGACCACAGTGCCTGATGCCCACTACAACCTGGTGAATGCCATTTATTCTTAGTTCTCAATGAATCAGAGCCCAGGATAGGGTGAGGCTGGGGCCCACTGACTTCTCTGGAGAGAGTCCAGCCTGTGCCCCAGTGGAACAGGAAGCAGGTCTGCGCTGGCCCTACTCCATGCTCTTCTGGGAAGCTGCTAGCGGGTACTTGTCTGGGGTGGGGCCTGGCACTCCCCAGCTCCCCAGGCCCAGACAGACAGGAAGGGGACACAGGCAGAAGGGCTGACTATCATGTGGAGACATCAAGTCATAAACATCTGTTTGTGAATAAAACCCTGTGAGGATCTATGTATGAATCCAGCTGCCTCTGTGTGATTCCCAGCCCCACTTTGCAGAAGAGGGACCAGCTGTGTGGCCTCAGGTAATGGCTTGCCTTCATTGATCATCAACTTTCCAGATTTATGAGAACCAAGCCAGTAAGATGTGAGACCTGGTTCTTTTTCTTTCTTTAATAATTTATTCTTATTTTATGTCCATTGGTGGTTTGCCTACATGTCTGTCTGTGTAAGGGTGTTGGATCTCCTGGAACTGGAGTTACAGACGGTTGTGAGCTGCCATGTGGGTGCTGGGGATTGAACCCAGGTCTTCTGGAAGAGCAGCCAGTGCTCTTAACACCTGAGCCATCTCTCCGATCCCTGAGACCTGGTTTTTAATATCACCCAGTGCCATCACATCTCAGTGACAGGCTCAACCTATTAACAGTGGGTCTGTGGGTAAGGAAGACTTTCAGGTGTCCTGCTCTTCCCTAACTGATCATGCATCTTCTCTTCTGCAACACAATGCCTTGGGGTTGTGTGCTTGCTTGCTTGTGTTATTTTTTAAATTTTCAGTCTTTCTGTTACATTTATTTATTGATTGGGGGGGGAAGAAAAGGGAAAGGGGAGGGGAGGGGAGGGGCTAACTTGCAGGAGTTGGTTCTTTCCTACCATGTGGGTCCTGGGGAGTACACTACGGTTATCAAGCTTGGCAGCAAATATCTTTATGTGCTGACTTATCTTACCTACCCTGGCTTGTTTATATGAGACAGGGTCTCCTGTAGCCCAGGCTGGCCTCAAACTTACTACATTGCCAAGAGTGGCTTTGAACTTCTGATCCTCCTGTCTCTACCTTGCAAATTCTGGGATCATGGGAGTGCACCATCTCACCTGGTTTACAAAGTGTCAGGAATGGAACTCAGGGCCTTGGGCGTGCTAGGCCAGCATTCTACCACTGAGCCACATCCCCAGCCCTGCTGCTAGAGGATTTTAACAGGCCATGATTCCGGTCATCCTGGGATTCGGCTCCCAGGTCCTCAGAGCACTGCTTCTGATGTTCAAGAACTTAGTGGGACCAGGAGACAACAATCAGTCTGGCCGCACTTGCAGAGGGCATTCTATCCCAGGGAACTACAGAACTGTAAAGTCCCTCTGGCTCATTCAGGCATGGCTCTTTGAGCTAATCACACAGAGGCACTTCCATCGTGAGCCTCCCAGAGGCCTTGAGAGATGTCACTGGCTGTGGACCCATCTGTACACCCACCAATACTGCACAGAACTTAGGTCAGATCCCTGAGAAGTTTCCAGCATCCCACCATCTGAGGTTACCCCTTCAGTGTGATCTCAGCCACATACATCAGCTCTACCCCACAGACCTCGTTGTAAGTGTTGTGTATATTAGAGGCAGTACAGTGTGGATGGCTCATTGGTTCCAGATCTGTCTCTTGCTTTGAAGGCAGAACTCCCTTTTCCTAACAGAACTGGGCTGGTCACGTGATGTATAAACAGCCTGGAGATGACTGTGTTGTTAGAAGCAGAGCTGGTGTCTGTGCCTTGCCCCCCTTGTCCCTCATCCATGGGAAGCTCTGGGCTGAGCAGGATGCCAGAGGACCCCTAAAAGTCCTTTCCACTTCGGCAAGCTGGCTTTGCTCACCCAGCATCCTGGGTCCTGTCAGGGTACATCTGGTCGGGTGTGCTGTGATCTTCACGCCTGTCACAGCCTATGCAGCAGCCTATGTGTGATCACTTTAAACTCCAGGAGTTTGTGACTCTGACGTGGCTTTTCTGTGAGGAGATTCCTGAATCAAAGCCAGACCAAGCCTCAACTGAAGGGGCACCAGGAAATACTGCATTGCGGAGTCGAGGGACATCTGCCTCCAGCTACCACCTCCCTTTTTTAAGGTTCAATTTTTAATTTTCTTATATGTATACATTATATGTTGAGCACATGGCCCCCACCTCCACACCTACCTTCCCTTTTCTTACACCTCTCATTTATCCCCTTGTATCTCTAGATAATTTTATTCCTACTTTTATTTTATATATACATGATTTTATATGACCGTGCTAACATCTAAAAACCACAAATGAGAGAAAACTCATGATAATTGAATGCACCTAATTTTTAATATGAATATCTCCAGCTTTATCTGTTTTCCTACAGATGATATAACTTTGTTCTTGTTTATATATAAAAAATAATCCCTTTGTTTACACACATTATCCTTACCCATTCTCTGTCGATGGATACCTGAGTTTGTCTGCTTCTTAGCTACTGTCACGATTGCTGCAGTGACAGTGATGTACAAGTGTCTGTGACAGGCTGACTGTGTCCTCTGGGTAAATCCCAGGAGTGGTATAACTGGGTCATGTGGAAACGAAAACTGGATATTCACATGCAGAAGGATGAAAACAGATTCCTGGCCATCTCTCTGCATGAAAACTACCTCTAAATGGATCAAAGTCCTTAATGTAGGGCCTGAAACTCTGAAACCATTATGGAGGCAGGAGGGAGAAAAATGTGTCATGACGTGGTCAAAAGCAGAGACTTTCTGAGTAGCCCTCCAAAGGCCAACACCTCCCTTTTCTCAGGACACAGCTGATGTTAAAGAGCAGTGTTCCAAAGCTCCTAAGGAAACACAGTTCAGTGTGTTAAAGCCACTCACCACCAAGCTTGACAACCTAAGTTCGATCCTTGGGACCCATGTGGTAGAGGGAGAAAACTGACTCCCACAGATTGACCTCTGACCTTCATATACTTGTTGTGGTGTGCATATACACACACACACACACACACACACACACACACACACAAATATAAATATGAATAAATGTTAAGAAATAGAAGGAGTAAGCCGGGTGGTGGTGGCGCACACCTTTAATCCCAGCACTTGGGAGGCAGAGGCAGGCGGATCTTTGTGAGTTCGAGGCCAGCCTGGTCTACAAAGTAAGTCCAGGACAGCCAGGGCTACACAGAGAAACCCTGTCTCGAAAAACCAAAAAAAAAAAAAAAAAAAAAAAAAGAAATAGAAGGAGGAGGGCTGGAGAGATAGCTCAATGGTTAAGAGCACTGGCTGTTCTTCCAAAGGACCCAGGTTCAAATCCCAGCACCCACATGGCAGTTTGAAACTGTCTGTTAATGGCCAGGTGTGGTGATCATGCCTTTAATGCCAGCACTTGGGAGGAAGAGGCAGGCAGATCTCTGTGAGATCAAGGCCAGCCCGGTCTACAGAGTGAGTTTCAGGATAGCTAGGGCTACACAGAGAAACCCTGTCTCAAAACAAAACAAAGGAAAAAAAGAAAGAAAGAAATGGAAGGAAGGTAGAAAGACACGTGCCTTTTACTCCAGCTCTCAGGGAAAGGAAACAAGCTTTCATGGCTGCCCAAGATACCCTTCCCCTAGTTGCAACAGGGGCTGACCCCTGAACAGACTCCTCACCTTCTGGAACCTGCTGTATCTATATACTCAAGCTGCAGGAGTCCTGGCTGATAGCTCAGGTACTGTTTGAACATGGAGGGCCTTTCAAGAAAGGACAAGTCCCTAGATTCACTCATGAATCCCTTGGCACAAGTTCCTTAGCACCATCAAAGGATATCTTCCCTCTCCCCAAACCCAGTGAAGGCAGAGTGTGCTTTAGAACACACTTGAAACTCTAAGTTCTGCATAGTTATTAGCCAGTAGACTACTCTCTCTCTCCCTCCCTCTCTCCTTCCATTCCTCCCTCCCTTTTTCCTTTCTTTCTTTCTTTCCTTGGTAGTAGAGAGCCACTGAGGGTGTTTGAGAAGAAGCAGGACTATGTTTTAGGAAAACTAAACATCAGATCAAGACTCTCCTGCTTCTGTGTGCTGGGCGGGAGCTCTGGCTCTGTTACCTAAGCCAAAGGGAAGTCTCATCCACAAAACCCAGAGGAACACTCAATCCATCTGTCAGTTTGTAGACAACCACCATTGAGTGTTCACACACAAAAAAAACAAAGGTCCTCATCGCTCATGTGCAGAAGACCACCAGTAGCTTGAGCCATACAAATGGATCACATGACCTTGAGAAAGCCACCTGACCTATCATGGGCCTTGATGTATATGTAAATTGGTGGCCATAAGAGCCATTCTGACCCACTTCCTGCTGCCAGAAGCCACACAACATGACAAGAGGACTCACAGAGGGAAGGGGTAGGTGGCATCCTTTAGAACCAGCAGTGTATGAAGATCGCAGCCAGACCAGAGGCTTTCTCAGGAGAGGATCTACGAGCATCAGCTCCACATATCCCTGAGACCAGAAGGAAGAATGACCACCCAAGAGGAAGCTGGAAGAGTGGGTAGCATGCGTGCCAAGATTGTAAGAAGCCCTGGGTACTATCCCAAGAACCACATGAGCCAGCAGTAAAGAGTAGGATTGGGGTGGGGGCCACTCAGGGGCTACTTATCCACCATGCAGCATGGGCCCTCCTGGGACCCAGGAAGATGTCTGAGCTTCTTTATCATTTGAAGAAAAAAAATCAACTTTTAGATTGAAGACAACAGGTTTGTTTTATTTGTGGGGGACTTATTTATTTATTTATTTTGAGACAGTCTCATGTATTCCAGGCTGGTTTTTTTTTTTTTGGTTTTTCGAGACAGGGTTTCTCTGAATATCTCTGGATGTCCTGGACTCGCTTTGTAGACCAGGCTGGCCTCGAACTCACAAAGATCCGCCTGCCTCTGCCTCCCAAGTGCTGGGATTAAAGGCGTGCGCCACCACCGCCCGGCTGTCCAGGCTGGTTTTAAATTCACTATATAGCTGAGAATAACCTTTAACTTCTGGTCTTCCTTCCTCCCCTGAGTACAGACATATGTCCCCCACACCTGGTTATACGATGACGGGGGTTGAATCGGGGCGTCATAAATCCTAGGCAAGCACTCTGCCATCTGAGCCACATTTCCAGTCCCAAAGACAATGTTTTCATAGACAACAAAATGCCCATCCTCATACCAAGGCTACCCTAAACTGTAACTGTTAGTTTATAAGTGTGTAGTTATTTTAAATGTTTTTCATAGAGGAAGGCCCCCAAGGCTTTATACCTGGGCTTTTCAAGACTTGGAATGCAGTAGAGGGTATGCGAAGGATGCTGAGTGCTCCCAGGCATGTGAGTTTGGGAGAAGAAAAAAGATAAATGGAAGATGGCATAACTGTGGGTCTTTGTATGGGGTCTCCTTTGCCAGAATCACTGACTGGCTCATTCAGTGCTCATGAAGTAGAACCTTCTGCCTGGAGCTCTAGAACAAAGAGCAAGACACTGAACTTCTGCTCGTGGAGGACTACATTCTTGTGGGAAGGGTGCAGGGAGGTGATACTGACTGTGCCATTCCCTTCATTCCCTAAAAGTGAGATACAGGGAAACCATGGGAAAGAAGTGTTACCCTGGAAAGGGAATTTGGTCGGACAGGTGGCCTAAGAGCAGAATGCTGTCAGAGTGAGGAAGGCAGCCCTGTAGTTATCTTAAGGAAGAGAGTTCCTGGGCAAAGACCCAGGTGATGCAAGGCCCTGAGGCCCGAGCCAGCACTGGAGGGAGCAAGGAATAAGGATGCCTTTGTGAGCAGAGAAGTGGCCAAAACCCTTGAGTCCAAAGAGAATTGCAGAGAGAAGAGTGCCACTGTGGGATCTGAGTGGCAATTACACAGAGAAGAGAAAGAAGCAGGGACAGGGACATGATGGTGGACCAGCGCCTTAACCTTGTGCAGGGACTGGGGAGACGGCTCAGGCACTAAAGTGCTTGCCATGTAATCCTAAAGACTTGAGTTCATTCTCGAGAACCCACATAAAAAAGCTGAGCATGGTGGAGCACACCTCGAATCCCAGCACTGGGAGGCAGAGACAGGGGGATCTGAGTCTCATTGGTCAGACAGCCTTGGTCTGACTAGAGAGAGCTCCTGGCCAATGAGAGACAATGTCTCTAATGATGTAGATTGTATCCTGGGGAATGGCACCTGAGGTCATCCTCTGGCCTAGTATTAACATGTGTGCACACATGTAGTACACATACACACACATACACACACACACACTGATTAAAATAAACAACCTTCACTAGGCTGGCAGTAGTGCACACCTATACTCCCAGCACTCAGGAGGCAGAGGCAGGTGGATCTTTGTGAGTTTGAGGTCAGCCTGGTCTACAGAGTGTGTTCCAGGATAGCCAGAGCTGTTACACAGAGAAACCCTGTCTCAAAAAAACAAAAATAAATTTAAAAAATAAACAACCTTCAAGGGTGCCCCATGAAGCCAACTGGCGGGATCCAGTTGTGTTTGTGGCCTATGACAGATCATCCTGTTATTTGGTGGTTTTTATAATCCACCATTTTGTTATTTCACTGTGAGTTAGTCACATAACAACTCTAGGAAACTTCCCCCCAAAATCTGGATTCCAACTGCTCTTTCCAGAACTGAAAGACATGGCCTTGGACTCTTGTGTAGCACCAGTTGGCTGGCACTGAGTGTTGAATGTTTCTGAGGGACACTTTCAGACACCCTGCCTCAAGCCCAGTTTGTGTGTGGAAGAGAAGCAGATTGTGTGTCCATGTCTCTCTCCAACCTGAGCAGAGGGGAGAGCCCAGCTACAGCCATTCCACCCTAAATATTCCCAATCTCATCTGATAATGGAAGGTAAGCAGGGTCAGGCCTGGTTAGGACTTGGATGGGAAAAAGCCAAGCTCATGAGGACCACCTGCTTTCACTGCAGCAGCTGGACACCCTCAGGCCCAGAAGCCTGACTGACCACTACCTCTTGAAGAGCATCTGTTTGTGAGCTAAAACTCCCTGAACCAAGGAGAACCCTGGCCTAGCCAGTCTGCTGAGAGGGGGAAAGGACTCCAGAGAACCACCCATCCCACCCACTGGCCACTGACCACCCAAGCCCTCCAGGTCTTTCTGACCACCCCACCCCTCCAAGTCCCTGTGGAACTCCACTGACAATGGTTTTTGAGGTAAGACCTCAAAGAGCTCTGCTTGGAATGTGCTAGCCATGGCTCTAGGGACAGAGCCCTTCCCCTAAGGTCTGAGTTTGGACTCAAATACTCATCTGCGACCTCAACAGTGCAGGATCTAGACAAGACATGACTGGAGGGCCCAGGACTCGTCAAGGTCTATTTCATAATTCACCCTGGCCTAGAACTCACTACATAGACCAAGCTGGTCTCGAACTCCCAGAGATCTGCCTGCCTCTTCCTCTTCAGTGCTGGGATTAATAACATTCATTGAGAACTTTGTTAGAAAGAACACAGAGGCCAGGTCTGATGGCACACACAAAATTCAGTTAGGGGATCCACTGCAGGACACAATGGCCCCCCAGCACTTGGGAGGTGAAAGCAGGAAGGTCAGGACTATAAGATCATCTTCAGCTACATAGCAGTAAGCTCAAGGCAAACCTGAGCTTCATGAGACCCTGACCCAAAACAAAACAGAGAGAGGAGAGGAAGAAAAGAAGGAAGGAATAAAGGAGATATGGAGAAAGGAAGGAAGGAGGGAAGTAAAAATTAAAAATGAGAGAACAGAGTAAAACGCAGAGGCCAGCAGACCTGCTGAACAGCCCTCCATATATCCTCTGCCTCTTTCCTCTTTGATTCAGCAGAACCCTCCAGACACATAGACCTCAGGTTCCGACCTGGGTGGCCTCGGAGAACTTAATCGCTAGTCTAGTCTTTCTTCATCTGTTAGGATGGCTGTCATCAAAAAGACTAAAGACAACAAGTGCCAGTGAGGGTGTGGAAGTAGAGAAGCCTGGTACATGTTGGTGGTGATGTAAACAGCCGTGATGGAAAACAGCAGGGAGGTTCTTCAAAAAAACTGCAAATAGAATTGCCATAAGGCCCAGCAATCCCACCTCTAGGCAAGTATCCAAAGGAAATGATATCAGTCTGCCCACCCACGCTCACCACAGCACATTCCCAATGCCCAGTGGAAAGAACTCACGTGGCCCTCATCTGATGAATGGATAAAGACAATGTAGTCTGTATACACAATGGAATACTATTCAGATATATATAAAGAGGGGCTGGCAAGATGGCTCACCAGGTAAAGGTGTTTGTCACCAAGTCCAATGACCTGTGTCCTATCCCTAGGATTCATGTGGTGGAAGGAGAGAACTGACTCCACAAGTTTGTCCTATGAAAGCCACATGCTTCCTGTGGCATGCACAGATACAATAAATAAATAGATGTGGAATTAACATTTAAAAAATAAATAGATACGATAAAAGAAAATGTTATGCAACTGTATTGTTGGGACTTCATGGGTGCAGCCTTCATGTGATGTCGAGAAGCCTCTGTCTCACAGCAGGTGTGACCTACATAATGGAAACAGTAGCTGACACACCAACATGGTCGAGGGAAATTTCACAAGATCCCAATCCTAGATGGGGAACTACAGGCAACCTTTGACTGATGAGAGAGGAAAAATTAGTTTTCTCCAGGTTATCTTTTCTGAGAGGTTATCCAATCCCTGGGGTCAGCCTTAGAGGACCTATGTATGTTACATTAAAGCCTTAATGTACATATGTACATATGGGCAACACTGAATGGACTTGGTAGGGCCGTGTGTGTGTGTGTGTGTGTGTGTGTGTGTGTGTGTGTGTGTGTGTGTGTGT
>CAJQZJ010032020.1:5897862-5909975 GCA_907164525.1 Lophiomys imhausi
TGTGTGTGTGTGTGTGTGTGTGTGTGTGTGTGTGTGTGTGTGTGTGTAATTAAAGAAGAGGCTGAGAGGAAGTGGGAGGACACAGGAGGAGCCATAGAGGGAGAGGGAGGGTGGAAATGATACAAATACAGTGCTTGTATGAAATTCTCAAGAAAAATGAAATTAAAAGAATAAGAAGAACCCCCATGGTTGCTAACAAGGTGGATGAAGCTAGAGGGCATCATGCTAGGTGAAATGTAGCAGGCATGGAAAGTCAGTGCGGCACATTCCACCTAGAGAAAAACCCTAAAAAGGTTGAACTAGCAGACTCTGAGAGCAGGGTGATAGTTACCAAACCTCAAGGGTGAGAGGCAGGAAAACGGTCAGAAGACATCATGTTCCAGTTAGGAGTGAGTTCAGGAGAGCCATTGTGTAACAGGTGATGCACACCTGTAGTCCCAGCTCTTCAGGTAGCTGAGGCAGGAGGATCACAAGTTCCAGGCCTGCCTGGGCAATTTCGTGAGACTCTGTGTCATAATAAAAAGAGAGCTAAGCCGGGCAGTGGTGGCGCACGCCTTTAATCCCAGCACTTGGGAGGCAGAGGCAGGCGGATCTTTGTGAGTTCGAGGCCAGCCTGGTCTACAAAGCGAGTCCAGGACAGCCAGAGATATTCAGAGAAACCCTGTCTTGAAAAACCAAAAAAAAAAAAGAGAGCTAAAGTGTAGCTCAGCGTTAGGGTGCTTGCTGAGCTTGCACAAGGTTTTAGGCTCCCCCCACAGTCCCCCCTCCCCAGCACACACAGAAATTATATACTTGAAAAATACTAGGAATACATTTTACATGTTCTCACTGCAAAAACATGTCATGTATAAATAGCTTCATTTAGTTTTATTGATTTTTTTTTTTTAAATAGGACTAAGAATGTATCCTGGTGCCAGAGTGCTTGCCTGGCATACACAAAGCCCTGTATGGGATCCCACAGCCACAGAACTTTTTTAAAGTAGAAAACAACAGTGTGGGGTGTGTGTGTGTGTGTGTGTGTGTGTCTGTGTGTGTCTGTGTGTGTGTGTGTGTGTCTGTATTCAAGGTAGGGACTGGGGAGATGGTTCAGCAGGCAAAATGTTTGCCTTGCAAATGTGAGGACCTGAGTTTGGATCCCCAACACCCACATAAATGTTGGGTGGGTGTGGCAGCCCACCTGTAATTCAGTGCTTGGGAGGTTGATATGGAATCCTTGGAGCAAGCTGGCTATTAACCTCCCTGAGTTAGCAAGCTCTGGGTTCTAGTGAGAGACTCTGTCTTAATATATAATGTGGAGAACAACAGCATCTACTTCTGTCCTCCATGTGCACACACATAGATGTGCATGTGTACACACACACACACACACACACACACACACACACACATACAAGGTACAAGTTGAACTCTCTTCAAGTTACTGCTCTACAGCATGGGGTCAGTGAGTCACACTGAACATTGTGCACATGAGTGACTTGGTAATCACCATCTGAATACTGTCTTTTGCTACTGTAAACTGCTCTGAAGACTATGCAAAAGAGACTGGAAAGGGTGGCCCTCTTTGCCTTCTTCAGCATCTCTGATTCCCAGGCTCTGCCACCTCAAGCTTCAGTTTTCCCACTTAACCTCCCTGGCATTTGGGGGTCTGGAGGACTCAGTGTGAAAAGCATTTGGCATGATGCCAGACAAGATGCTGAGGGAGCTGACAGGCTGAAGTCAGTACTGTCACAATATATGTTCAAAAATTTGTGGAATGTAGGAATTCTCCACGCATCACTAGTCATCAGTGTGCCCAGAAGCCCTTTATGGGAGCAGTCACACACACACACGCACGCACGCACACACACCCCTGCAGGCCTGTGACACTCTTCTCTTTGTAGCCATCTGTTTCAACAGTGGAGAAGCAGCCTGAGCTATATGAACTCTTCCAGGGCTTCAGAGGGGAGGGAAAAGAACAAGCATGAGAAGAGAGAGGAGGTGCTACACACTGGCTGGGGTCTCCGCTCCTTGCCAAACATGTGCACATCCCTAACTTCCATGTCAGCATGAAAGAAGGAAAAGGAGGGAGGGAGGAAGAGGACAAGAAGAGAGGGAGAGAGGCAGGCCTGATGGGAGAGGGGGAGGGAAGAAGAAAGAGAGGGAGAGAAGGAAAGAAGAAGATGAAGGGAAAGGAGAAGAGAAGGAAAGGAAGAGCAAGGAGAGGAAAGAAGGAGGGGAAGAGGATGGGAGGGGAGAGGTGGGTAAGGCAGGGGAGAGGAAAAGGAGATAATATTCTGGCCACTTAGATGGCTTCTGGTGATGGCCCTCCTGACCCTGTGTGTTCTCCACGGTTGTACAGAGTGCCCTCTCTGGTCCATTTCCATCATCTATAAATGAGCTTACACAGCCTTTGGATTTTCTCCTCTATATCCAGAGCTTCCTCCTCTGGGGCCATTGGCTCCCCATCCCTACCCACTCACAGGGAGTGGATCCTGTGTCTTGTACTTTCTCCTTGCCCACAAGCCCCTCGGTGGTGTGGCCACTCCTTGCCAGGTTCTATCTTCAACTCTGGCACAGGAAGATGTGCTAGGTAGGGCCAGGATACCATGGTGGTCATGTACAGGCTTGAGTTCTGCCTGCCTTGGCCCATGGCATGTTGATGACTTTCAGGGAACCTGACCAAGCCTCCATCTTTTTATACATCAACCAAGAAATAAGCATCAGGCTGTTAGGAGACCAAAGCAGGATGTAATGTGTACAGCACAATGCCATGCCTGGGACCTTCATGAGGTCACTGTTATGACCCCAATGATATGTTGTCATCAGAGGGATTGAGTGATGCTTAAACAGAGTCCCTCGTTCTGGATACCCCAGCATCCATCTGAAACAGGATGAACTAGCCCCTGTTCTCCCACCTCTCTAAGACAATCCTCCCCTACATCATCATTAGTAATGCACTGAGGGCCAGTGGTGGGTGGAGACATGCACTTCTTGGAGAAAGATGACATTAATTGAACATTTACTATGAGCTAGAACTGTGGTGAGCATGTAGCACACTTCATCTCCAGCAACTCTGAGTTTAGCTTTGTTCTGGAAAAGACATTGCTGAGGGCCAGCAAGATGGCTCAGCAGGCAAAGGGACTCGCTGCCAAGCCTGACAACCTGGGTTTGATCCCAAGAATCCACACAGTGGAAGGAGAGAACTGATTTCTTCAAGTTGTCCTCTGACTTCCACATGCACTCATACACACACAAACACACAAAAGACATTGAAAGGACTCACACAGGTGGCTCACTTTTCTGCTCCCACAGCCAAGCTAGGAGTAAAATTCACAGTGCCTATATGTCTAACAGTTGCCTGGCCTGTCTATTCATGCCCATGGGTTGGAAAGAGACACCAGGAAGGGAGAGGTTCTGTGGTCCCTCACCCACATCAGGGATCCTAAAACCCTGGGGCTCCTCACCCCAGAAGAATCTCAGCCAAGGTTCCATGTCCAATTCTCCCTTGAGCTCTCTTCTCTGCAGCCTGGCCCTGCCCAGGCTTCTGTCCATCTGTCCTGTTTCTGCCCTGAGCAGGGCAGCTTAGGACAGAGCCAGGCAGGCGGGCAGGTCACAGCAGGTAGAGAGCAGTCTTCTAGCAATGAGGAAAGCTGCACACAGGGCCAGCAGCCCCTGGTGTGTTAGGAGTAACTTTGGAGCATCCTCGCTTGACCCAAAGGTGCTTGATCCTGACTGCACTCCTCTATCCCAGGACTCTGTGTATCCTAATTTCCGTTATCTACCCTAAGTATATGTTCTGGTCATCTGCAGACACGGAACTCAACAGATCTGCTGAGCAGCCTCTGCTTTGCGAAGCAGGCCGCTGTAGTAACCAGGGGTTAAAACAGAAATATCCCAGCCCCACCCCAGATCTATTGACTCAAGATCTTCAGGGGTGGGGCGCAAGAACAGGAGTCTAACAAGTTACCCAGATGATTTTGATGTGACTGGCATCAAGGATTACTGAGCAAGACACAAAGCTTTCTTTAGGGTCTTCCATTGTGCCACGCCTCCTTTGAGACACCAGATCCCCAAAGGGCCTTGGGGCAATGTGGGGAAGGGATTTTACAGAAAGACTTCAGTCTCTGAGGTTAAGCAAGAGATTTGAGTATTGGTGTGTTGGAGACCACAGCCTTGCCTTTGAGAAGCATGACTGGGTAGGGATGTGGACTGGGGTTGCTCAAGTGGGGACAGACCTTCTCCACTGGTGATCACCTGAATGCTCTTGGGGGACATAGGACCTTGGCAGAGTGGACACAGAGGGTCACTCAGAAGAGTGACCCTGTGAGGGAAAGCAACCAGCCTCATACATCTGAAGTTCACCTGGACTCTGAGTCTGTACCTGTTGAATCTGTGTTTAGGACCCAGGGGCAACTGTTTACCTCCCTGAGGTGGAGTCTGTCCACCTTCAAACAGTCCCAGCCCATGAACCATGCTCTGCCTGCAGTAAATAGAACTGAATGAACCTGAAAAACGGAAGCCCTCTGTGCCTGAGTGCACAGTTCAGGGCCCAACAGAATCATGAACAAGCCTTCACCTGAGACTCCTCAACCAGCACAGATCATCATCATCTCCATCAACCAGCCCGAAGATCCAGAGCCCAATGCTTAAGTCAGTGGGGACGGGGTTGTGTAATGGAGTACTATGCAGCAAGGAAGGGGACTTCTGTTCTAGGTAACAGTATAGATGGGTCTTGTTCATGATGTGGAGCTGTGTGTGTGTGTGTGTGTGTGTGTGTGTGTGTGTGTGTACACCTTGTGCTACAACTAGTGTATAAAATTTAAAATAGGAAATTGAAGATATGAGTTAGATTAGGATAAAGTTACCTTCAGAAGTATGGGGGCAGTTGGCACACAACTGATCGGCACACAAACGGGGATTTCTGGATGGAACGTATGTTCTGTTTATCTTGGAGTTGGTTAGTTTTCACTGAGCTGATGGTTCGTGACTCATGCTCTTTTTTGTATGAATCTCATATTTCATTAGAAAGGTGTTTTAAACCTAGCAAGGGCTTCAGAGATGACTCCGATGGGGGAAGAAGCCATGTAGGTGATGACAGCAGTCTAGCTGGCTGTGGATCAAGTGGGGTTTTCTAACTTGAGGATCTTGGGCTCTTCCTGCCCCCCAGGAACCAGGAAGGAGGTGGTTCTCAAAATCAAGCTGTATGGGAACTGTTCCAGGCAAGGCAGGGCTGTGGAGACTAGTATTTTCATGTTTCCCATGAAAATCTGCTTCCTTAGCCCCAGCCACACTTTCTTCCTATACACTTAGAACTGGCAGCTGTTCTAAACATCTGGTCAGCACACCTCTGATTTGGGGCTGCAGAATGAGATGGTCACAGCGAAGCTCCTCAAGGTCAAGTTTGGTTTAACAGCTTCCAATAAACTCATTGGGCCTCCCCCCTCATTAATGCTGTGACTGGGGAGCAGAGCCTGAGAAGAGGGGTGTTTCCGCCCTGTGGTGGCCAGCTGGATATGGAGCATGTGCTATAAAGAGGCAGCTAGCATGGCAAGGGACGTCAGGAGGATCCCCGGGGTCTGTGTCATCTGCTTTTGGCTCTGGTTGACCTCCAGTCCCTTTTACACATAATAAAAATTCAGCAGCTACAGCACGGGCTTCATGCTCTCTCTTTTTGAAAGTTTGCACAAAGAACTTAAAAAGTCCAGCAGGGCCAGGCTACTGGTCTGAACCCAAGGATCTGAGATCCTGGGAGTTGTTGTTTCAGTTCCCAAGACTTCAGGATCTCCTCCTCACCTACAGCTGCTGATGCAGGTGTTCAATTAGCATGAGCTGGTAACTCTGTTACCTGTGACATATGAGTGTGAAAGTGGGTGTCCTGTACTGCAGGTGGACCGTGACCATCAGGCCAGGGGTGGCTGCAGAGGTCACACACACAGAGACCATCCAGAACTCTCTGCTCCTCCAGCTGACCTCTTGGGTCCACAGCAATACCCTTCCGGACCCTTGGATCCCAAATATGTTGGGGGGATCCAGGAGAGGGAATAGAAAGCAGCTCTGATTCCAGGCACGTGAATACACACAATCCAACACACTCTCACAGACTGATGTTATCCCGCACCGGCGTGTACCATCCTGCTCAGCCTGGCCGTGGGCATGGGAGCCCTGGGGAACTGGTGGATCTGCAGCAGCAGCAGCTCCCACCCAGCCTGCCTGGGAAGAGCATTGCTGTACTTGGGTCACACTGGTGGCCTTGCACAGTCTACTGTGACCTCAGGATTAGGAAGAACACTGAGACTGAGGTAAGAAAGAGCTACTGTCTTTTGCCAGCTTGAAGCTACAAAATGCTCATACTGGATTCTTCTGGAATGCAGATGGAAATAGGTTTAGAGGCAGGTTTTGAGTTAATCCATGAGTAATGATGGCATACCAGGTCCTGCACTAGCCTATGGGGAGATTAGACACCTTAACCTTTAATCTGACCCCTGCCTCAAGTTTGTCTTCCATTCTCAGATAGATGTGTCTAGCTAGCAAGACAATGGGACCCAAACGTCCTCATCATCTCTCTGCGCTTATAGAGGGCAAGTCACACACTGCCCTGTGGTATAATGTCCTTCTGCTTTTAGACTTGTGGGGATGGGACCCAGAAAGGTGGCTTAGTGGGTAAGGCACTTGCCGTCAAACCTGACAACAAAGGTTCAGTCCCTAGAGGGAGAGAACTGACTCCTGAAAGTTACCCTTTTATTGCCATGTGCACCATAGCACTCCCTCGACCACACACGCAATAAATGAATATGTAATGCAAAAATCTGTAGGGAGATCCAGATGGACTTGCTTCAAAAAGGCTGGGCCAGAAGCTTGGGTGAGGCATGGAGGAGGCATTGTTGTTAAAGGCAAAGGATGAGGGGCCTTAATGCTGCTTAGGTTTGTATATATGAATGATCCCCCAGTGTCTATATTTAAAGTGGGCATACTCCAGGCATGGTGGCCCATACCTGTCCTGTCAGCACTTGGGAGGCCGAAGTGGGAGGGTCAGGAGGTGGAGGCCCACCTGGACTACACAGTGAGACTCTGTCTCACAAACAATATTCTAAAAAGTGTCTTAAAAGCAAATTTGATGCCACTTGTTTATAAACTTGTGCCCTTGGGAGATTGAGGCAGGAGGACTGCTGCAAGTTTGAGGCCAGTCTGGGCAACATAGTGAGTTCCGAGATGATTTGAACTATAGTGAGAGACACTGTCTCAACACATAAAACCAAGCAAACAAACTAAGTTGCACTCCCTGGATGGTCCAGCTCACTCTACTTCCCAGGACAGCTGCCCAGTGGTCCCCGGCAGCAGGAAGGGTCCTATACTTGAAGGCTTCCTGACGTGCACATGCTGCCTTCTGTCTGTGAGATGTGTTCTCCTCTGCCTTTCTTTGTCAACTCTGTGAAATCTGTAGCTACGTTGTATGGTATAGGTTCAGTGGTCCATCTGGTCTCCATGCCAGCCTGAGTTTGCTTCTGTTTTACTGCCTACCTCAAGAGGTTAAACCATCTCTGTGTGTGTGACCTGTCTCTATCAGTTATTGTCGCTTTGTTTTATTTGAGTCAGGGTCTCATGTAGCCCAGGCTGGCCTTCCCGATCTTATGAAGTGAGTCTTAGACAACAGAAGCTATGTAATGTACAGGAAGGAGTTGACCTTTTAGAGGCTGTTCCCACAGTGAAAACAAGGTGACAGAAAGAGACAGGAGGACAATGAGGGCGATCGTGATGAGGACTGTGATCACTGGTCTAGCCTGAGACATGCACCTCCTACAGCTTAGCGAGTCAGCATCCTCTCCTCCTCATTTGCATCCCATGACTCCAAATGGCTTACAATTGGATGAAAACTGACCAAGGACTTCATCCCAAACTGACTACATGAGTTTAGGTAAATGCTGAAAATCTACTATGTTACCTATAAAGCAGGACCAGTAATTATTTCTTAAACAGGCAATTCTGGGAACCTTGAGGACCCTTTGGATTGAACAGTTACAGATATCTGCTGGTTGAGTGGCAAGAGCTATAGAACAGGGAAAGACTCTGTGGGTGTCCATGTGTGCGTGTGTGTGTGTGTGTGTGTGTGTGTGTGTGCGTGTGTGTGTGCGTGTGTGTATGTGTGTGTGTGTTAATGGTGTGGGAAGGGGTCCAACTGATAAATTTATGTCCCCTGGAGAGCATCTTATAATCTAGTGACCAACTCCATTGCCTATCCAGCATGCCTTAGAGCACTTGGGGTCAATACACCATTCCCCAAGAATGGCCTGATTAGAACCCCCCCCCCCGACTGGTTGAGGCAAGGTGGGGCAGAGGAAAGTAAGAGATGTGAATCCAGCTCAGGTCTTCCCCACTTGCTGTGTGACCCTGGTGTAGCGGCTAGCCTCCCACGCTGAGTCTGTCTCACTCATAGTCTCTGAAATCCTTAAGTGATGATGTTATGATGAAATTCTGTGATGGTGTTAGCTCACAGCCCCTCTCATCTGCAACCAGAATAGAGATCTCACATCACATACAGAATGCACCAGGCTCTGCACAGAGCCACACAGTCCCACAACTGACATTCTAGCAAAAGAAACAACCCCCAAACAGTGCAAACTTAACTGTGATCAAGATGGGAACTCTTCAAGGTGCCCTGAGATGACACCACCCAGGTGGAGGAGAGCCATCAATGGGCCCCATGCTGTGTCTTCACTGAATCCTCATCAATACTCTGAGAGAAGAAGTATATTGGACTGGGTGGATAGCTCAGCCAGCAAAGTGTTTGCCTTGCAAATATGAGGACCTGAGTTCGATCCTCAGAACCCAACTGAAAAACTGGGCTTGGTGAATGCCTGTAAGTCCAGCACTCCATGGATGGAGAACAGCAGATCACTAGGGCTCACTGGCCAAGGCCAGCACTCCACGGGTGGAGAACAGCAGATCGCTAGGGCTCACTGGCCAGGCATTCTAATTAATTGACAAGTGTTAGGTTAGTGGGAGACTCTGACTTAGAAAACAAGATGGACAGCATCCAAGGATGTCCTCTGGCCTGTTCATGAATGTGCACCCCTGTGCACACACACTCCACAAACACCTGGGTGCACACAGAAAGTATGACTGTTCCCTACTTTTCAAATAAAGAGACTGAGACTTTTAGGGATGTTGAAGCCCCAGTCACACAGCCAACAATACTCAGGGTTTAGAGTTACACCTTTCCCAGTAAAGCCACCTTCAAATTACCACTGTAAAATGGAATTATTAACACCACGAATGGAGCAGTAGAATTCCAGGGTCTGTCCTAGCTTGATTGGTGTTGGTGACCCAGGAGCCATGAAGCTTCCAGAGGGCATGCCTACCTAAGGGGTACCAGGAGGTCCCCATCACCCACATTCCCAGAGCACAATGATTTTTCTCTGAGGCTCAACACCTGCTGCTGGCCTCTTCCAGGGAGCACTGTCTGGCCAGCGGTAGTTAGTATCTCTTAGTCTACCATGGAAGTCCCCTCTCCTCCACCAGGCCAAGTGGAATTAAGTCACCAGGTCAGAAGATGCAGGAAGAGGGACATAACTCCAAAGGACAGGTAGGTGTATGGGAGCCAAGAGGTCCATCCCACAGACATCAGGCCTGGCTGCTAGGAAATGGTTAGAGAATGCAGGTGTCCTGTGTATGATTCCCCAGGTCCCTATAACAACTAGATGCTGAGGATCGTGGCATCACAGGAATCCGACAATTTGATTTATTCTAGTTCTTCAGCCTTCCTCATATCACAGATGAGGAAACTGAGGCACAGGGAGAGGAGGCTCATTGCTTTATTCCATCTATTGGATGAGCCAGGAACTCTGGCTGGTTTTCCATGCACAGCCTTCAGGGAAACCTCACATCTGCCTCTTATGGGGACATGGAACACTCAGTCAGCAGACTCCTCTTCCTGTCCTGTCTGTCCAACAGGGTCGTGAGGCTAAGTTGGCCCAAAAGACAATCTTTGTTTATTATTTTTTTGTAGAGGGTCTCATTTAACCCAATCTAACCTGGAGCCCACTATGTACCCATATATGACCTTGGACTTCTGATCTTCCTTTTTCCACCTCACTAATGCTGGGTGACAAGCCTATATCACCATGGCCAGTGCGTACAGTGCTGGGGATAGAACCTTGTGCATGCTAGGTTAACCCTCTGCCCACTGAGCTACGTTCCTAGCACTTCCCGGGGCGGGGGGCGGGGGGGGCGGCAAGATAGATCAGTAGATAAAGATACCTGCTGCCAAGCCTGCTGACCTGAGTTCTATCCCTAGGATCCACATGGTTGAAGGGAAGAATCAAGTCCTGAAAGCTGTCCTCTGACCTCTACAGGCATGCTGTAGACATGCAAATACTTTCAAACACACATACACACAATGCAAAACAGTTTTTAAGTAAAATGAATGAATCTTAACAGTCTCCAATACCTTGACTGCTTTTGTAGAAATGTCAGCCCAGAGAGACATGACCCTGTCCCAGTGCCACACAGCATGAGAATCATGGGAGCATGACAAATGGATTCCCTTTCCACACTGCCACACTGTCTGCTAGGAGGACTAAGAAGACAACACACACATGCTCATTACAGACCCCGGCATACACACCAGCTGTGGTGAGCATCATTGCTGTCCCAAGCTGAGTGTATATCAATCAGCTGCCCACCTGACAGTGAGGCTGAAGGCTAGAAGTTGCTCTCTCCACCTCCCTCCTCTTCCCTGAGCCCAGACATCAGCTCTGGATCCTGACTGGGGCAGAGGTTGTCTTAGGAGCTCCTGGCAAGCCTCCGCACAGCCTTGCCGCTCCCTAGCTCCCTACAGAGTGGTGAACATGCCATCTTTCTCCCATGGAGGGCTGACTTGAGACCCAGTGGCTTTTCAGCATTCCACTTGGGTTCTCTGGCTTCAGCACCTGCTCCCCTAAGACATGAGAGCAGAGTTGAGCTCTACAGTCTTCTGAGTCAGTTCTACCTTCACAGTCCCTCAGACCACCCCCTCTCCTAGCATTTAGTCACAACATATGCCTCTGTCTCACAACCAGGAAAGCCAAGGGTCTGGGAGGGCACCCCAAAGGACTACAGGGTGAGGCATGGGTGTTCCTGTTGTCTCACCCCACTCCCAAGCCTTCCTTCCTCTTTACCAGCTTAATATGCCATGGGATCTCTCTGCTCTTCAGACACACAAGAAGTTAGCCCCTAGCCTAGCTCATTTTCCAAAACTACATAGGAAATCTCCATAAACAGAAAGCTTCTTCCCTAAACCCCAGGCAAAAGACACAAATCCATCCTTCTCCACATGCAAATGTGACCTCCCTCCTCAAGTTCAGAATCTCATCCTTTGAGGGTCCTGTTGACTAGTGTCCAGGTGCAGGCCGGCCACATCACTGTTACCAGTACCCCTAGGGAGATTGAGGCTGGAGTCCCCGTCCATCCCTCTATGTCTGTCTTGCTAGATCCAGGGTTCCTTCCCCACCTCCCAGGAGCTTGTGCCAGCTTGCTCTGACACCAAGCATAAAAACAAATTCACTTTATAATCCCAGTCCCGACCTCCTAGTCCCTTCCTAGGTCTTACCTGTGTCCCTCAGGTGGGGAGGGTGCCTGAAAGGAAGGGGTGCTGGGCTGTGGCCCCGTCCCCAGAGCCTAGCTGAAGGCTCCAGAGGGAGGTACAGAGTTGCCGAGCAGGAAGGCTCTCAGTGCAGCCCCAGCCCAGAGGCTGCTGAGAAAGTTGGAGTAGGTGTGTCCAGGCCCAGGGAGGAGGAGGGAGAGGAGGTGGGAGAAGTGAGGCAGATCATCCGCCTCCTGCCAGCTCTCTGGCTCACTGCTGGGAGAGAAAGCAAGGAAGCCAACTGGTTTGTAGCCCAGAACTCACAATGGGGTAAGGATGAAGTCAGGGAAGATGACCGCCCCTTGCTATCTCTCTTCTAGGCTCCACAGCTCCTGAAACTGAGTTCCTGGGCAAGTAAGGTAGTTACCCAAAGTCACCCCAGACTACTAGGGTGGAAAGATGGCTTGACTTGCAAGTCAGTGTTCTATCTGCACCCAATGCCAGATCTCTCCTTCTCTGTCTCTGTCTCTCTTACACACACACACACACACACACACACACACACACACACACACAC
>CAJQZJ010032020.1:5910467-5937757 GCA_907164525.1 Lophiomys imhausi
GTGTGTGTGTGTGTGTGTGTGTGTGTGTGTGTGTGTGTGTGTGTGTGATGGGAATCTTATCTGTGAAAGCTATCATATTCCTGACCTAGTCACCTGACAACCTTCCCATACACAAGACAACTTATCTGTAATGTGTCTTTATAGAAAGCCCCTCTGCTATGGCTACTTGGATGATTCCAACAAACAGTCTATGTGGGGAACCCATATTTGAGGAGAAAGAAAGAAGAGACCCATAGGAGTTACCATTATCTTCCATCCATCCCCAGGCCACTGCCACAGAAGCACAGGGCTTTCCCTGTGAAGGGTGGCAGTGGCCATCAGTCAGGAGGTCAGGAGAGAGACTGTCTTCACACAGGGAAACATCTGTGCAACCGTCCTGCCTTTGTTCTGCACTCCCAACCTCACCCCCCACACACACACACACACACAGTCTTGAAGCCCCTTCCCTAGCATCCCTGGAAAATACCTGAGTCTTTGTTGATTTTCTGCATCTCTGACCACAGAGAACTCATTACCTCCCCAGCAATCTTCTCAGACCCAGCAGACTTACGTGATGTTCAGCTGAGCGGTGACCTTGAATCTGGCAAGAGCTTTTCAGACCCTCATTGTTCCCACTGTCACTGTTAGCTCATGTGACCCAGAGCAAATGGCTTGAGTCTGCTTAGTGTCTGCTTTGTTGTTGTTGTTTTTCTTATTTTGTTTTGTGTTTGAGACAAGGTCTCATGCAGCCCAGGCTGGTCTTGAACTCTTGATGCTCCTGCCTCAACCTCTTGAATTTAAGATTATAAATGTGAGTCATCACACACAGCGCTGTCTCTCCAACTCTCATTCTCTTCTCTCTCTCTCTGCTTCTTAAAAATGTATTTCATTTTATTTATTTATGTATGTATTTATTTAGTATGTGTCTGTCTCTCTCTCTCTCTCTCTCTCTCTCTCTCTCTGTGTGTATGTGTGTGTGTGTGTGTGTGTGTGTGTGTGTGTTAGTTTGCCATGATACAAGATTGGAAGTCAAAATAATTTGAGGGAGTCTGTTCTGTCCTTCTGTTATGTGAGACCCAGGATTAACTTCATGTGGCTAGGCTGGAAGGCAGGCATCTTTACTCACTGAGCCATCTAGCTGGTCACTTGTTTGTTTGATTTTTGCAGTATTAAGATTGCCTTGGTTATGATAGGGAAGTGCTCTACCACTGGAATACACCCCCAGGCACTCTGTCTTGATTGTCAAATAGGGTCTCACCTGTGAAGAGAGCATTCAAAGCAGATCTGGTTTCCATGTGGAGTGACAAGAGCTGGGGCCTGATCCCATGGCTAGGACTTGGTTGGCCAGAGTTCTGGGCTAGAATATTAGGATCCCTTACTCAGCCATGAAGAACAAAAGCGTGTCATTTGCAGGCAAATAGATAAACCGGGAGCTCACTGCTGCCCTGGTTTGCTTTCTTTTGCTGTGATGAAACACTCTGACCAAAAACAACGTGAAGGAGGAAAGGCTTCATCTCAGCTTACACTTCCGGGTCACAGGTCATCACTGAGAGAAGCCAGCAGAAGAACTGGACCAGACACCACAGAGGAGTGCTGCTTTTTCAGTCACTCGTGGACCCAAGCTCAGCTAGCTTTCTTTTATAGCCCAGGCCAACCTACCTAGGGATGATGCTGCCCACAGTGGGCTGAGCCCTATTACATTAATTAATTATCAAGATAGTGCCCCACAGACCTGCCAACAGGACAATCTGATCTAGGCAATTCTTCCTTTGAGATTTCCTCCGCCCAGGTGACTCTAGACTGTGTTAAGTTGCCAATAAAAATCAATCAAGTCAACCACATCACACAGAAAAGCAGATCCAGAAAGGCAACTATCACAAGGTTTCTCTCAGGTGTGGAATGCAGAGAAGAGTTAGGAGGAAGAGGACCAATGGAAGAGGCAACAAGAAAGCAATGGAGCAGCAACACATACTGTATGTTTTCTCTTGTAATGTGGGATGCAGACTTGCATAAATATGTATGTCTGATATGGAAGCAGGAGGAAACTGTGGAGAAGGGAAGAAGCAATGGCAGCGGGGTGCATATAAGCAAAGCTCAAAGATCTTCTTCTGTGAAAATGTCATAACAAAACCCATCATTTAAGGGTCTGGGGAGAGGGCTCAGTGGCCAAAACACTTGCTGTGCAAATGTAAGGACCAGAGTTCAGATCCCCAGGACTGACATAAATATCAGGTGGGTGTGGTGGCCCACCAGTAATTCCAGCCCCCACCAGTGGAGGCAGGATCTCCAGAGCAAGCCAGATCTTGAGACTAGCCATGTAGGCAAGTTCTGGGTTTGATTGAGAGACCTGCCTCAATGAGTAAGGTGGAAGGGTGCTGGAGGATGCCTCAACCTTAGCCTACATGTGCATGCACACACACACACATACACAAAACTTACACATATACACATACCCACCACACACATATGAAAGTGGGGGAATAATGAGGCTTTTGGCTGTCTCTAGGCTCTAGGTGAGAATTCATCTAGTGATCTGCTGTGGCTACGGTGAGTCATGTCTTCAGGGACAGGATACTAGTCTATAGTGTCACAAGAGAGTCTCTGAAATCTCCTCCCCAGGATATCTATGTCTAATGGACAGAGGGGTAGGGACCTCCAGTGTGGGGCCCCTGGGGTCACCTTAGCAGGAGGCCACCATGAACAGCAATCCATTGAATGCCTGTCTCCCAATCTAATGATTATACATTAACCAGAGGGGGGTGGCAGGGTGCCCCCACAAGCTCTTTGACCAGTCATGTGCAGAGTGGTGGTCAACTGTCTTCCTTGCCCCACTCCCCAGCTCAGGTAAGGCTCTGGCCTGAATGGCACAGGGAAGGGGGTGTGAGGGTAGGTAGGGGTGGACTGCCAAGCTCTGTGGTGCCGTGGATGTCAGGCATCCACCCATTCTCTCCAGTTGCCTGGCCATGCCTGGCCTGGTGCATCTCCTGGCTGCTCTCAGACCTTTCTGGTGGATCTCTGGCTTCAATTCCTGTGCACTGAGGAAACGGGACTCTGTGTGCCCCAAAGTGTGCCAAACCTTTGTGCTCCTAAGCTCCTAACCATGGCTTCCCTCCTTTTCCAAAGATTACCTTGTTTCTCTGGATGCTGCTATAATAACTTAACTGGATCTTGGAAGAGCTTTAATTATCCCCCTAAGGTCAGTGATCTAGAGGAAGCTGATGCACAAGCCCTGGGCAGTCTGGGCCTTTGCCCCTAACCTCTAGGCTGCACTGCCTGTGTCCCCATGATCTGCTGCTGACCCCTGTGTGGTTTTGTGTTGCATGAGTCCCTCTTGAATTCGATTCTTGATTTGCTTGCTTGCCTTGAGCTCCTTGAGGATGGATGAATGTCTGATAATGCTTTTCAGTACCACACAATGGGACCACACAGGGAACGTCTAGAACGCCTGATGTTCTTACCCCAGCATAGCCACAGTCTTGGAGAGGGGGCCCAGGTATCTATGCTTCCTTGTGCAGGGCCTATCTCTGCACGTCCTCGATGGAACTCTGCTGGTCTAAGCAAGCGAGGCCAAGGTTGAACTAAGACCTTGAACATCTGGTCCACAGGGGTGTCTAACCCACCACATGCAGCCCAGGATAGTTGTGAATGTGGCCCAACACAAAATCAAACCCTTACTTAAGATAGTAGAAGATAATCTTTGAAACTTCACTGTGTAACCTGGTTCTGTGGCTCTTGGGTGTGAACTACGCAGATGACACCTCTGTGTTGCAATAGGGCACTCCTATCAGGGACTTCTCAAGACAGAATTAGGGAGGAGTCACTGTGTGCTTTCCGACTTCCTTGAAAAAACTGTCCTATCTTCCATGGTCCAGGGACCTCCCTTTCAGACTGTCCCTTTTTCAGGACATGGCCACAATTCCCATGTGAGAAATGATGGACATTTCAGGGTACTGATGAAGTCTGGAAGCATAGAAAATATTAGTCTAAGTTTAGCATACTGAACCCCTTTGGTTCCTTCTGGGGCAGGCTAACAGCTGGCTCAAATTCACTCAGGGCCAATAAGACACAAGCCAGAGGCAGTATGATTTAGAGCAGTGGTTCTCAACCTTCCCAAAGCTGCGACCCTTTAATAAACTTTCTCATGTTGTGATAACCCCTGACCATAAAATTATTTTAGTTGCTACTTAATAACTGCAATTTTGTTACTGTTATGGATTATAATGTAAATATTTGATATGCAGAATATCTAATATGTGACCCCTTGACCCATGGTTGAGAAACGTTGATTTAGATGCTCTTGCTGGTTGGTTGTCCAAAATCCTGACTACCTCAGGACTGAGTGTTCCTCCAAATGTGAGAGCTTTGATAAAGGAGACAGCCAAGGAAATCTGGGGTCTTTGGTCCCTCCAGGTGAGGTAACTCCTACCTTAGAAGACTGCTTTATTGAGGACAACTGTCTGGCAGACTGGTCACATTGGGCAATATATTTGATGAACATGAAATTCAGGCTGTCCCTTCTTGGACTGGGGTCCCTTTCTTAGTCTAGTGAGAAGAAAGTGGAACTGGGAGAC
Source organism: Lophiomys imhausi (assembly GCA_907164525.1). Lineage (NCBI taxonomy): Eukaryota > Metazoa > Chordata > Mammalia > Rodentia > Muridae > Lophiomys > Lophiomys imhausi. The sequence goes on from CAJQZJ010032020.1 coordinate 5,915,018, forward strand.
AGGTACACTACCAAGACCCCTGTCAGTCTGTGGACCCACATACAGGACAAGATCCAGAGCCTGACTATTAAAAGGGACTTGGTGCCTTTAAGGAGGATGAAGTCATCAGGGACCAGGCCACCTGGCCATAGGAGGGCTGCAGGCAAGAGGAAGAAACAGAAGGTAGAAGGCAGGTGGGCCATGAGGGCCTGGCCTGGGAGTCCAGCTCTCCCTCAGACAGACGGGCCCCAGCAGGAGTGGGAACAGGCAGCCTTGGCATTGCGTGGGGTGCCTGGGAATGTAATCAAACACTCAGCAGACCCACTGGCCATGGGCATCTGGGCACCAGCTCATCCTTACCCACAGCCAGCAAGGCTGACAGGCTCCTGCCGGGAGAGGCATCCAACCTCATAGGCCAGACCTATGGGCATGAGCTCATCTTCCACCAATCCTGTCCTTGATCCTCCTGCCCCAGGCTGGTGTAGTGGGTGGGGCCCCCACTGCTGAGTGCTGCTGGAGCCGGGCTGTCAGGCTGTTGGCCCTAACCTTGCTTGGGTCACCCCACCTAGAAGCCTGGGAGTTAGCATGCCACTGAGGACCTGAAACGGGACCTAAGATCGGCTCCTTGCCCCCATCTTTCCTTACTTTTAGGACTCTGAGCTGATCCTGACACTGGCAGGAGGTGCTGGCATCATGAACAGTAACCCCACCATCTCCTAGTTTTCTCCCTCACACAGTGTCAATATCATCAGTAACTTCACTAATAACGAATACTTGTTACCATTCATTAAGAACTAAGCATTAGGAAAGCCGGGCGTTGGTGGCGCACGCCTTTAATCCCAGCACTCGGGAGGCAAAGGCAGGCAGATCTCTGTGAGTTCAAGGCCAGCCTGGTCTACAAAGTGAGTCCAGGACAGCCAGGCTGTTACACAGAGAAACCCTGTCTCGAAAAACCAAAAAAAAAAAAAAAAAAAAAAAGAACTAAGCGTCAGGTTGTGGGGCTGGCTCAGTGGGTGAAGAGATTGCCACATAAGCTTGGGGACCTGATTGAAGTAACAGACCTCTGGTGATATGTAAGGTGGAGACAGTGGAATCCAGAGAAGCCCATGGGCCAGCTAGCCTGGTGTGCTCAGCACCAAGTAACAAGAGACCCTGTCTCAAACAGGGCAGAAGGTGAAGCAGACACTGAGGTAGTCCTCAGATGTTCACACATGCACCATGGCATTCACACACACACACACACACACACACACACACACACACACACACACACTTAATGCACACACAGACTTAAAAAAATGAAAAGAACTAGCCGGGCGGTGGTGGCGCACGCCTTTAATCCCAGCACTTGGGAGGCAGAGGCAGGCGGATCTTTGTGAGTTCGAGGCCAGCCTGGTCTACAAAGCGAGTCCAGGACAGCCAGAGATATTCAGAGAAACCCTGTCTCGAAAAACCAAAAAAAAAAAAAAAAAAAAATGAAAAGAACTAAGTGTCGCTGTGTGTGATCCACAAGTTGACCCCAAGTCCCCAGTGAGGGCCTGTCACTATCATTCTCATTTTGCAGGAGTTGAGATTCAGACAGGTGTAGTAAGCTTGTCTAAGGTCAGTGTAGCCTCTAACAGTAGACTCAGAACTTAGACTATGTTCACTCAGTTCCAAACCCTTACATTCTGCCCTGACCAAATCGCATGCAGGATTTGCATACTAATAATCAATCAATTAATTAATTCACATATTGCAGTACTGGGGATTGAAGCCAGGGCCTTGTAGATGCTAGATGCTTACTGAACTGCATTCCCAGACCCTACCACGTATATTCTGTGTGCCTGTGCATGTGCTCATGTGTATGAGCATGTGCATGCATGTGAGCATGCATGTGTGAATGCTTGCATGTGAAAGTCAATGTCAGGTGTCTTCGTAGCCCCTCACTGAACCTAGGGTTCACTGACGAGGCTAGGCTGGCTGCTTGTTGAGCTCTGGATCTACCTGTCTCTGCCTTCTCAGCACTGGAATGGCAGACGTGCACTGCCCTGCTTTTGCATGTAGTTGCTGGGGATCCCGGTTCAAGTCCCGAGGGTTATGCAATAAGCAGTTCTCTGACTGAACCATCTCTCCAGCCCTGCACCTACAGTTCCAAGATGAACTTACCCTTGACTCTGTCCAGCTCTGTCTAGCAAACCCATGTCTGCCGATGCACTGCCCCGCACATTCTGTGATCACAATGACCAATCCTTCCCAGGTTCAATCTAGCACCCTTCATCGACCCATTATCTGAACTGGGTGTCCACCTGAGCCCCACCCAGCCTCAACAGCTTCATCTCAACACTGCCTTCTCAGCGCGACTGCCAATCTCCAGTACCCCTCCCTGGGAGCAGCCAGAGGATTTCTAGCCAACCTGGAACACACACCGGTCCCAGAGAGACTTCGGTGGTGAAAGCTTCACTCCTTGGGGTGTTTGTCCAGAGAGTAGAACTGAAAGAAACTTGGGCAAAGTCGGAAAGAACAGGGTCATACCTGGCTGTGCCATCTTTGCTGCTGTGTGGGACAAGGCCTCCTCTCTAGGAAGCAGTTTTGTCTCCTGTCAGATGTAGGCATAATTACACTCCTTATCTTACAATAGTTGTCATGAAGATAAAATGAAGTGAAACTCTAAGCATCAAGCCTGAGGCCAAAAAACAACAAGATGAAGCAGAAGGTCCTTTTCTGAATCTGTCCTTGTCTGGCGTGTAATCCATCCATGGTTTCCACAGCTCTTTACACAGTTGCTAACAAACTGTCATAGGTGAGGATTTACAGGTCTGAGGTGGCTCTGCAGGTTTCATACCTTTCCCTTGTAGGACATGGCCCTACAGATTAAGAAACTGAGGTATAAGATGATTTCCCCAGCCTCAGGGCCTCTTTCGATTGTTTGGGTGTTGGGCCCTGCTGGCCACACTAAGTTCAGCAAGGCAGAGCCCTTGAGGGTCAGGGCTGTCCCCTGAGTTCTAGAAGCAGAGCCACTACCCTGCTTGCTCTGTCTCTCTGGAGTCACATCCACATAGTCTGTCTGACTAGGAAGAGCCTTTCCTCAGGGAGGGAAATTTCAGTGCCAGGCCAGCAAGATAAGAGACAAAGAGAGAAGTGGGTCTCCTGAGGATCACAGCTCAGCACCCTGGACTATTTGCCGGCCAGCCTTGGGTCAACGGGGAGGGGGGGGGCGCAATTCAGAGCCCAGGGTTTCCACTGTCACAGTTTGTAGGACTCTACAGTCCTACTGTCACAGTGTGTGTATTTTGGTGGAAGGGGTATAAAATGCACATTCCCAGCCCCTATCCCCACCAAGAAGTGGTCACTTGTGTGTATGTGTGAATGTGTACATGTGTGCTTGTGGAGGCCAAAAGAAAACCTCTACTGGCATTCCTCAGATGTAGTGAGGGTCTCTCACTGGGAGCTGGAACTTGCCAGTTTGTCTAGGAGCCCAAGGATCTGCATGTCTCTGCCTCCCCAGAGATGGGATTTCAAGCACATGCCATGATGCCCAGTTTTATTTTTAAATTGTTTCTTTTATTTTTTGAGATTATGTTTATACATAAACATATTTATTCATAAATATATAACTACAACATTCTTAGTCTATATAATGTCTGTGTGTGTGTGTGTGTGTTTAGGGCTGACCATTGTTATTGGGTGACCAACTAAGTATATTCTTCCCTGGGGAAGATTTTTTCTACCAATCTTAGCATTCCTTGTTGCCTGTAGTTCTTTATGAGACTGGGTAGACTTTTCCTGACCTACCAGAATGTCTTTTGGTATCACCGTTGTTTCAGGTCATGTTTAGGCAGTGATGTTGATGAGCCTGTGTGGGTGTATCTTCTGACATTACTAGGAGCTACATCCCACAGCAAACATCTTGACCTTTTGGCTTTTACAATCTTTCCACCCCACCTTCCATACTATCCCTGAGCCTCAGGTGTGAGAGTTGTACTGTAGACATATCTGTTGGGAATGGATGCCCAGCATTACAATGAAGGTTCTGAGGATCAAATTCAGGTCTTCATTATTACACTAGTCCATAGATTCTGCAGTCTGTTATGTGTATGTGTAGTGTGGTATTTAGTTTATACATGTGTGGACCTGTGTGTGCAAATGTGCACACTGGAGGTTAACATCAGATATTATCCTCTATTGCTCTTCACCTTATTTTGAGGCAGGGTCTCTCCCTGGCTGTTGCATGGTTTCTGAGGATAATACTCAGATCCTCTTGCTTGTACCACATGCCCTGTACCCACTGAGTCATCTCCCCAACCTCTGGATTCTACATCTTTAAGTGAACTTCTGAAAGGGTTCAAAGCCAAGTCCAGAAGCTGCTGATTCCTCCCACAATGCTAAAGAGGAAGCTGTGGTGAAGAACGGGATGGGAATGGCCCAAGGCCACTCAGTCACAGGGCTGTGGGATTCTCCCCCAGACAGTGCCCCAGCTGGAAAGCCAAGTGGGGTTCATGAAGCAAACCACACAGCAGTGGGGAATTCCAGGAAGGAAGACCTGAGGACTGGACAGAACAAAAGAAACGTAAAAACAGTCAGCTCCCACACCTCTCTCCTTTCTCACCTCACGGCACCCCTTCTCCAGGACCTCCCATGGGCTGAAGTCAGTGGCCCCTCACACTTTGTCTCCACTCACCCGCCCTTCATCTCCACCTTCCTAGTTAGTTTCCTTCTCTTTTCAGGACTGGAGAAAGGACCCCATCTTAGAGCCAGACGCCTGGGACACAGTCCTGTTCCTCGCACTGCCATGCTGTGTGGTCCTAGGCAATTTCTTACCTTCTCTGACCCTCAGGTTACTGTTTTGTGCAATGAGAGGTCAGGCTAGGGAGCTTAGTTCATAAGTCATCTCCACAGAAGATGGATGGACAGATGGGGATGCATGATTTTAATCCCAGCACTCAGGAGGCAAAGGGAGTGGATCTCTGTGAGTTTGAGGCCAACCTGGTCTACAAAGTGAGTTCTGAGCTAGCCAAGGCTACATAGTGAGACCTGTCTCAGAAACAACCAGAAGGAGGGCTTCACTATATCCAGGAGAAGGCTCCATGCTTGGTACACAAGGACTGCTCAGTGTGTACCTGCTCACTCTGCAGCAGGCACCCCTCATCCAGGTTCAACTATTGGCGCCTGGCAGGGTGTTGACTCAGCTCTCCTGCAGCCTATTTGGGGGCCCCTGTCAATGCCTCCCTCCCAGGGGCAAAGACATGGTCCAAATGATCCTTCCATGGCTCTACACCCTAAGCTTGCCAATCCTTCAGCAGCTCCCAAGTACAAGTCACTCAAACTGCCTGAGGATTTTGAGTTAAGCCGTAGGTTTCCAGCATGCTTCAGCAGGGATCCTTGTAGAACCTGAGGTGAGATACATGATTCTTGCTGCTCCACCCACCTGGCTGCTGCCCAGGTGACGGCGGCCAGGTTGTCCAAAGGGGTGTCCCAGGCCTGGGGCTGTGGGGTTGTGCAAACAGAGCTGAGCCCATAACCCTGCGGTGGGGTGCTCGGAGCATCTAATCTCAGCCCAGGCAGCAAGCTTCCAAAAAGCTTGCTGTCTGCTTAGCCCCAGAAAGTGTGGATGAACAGCAGCACAGTGAAGTCCTGATCAGCCAGCTGCTTGAAGCCCTCCCTAGGTGATGTCAGTATGGAGTGAGGTCGGAAGTTGATGTTTCCAGGCATCCATCCCTTACCCAGGAGCTCGCCATAGCTGGAGAAATGGGCTTAGAACCCACAAACATTCCAGATGGGGAAACTGAGGCTTAGGTACTTTGGACAACATACTCTGAAATACATGTGAGGTTCAGGCCACAGTCAGAGGGGTGCTGAGAAAAAGCAGTCAATCAGCTTGGCTCAGCACACCTCTGCCCCAGGCTGCTGCAGGGGAAGTAGGCATGCTGGTAGTGTTGGGGTGGGCTTTCTGATCTGCAGTGTAGCAAAGTGTCCTTCACCAAATCCCAGCAGATGCCAGCTGTAATCTTGGACTTGATAGCTGCCAGAACTTTAAACCAGACAAAGCTCCATCCCAGTCCTGGATATTTAGTTCTTCCAAAAACAAAACACCAAGAATATTACACACAGGCTTTCTGAGCAGATGACCTTAAGGGATAAGGAGAGAGTCAGACAGATCAGAGAGGGATGCTGCTGGGATGGAGTTATTCCCAGGACCCTGCACTTCACCCTTTGCTCTGAACAAACAGGATTACAAAGTGGATTTTGCTTGTGACATGTGCTGCAAAGACACCAAATCTCAATCTAGTGTAGGAAGGACACTGATCAAGTCTCTGTCTGCTGCAGCACTGTCCCTGGAGAGGAGACAGAGGCAGGTGAATCTTGCTCACACTTCAACCTCAGCACCTGGAAGGGACTGAAGACTTGAACTGGAGAGGAGAGTATAAAAGGGATTATGCTTAAGTACACCACTGAACATAAGTGACATGCCAACTGGTTCCCCAAAAGCAGTGCAGGCTCCCCAACCCTCATAATTGCTCCATTTAATTCATTATGGGATTATCTCTGAGACTAGGGGAGGAGGGAGGGAGCACCACCTGGGAGTTCTGGCAGTTGCACAATCCCCTGAGGCTGAAGGGACACCTCAGGACCCCAAACATGGCAGAAATAATCCCAGTTCCAGTCCTGTGCCTGCCTCTGAGTGACTCTAACTCTGAGCAGCAGCATATAGCTCTCCATGTGACGGATGACAGAGATGGGGTTGAGGTAGTGGAGTGAGACTGTTACCCAGGGGGCTAGAATTCTGCAGAGAGGCTCTTGGGGCTGCCCTGAGAAAGAGCCACCAGAGGCAAACAGATAAGTAGGACTCAGGCTCTATCTCTAGCCATGAGGCTGGCCTTCTGATAGGAAGGGACTGTGTGTGGCGTTAATGACAATGAAGCCAGAGCCCTCTCACGTTGTCGGAATCACAGGAGATTACACAACGTACTCCTGAAGACCTTAGTGTACCCTCCTTCCCAGCCTCTTCCCTTCACAGAGTAGGGTGCTTACAGACTTTCCAAAATTTGAGTTGGGGCTGAACTGCTTGCAGTTCATCTCCAAACTGTCTTTTTTAATCATGGTGCATCAAGAGCACAGGTGTGTGCTGGGGATACGGCCCAGTGGTTAGAGTGCTTTCCCAGCATGCACAGGGCTCTGGCCCATCTCCAGTATCATGTAGGCTTGCTGCGGTAGCATACGGCTATCATCCCAGCACTGGGAAGGTGGAGGTGAGAGAATCAGGAGTTCAAGGTCATCCTCAGCTACATATGGAGTTGGAGGCCAGCCTGGACTACATGAGCTACTGTTTCCTGGAGAGAGAGAGAAAGGAAGAGAGAGAGAGAGAGAGAGAGAGAGAGAGAGAGAGAGAGAGAGAGAGAGAGGAGAGAGAACAGATGTTTTTATTAGATAAACTGTGGATGGCACCCTACCACTGGTTGCTGAATATTTGATGTTCCCAGTTATTCAAAGAGCATGTGCAACAGGGAGATTCATTTGTGCTCAGCTATTCTGACCATTATTGCGATTTTTGTTGTTGTTGTTTGAGACAGGGTCTCATTATGTAAACTAGGCTGGTCTTGAACTCATAGAGATCTACCTGCCTCTGCCTCCCAAATATGAGAATCAAAGTGTGCACCACCACATCCAGCTAATAATTAAAATTTTTAATTTTATGAAGAGTCTACTACTGAGAAGTTTTGTGGCAAGATTGGTGATCCACATGACCTTCCAGCATCCTGATAACTCCAGCATGCCACTGGGCAGTTAAGTCACATTTGCTTTTTCATAGGAAATGAGAAACAAGGTGAGCTGGAGAAATTTGAAGTCTAATTTTGTTCAGTTTAAAAGATCGCCCTTGAGGGCTGGAGAGGTGGCTCAGAGGTTAAGAGCACTGGCTGTTCTTCCCAAGGTCCTGAGTTCAATTCCCAGCAACCACATGGTGGCTCATAGCCATCTACATTGAGATCTGCCCAGGCATATATGTAGAGCAAATACTGTATACATAATAAATAAATAAATAAATGTTTAAAAAAAAAAAAAAGATCGCCCTTGAACCAGAACCTAGCAACTAAAAGAGTTGTTGCTAGGCAAGTACCAGCTGTGTCCCAGGCATCCTACATGTGTTCTCTTTTCATTCTGAAAACGCTCTCCTCAGTGTGGGCCCAATCTTTTAATTGAGAAAACTGCTGTCTATCAATGTCAGTGAATTTTTAAAATTTGTCTTGGTGTGTGTGTGTGTGTGTGTGTGTGTGTGTGTGTGTGTGTGTGTATGTAAGGCCAACCTTGAGTACTATTCCTCAAAATGCCAGTCCTCTTCAGTGCTGGCATTTCACACCACCATACCTGGATTTTTGATTTTTATTTCACTTATTATGTAATTCCAGGACAGCTGGGGCTACAGGGAGAAACCCTATCTCAAAAAACTAAAAAAAAAAAAAAAAAAAAGTTTCTAAATAATAAAATGTATTGTGTTTGGGGTGAGTGAAGAAGGCTTAGGGGTCCACTTTTGTGGTGATATAAGACAGCTGACAGGAGTCAGTTATCCCTTTCCACCATGTGGGTTCTAGGGTGGAAGTCAAGTTATCAGGCTTGGCAGTAGGCCTTTACCTGCCTGGAATTTTTCTGAACATTAACCCAAGGCTCCAGCCTTTCAGAGCAAGTGCCATTTGTAGCAGATGAGCCATCTCCCCAGGCCCAAGTCAATGAATTTTTGTTCAAGGTGCCGAGCTAAGGAATTCTAGAGGCAGAACTCACTGAAGCCCTGGGGTCACCAGAGCCCTACTCTCTTACCAGTGATGCCCCAGAATGGTCAACAGCTTTGTTGGGGTATAATTTACACACTGTAAAGCCTGCCCATTAAAGTGAGTGACTCAATGGCTTCTCTGTGTTACTCAGAGCCGTGTGACCATTTTAGAACAACTAACTTTAGAAGATTCCCATCACCTTAGAGAGGGAGCTTCTTCTCCACTGCCGGTCTCTACACAACCTCAGTCCCTTCCCTAGGTGACCAATAATCTCCACTTTCTCCATAACTTTGCTTTTGAGAAGCCCCGGGTCTGCTCTTTTGTACCCAGCTCCTTCATGAGCTTAACAGGGTCCCACTGATACTTTTCAATTTGTGTATGCAGCGTCACAGAGGCGCTTATTGAAAAAGACTAGTCTCTCCCACTGAGTTGTCCTGACACCTTGTCAAAATCAGAGTGTACATTTAAGCGTTTGCTCCTGGGCTCTGGGTTGCTTCCCAGGGACTGTTTGCTATTCGCATGTCAGCAGTGTATTGTCTAGGTTACCGTACCTCAGTAGTGAACTTTGGATTCAGGAACATGTCCTCGACTTTGTCCTTTTTCCAGGATTACTTTTAGCAAAGCTGGATATAGTAGCTCACACCTGTGATCCCAGAACTTGGGAGGTGGAGGCCAGAGGATCAGAAGTTCAAAATCTTCCTTGGCTACATAGCAAGTTGAAGGCTGGTATAGATTACACAAGACTTTCTCTCTCTCTCTCTCTCTCTCTCACACACACACACACACACACACACACACACACACACACACACAGAGAGAGAGAGAGAGAGAGAGAGAGAGAGAGAGAGAGAGAGAGAAACAAAACTAAGAAGAAGCTGGGCATGGCAGGACATGCCTTTAATCCTAGCCCTTGGGAGGCAAAGGCAGGTGTATGGATCACTATGAATTTGAGTCTAGCCTTGTCTACACAAAGAGTTCCAAAAACAAAAAACAAAACAAACAACAACAACAACAACAAAGACTGGGCGTGATAGCACACTCCTTTAATCCCAGCACTCGGGAGACAGAGGCAGGCAGATCTCTGTGAGTTCAAGGCTAGCCTGGTCTACAAATTGAGCCAGGGCTACACAGAGAAACCCTGTCTCGGAAACAAACAAACAATCAAAAAACTCCAAAGAGTTGTAGGCCAGCCAAGACTACATAGTGAAACCCTGTCTCAGACAGACAGACAAACAAACGAAAAAGGAAAAGAAAAAAAATTATTTTAACTTTCTTGAACCCTTTGCATTCCGTATGAATTATAAAATTAGCTTGTCAAATTCTGACAAATCAAGCCACTTTCCAAGTGTTCTCGTAAAATAAGGTATTAGAGGGTAGTGATGCCTCCCTTCCTTCCCTCCTTCAAACCTCTCTCCCTCCCTCTCTGTTCCAGTTTGTGTTCTGTTGCTGTGACAAAACACTCTAACCAAAGCAATTTAGGGGAGGAAAGGATGCTTGTGGCTCACACTCCCTGATCGCAGTCCACAGTCCTCGCTGAGGGGAGTCAGGGCAGGGACTCAAGCAGGGGCAGAGGCAGGTCGGCTTGCTGTTCCATGCATGACCTCTGAGCAGGGAGCTCAACACAGCCAGTGGTGTGTAGCAGAAACCACAGAGGAAGAGGATGCTTGCCAGCATCAGCTAACAATCAAGATAATCCTCCACAGACATGTCCACAGGTCCATCTGATCTAGTCAGTTCCTCAATTGAGGCTCTCAGGATGATTTCTAGTTTGTAAAAAGTTGACAGTTCAAGCTGCCTCCTCCTCTTCTTCCTCCTCACCCTCCCTTCCCCTCTGCCCTTCATGGCATTTCTGGGGGGAGGGGGTCCAGTCTCTAAAAGTAACGGGAATTTTCATCTATCTGTAAAATCGGAAAGTGTTTTAGAAGTCCGTGAGAAGTAATCGGATTTCAAAATGAAGCAGTGTGCTCTGCTCAGAGTACGGTGCCAGGGAACTGCCCTTGGATCTGAGCTGTAGTACATACACGACAGAGCCACAAGTAGCTTGCTCTGTTTGTATAAAGGATTCAGGAGACTCCTGGAGAAGAAGTCACCCTCAGTGATGGCAGCCAGGCTCGGCCTGAGGTACACAGGTACCATTTGTCAAAGCCAGGAAACTGAGTGATTTGGAGCTCAGCCCAATGTCTGATGCGTGGCTGAAATTACTATTAACTGAGCAAAGCTTTTGGCCTGTACCATCTCACCAAATGCTCACCACAGTCTCTTGAGTTCACATCATAACTGCTTGTTTAATTGCCCAACACAACACTGTCTGAGAGCCATGCGTGTGATTTTACACTGCCAGGAGGCACATTTAAAAGATAAAAGGTATCTGGGCATGCTAGTGCATGCCTGCAATCCCAACATTGAGAAAGGAAAAGAAGATAAGGAGTTCTAGGTCAGTTTCAGCTACATATGTTGTTTGAGGTCAGCCTGGGCTACCTGACACCTTGTCTCTAATAATAATAATAATAATAATAATAATAATAATAATAATAATAATAAATAATTTGGGGTGGGAGAGATGACTCAGTGGTTAAGAGCACTGGCTGCTCTTCCACAGGTCCTGAGTTCAGTTCCCAGAACCAGAGTCAGATGCCTCACAATTACTTGTAGCCCCAGCTCTGGAGATCTAACTGCTCTGACTTCTGCAGGCATCTGCACTCATGGGCACATAATCCCCCCCACACACACACACAATTAAAAATAAAACTTAAGGGGCTGGAGAGATGGCTCAGCAGTTAAGAGCACTGGCTGCTCTTCCAAAGGATATAGGTTCAATCCCCAGCACCCACATGGCAGTTCACAACTGTCTGTAACTCCAGTTCCAGGGGATCCGACACCCTCACACAGACAAACATGCAGTCAAAACACCAATGTGTGTAAAATAAGAGTAAATAATAAAACTTTAAAAACAATGACCATTTTAAACAAACTTTATTATAAAAATGTTGCAAATAAGCCGGGCGCTGGTGGCGCACGCCTTTAATCCCAGCACTTGGGAGGCAGAGGCAGGCGGATCTTTGTGAGTTCGAGGCCAGCCTGGTCTACAAAATGAGTCCAGGACAGCCAAGGATACACAGAGAAACCCTGTCTCGAAAAACCAAAAAAGAAAAAAAAAATGTTGCAAATAAATAAATCGCATACCAAAAATAGCCAGCCTATACCAATCTATACAACTTGGTGAACTTCTATACAGTTAGAACACACATTCAGAATGGAGGTTATGGGGCTTCACATTGAACTGCACACTTTCAGTGTTCAATATTTTTTTCCTGATTTTTTATGTTTATTTATTACTTCCATTTACATCTCCATCACAGTCTCCTCCCTCCCACCCCTCCCAGGCCCACCTTCTCACCCTCCCACTCTCTCCCCCTTCTCCCACTTATCCTTCTCTTCTAGTGTGGGGTGCCCTACATATCAGCCCCCTTCAGTTCAGCAGCCATATGAGGGCTAAGAGCTTCCTCTTGCACTGGGGGCTACATGGCAGCTCCACTAGAGCAAAGTGTCCTACTAACAAGTAACAAAGTCTATGTTCCTGTTCCTTTCAGTCTGTTGGTTGTAGGATAGTTACCCTGTACTATATGGCTAAAATCCAGTTATAAGTGAATAGATGCCAGGTGCATCTTTCTGGGTCTGGATTAGCTCACTCAGGATGAGATTTTCTAGCTCCATCCATTTGGTAGTGTTCACTATATTTTTATGTGCTTACCTACATCCAAAACCATGACAAAGTTAGAGCTAGAAAAGCAATTAGCAATTATCTTTTTCCCAACTCCGGCTCATCATCTGCATTGGGTCCTTTCTCATCCCCCTACATGTTGCCTTTCTTGTTCTATTTTCTTCGTGTTATACTGCACCTACATTTGGTGGGGTTGCATCTGGTGAAGTTACGAATTTGTTTACTTATATACATATATTATTGGCTAGATTCTGCATATGAGAGAGAACATGTGGTTTATTTCTTTCTGAGATTGTGTGATCTTGCTAAATATTATACATTCTAAGTCAAATATTAAAACAATTAATTAACTGATTATTAAAATATACATTTACATATATATGTAATTAATCAAAGAAAAAATCAATAAGAAGAACCAAACCTGGTGGCACATTTCTACAATCCCAACCCCACTGAGGAGCCAAAGACAGGGAGACCACTGAAAGTTCAAGGCCAGCCTGGGCTACATAACGTATTATTCTAGGCTAGCCAGGGTTTTATGGTGAGAGCCAGTTTATAAATAAATAAGTAAACAGCAAAAAGGAAAGGTGAAATTATTTTTGCTTAAGATACCCACTTTTATTATTCTCAAAATATCATTGGTATTTAAATATTCACTGGTGAGACATTTTCCATTTCTTTTCCTTATTATATCTTTAAAATCCAGTGTGTTTCAATGTCCTTCAAGCATACCTGGTTTCTAATGCTAAATTCCTGTCAGCCATACTTGATCCATATTTAGACTTCATAAAATTTATAGTTGAAAAGGTAGCTTTGCCCCAGGTCATTTTAGGCAGGCTTGAAGGTGAGCCGGTATGCATTTCAAAACTTTAAATTAAGCTCAGCATGGTGGCACACACCTTTAATCGCAGCACTCAGAAGGCAGAGGCAGGCAGATCTCTGAGTTTGAGGCCAGCCTGGTCTACAGAGAGAGTTCCAGGACAGCCAGGATTACACAGAGAAACCTTGCCTAGAAAAAAAACAAAACAGAAACTTAAAATTAGGGCTGGGGACTTTGCTCAGTCGGTAGAGTGCTTTCTTAGTATGCAGAAGCTCTTCCATCCCCACCACTGAATTAAATCAGGTAGAGGCAAGAAGATCAGAAGTTCAAGGTCATCCTGAACTACATAATAAGTTGAGGCCAGGCTGGGCTATGTGAGATCCCGTCTTTAAAACAAGATCTTTATCTTATTGTTGTGGATACCCTGGAGAGCCTGGCTCAACAACAACAACAATAATACAAATTTTAAATGAACTAGAATCAGGGTGAACTTTGCATTGTAGTTCCTTGATTGTTCTCGCCCCATTTCTAATGCCTGACAGCTGTGAGGATTGAGTGTGGATCATGCCAACACTGCTACACTGTGTCGTGAGGATAGGGACAATGGTGGCTTGCTGACAACTGGATCTTTGGTATGTGCAGGCATGGGGTGACATGATGCTTGCTTCATAGTGAATAGTGCTGAATTGCTGAACAAATTGAACCATAAATAAATGGACACTTGCTGTCGTCCCAGTCTGGTGAATAGAAAGACTCAGATTCAAGGTAATGAGATAAGTAGGCCAAACACCCACAGGGAAGCTGGACAAGGAGGGGATGCCAACACAGGACTGACTCATTCCAAAATCTGTTGGCTGCAAGAAATGTATGTGTGTTTCAGGAAAAGAAGGCTGAGGCCCTGGCTGCTGAGCCAGGCTCTCCAGGGTATCCACAGTGACATGCCAGGCCCCCTACCAGCTTCCCCCTGGCTCAGCTCCAGGGTATGACAGAAGCCCAGTGGACAGAAGGCTGGTAGGACAGGTGACTCCACTGACAGTAACAGCCGGCCACACTAAGCAAAGGGCAAAACCAGAGATACGGAAATCAGGCTTGGGCCACAAGGACAGGGCCCTCATTTGTCCTGAAACCTGCAGGGCTGACCTTGTATCTGGTCACAAGTCCTGAGAGCAAGAAGCCAATGCAAAACTCCATCTCCAGTCACAGAATGCCAAAGTTGGGGATCGCTGGCTGGCAGGTTGGCCTCTTCCACAACACTCACCTTGTAGATTAGGAAGGTGAGGTTCAGCCAAAGCCAGATCCCAGCTACATGGGAGAGACCATGTGTCAAGTTTCCCCTTGCTGTGACAGCAAGATTTCTTTTCTCTAAAATGGTACCAGGGGCCAGCAAGTGGTTCAGTTGGTAAAGGTGTATGTCACCAACCTGAAAACCTGAGTTTGATACCTGAGATCCTAATGGTGAAAGGAAAGCAACTCCCCCAAGCTGTCCTCCAACCACCATGTGTGCACTGTGTACCTTCCCGTAAGAAGTAAATAAATAAATAAATAAATGTAATACAAATTAAAAATAAGTAAACAAATAAAACAGCTCCAGGTCAGAGGTTTTGTACAGCTTTTTATGATCCTCTGTACCCCAACATTCCTGGGGGTGTGTGGCCACAATGCCCCCAGAGACGTTCATTCATTTGTTCACTGAAAACATGATCCTAGTTTCCCAGAGCTTCAGCTCTTAGTGGACTCATTCACACATTCTCTTTGCCAAACACAATCACAGGCATCAAGGGTAAAAGCAGGAGTTGGGGTCGGGTGGAGATTACAGAGGAAGATGGAGAACGGGAGATAAGCAGTTACTATTTGCTCCGAGGTGCCCCATAGTGCTCACATGCAGCTGTGGACCAGGTCAGCAGGAATGGGGTGGGAACGCACAGTAGGGACACTTGTCTTGATCAGTCACCTACAAGAGGAGGCAACAATCCAACTCAATGTCCCTGTTCCGGGACATTGAGCTGGAGTTGAGATTTCTGACTGTGATAAACGCATGAGGGGCTGTTGTGGGAGAGTTCCAGAGGGGCACGAGAGAAAACAGAGCTGGAAGAATCAAACCCCCTTCCGATGTCAGCGTAACTGTGCTGGGTGCAGGAAACAGGTATTGAGCTTCCTGAGGAAGTGGCATTTGGTTGGCTGTGTAGTCCAACGTGCTGTTGCCTGGTGGGTCACGTAAAGACCTTGCATGCGCAAAGGCTCAGGGGTAGGAGGAGAGTGGCTGACCGTGGCATTCTCATCTGGGTGCATCTCATGACTAAGGCTGGTGCTAGGTGGGTGGCAAGCGTGTCTGCTCCCCTCTGCCTCAGGGGATTCTGGGTCTTGAGACCCTCTTCTCTCAGACTCACCCTGGCCTGAAGCTTGCTGGTGTGCACAGCACTTCGATGATCCACTGGGGATACAGGGGTTGGGTGTGGCCTCATGTCTGCCGAGAGAGCTGAAGCCCCTGGAGGGATCTTGTTTGAGGCTCCACAACGAAAAGTCCTTGAGTTTTGGAAATCCGGTGGCTGGCCACAGAGCTGGCATTCCTATCTGGAGGAGGACTTGCCCTAAACCGATGTTCTCTGGTGCGTAATCTAGTCTCATGCTTTAGACACTGTCATAACCTGACCTGGTATTGGCCTGCCTGAGACTCCTACACTCGTGAGCAAGGGCTGATGCCAGGCAAGGGCACCCAAACACCACAGGGCACAAAGAGAGTACATTTGGTGCCCATGGTTCCAGTCACCTGTCTGGTCTTCTCCTCTCCCCTCCATTCTCTCCTCTTTTCTCCCCTGATTCCCCTCCCCTCATCTCTCTTTTCTTCCCCTCTCTTCTCTCCACCCCTCTCAGGGGCAGTAGCTGTACCTAAGGGGCGCACAAAATACAGGCTACCACTCCAACCTCCACCACCTTTAGGCTTCCTTGGCAAGCATCACCTTGGTCCCTGCAAGCCACCCTTGGGTGAGGTACCACTGTGGAAGAAAGACTCCAGGCATGGGCCTAGGAAGGTGACAGGAGTAGGGGCACTAAAATGGAAACTGAGATGTAGAAGGTTTGAACTGTGACCCAGAAATGAAGGTCAGCAGCTTGAATGCCAGAGAGACTCTCCACCTCCAGGGGCAGCTTGAATGCCAGCGACTCTCCACCTCCAGGGCAGCTTGAATGCCAGCGACTCTCCACCTCCAGGGGCAGCTTGAATGCCAGCGACTCTCCACCTCCAGGGGTAACATGATAGAGGAGAAGAGGGGCCCAATGGCTTCAGTGTCAGGGGGCCTTGGCTACGGACAGCCTGGGGTTATTCTTGATTAGTTCATAGTCCTGTCATTTCGGTTCAGACACAGCCCACACTTGAATCACTTCCTGGTCCTTACCTAAGAGTGACTGCCTCCTTCTCACCACCAGTACCCCCATCCCCACCTCAGGCTGTGCCCCAACTTGCGCAAACCACAGGCCTCTGTTCTGGGCTGAGACAGGTTGAGTGAGTCAGGAATGGTACTGAGGGCCCTGGGCCTTGGGGAAACCAGGAAGAGGGAGCTGGGGGCACAGAGGATGATTCAGGCAGGATTGCTCAGGATGCTTGCAGCCTACGCAGGCAGGGGTAGGGGCTGCCCCTGGCCATCGTCAAGAGGATGGTGTGTGTGTGTGTGTGTGTGTGTGTGTGTGTGTGTGTGTGTGTGTACGCACACACATGCGAGAAGGAATGTCCTAGAATGACAAAATGAAGTCTTCAGCTGCCCTGGGCTTCTGAAGTATCCTATGAGTAGTCTTGGCAGTGGGGAGACACTGATCAACAGGCTCGACTTTCTCAAGCTCTGCCCTTGTCTCTTCCTCCTGTTTTCTCTGACAAAAGCCCATTTGTGTGTCTGTCCTGTACCCTTTTCCTCTCTCTGTGCCTCTCTATCTCTGTCTGTCTCTCTAATTTTTTTTTAATTTTGAAACAGAGGCTCATGTAAGCCAGGCTGGCCTGGATCTCACTGTGTAGTTGAGGCTAAGCTATTCACCTGCTTGCACTTCCTGAGTACTGGGATTACAGATATGTCAACATACCCTGTTTATACGATGCTTCGGATGGAACCCAGGCTTGGTGGGCACTGTAACCACTGAGCCACATCCACAGTTCCATGAATCCATCCTTAATAACCATTATAAAACTGTCGTGGCCTGGTATGGTAGTGCATGCCTTTAATGTCAGCCCTTGGGAGACAGAGGCAGGTGGATCTTGGTGAGTTCGAGGCCAGCCTGGTCTACAAAGTGAGTCCAGGACAGCCAGGGATACACAGAGAAACCCTGTCTCGAAAAATCAAAAACAAAACAAAAAAAAACCCTTTCATGACTGAACTCAGCTTTAGGTCAGTAGAGGCCTTAGCTCTGGTATGGTTTGAAGGTGTCACCTCAAGTTCATGTATCAGAATAAGAAGAGCATACAGATACTCCCAGCTGCTCAAGTTCCAGGCTGGCCTGATGCTTTCTTTCTTGTCATTCCACAAGAAGACCCTCACCGGATACCAGTACCACACTCTCAGATTTCCTTAGCCTATGGAACCTCAGAAAAATAATGTTTTATTCTTTATAAATTGTCTGGCCTTGAGTATTTAGTAATAGCAACAGAAACTGGCCTATGACAGGCTGTCAAAGATGTTAGGCCATCTGTCCTACACAAAAAAACCTGGTCTTTTCTTTTTGTGTGTTTTATCTTCCCTCATTGATGGTGTCTTATTTCAGGAACTGTTCTGTCTCTCTCCTTTATAGCTGTGACTATTGGGTAAGTGACTGAGTCTTTGTGGTGTATAAAATGAACAGGTCATGTCCAGCAAGATGCCTTCCTATGAATCAAGTATACAACAGGACGCTCTGTAGCGTGTGTGCAGCATTGTCAGCTGTGTGGTCCTCACTAAAAGCTACCTGTGGCTCAGTTTTCTAGCCCCTGCTTCTTGGTGTTATCAAATAGTAACTAAGAATTCCCCTGGCAAGGCTTGCTATAGTAAACATTATTTAATGTCTTCTTTTCTATTGTTCCCACCTGAATCTTGGTCAGTGATGTCACTGCATTCCACATAAGGAAAATGGTGAATTCCTCTGAAAAAGCAGTGTTCACTCAACCACTGAGACATCTCTCCAGCTTTCCCACAAAGAAGCTTTGGGGTGTGTGTATGTTTATTTAGTAGTTGATTGGTTTATTTATATTTGTTTGTTTGTTTGAGACAGGGTCTCTTTATGTCACTCTGACTGTACTAGAACTCACTGTGTAGACCAGGCTGGCCTAGAACTCAGAGGTCCACCTGCCTCTGCCTTGAGAGTGATGGGATTAAAAGTGTGCACCACTATATCTGACTAGATTATTTTTGAACCTTAAATAAAAGATCATTAACTCCATTGCCTCCAATAGGAATTTACTTTTATCAAACTACAAGAACATGGGTAGATGCTGTAGGAATGTTGACAGTGGTTCTTTAATGTCAGGACTTGGTCGCTGCAATATCTTCGGCTTCTGTCTCATGGTCACAATACGGCTACTACAGCTCCAGATACTTCTACTCACTTTCAAAGCAGGAAGCCGGAGGCAGAGTAATGCTGGTTGTGTGTGTGTTCACCGTTGATTTTCCCTATGGGTCACTGTATAGAACCAAGTCACATGGCCATGACAGAATGCAAGACACCTAAACAAAATAAAAAGAAAAAAACAAAGATATGTTGACTGGCATGGCCTGTTATCACATGCCTCTCGGGGCATACCTGTCTTTTCCTGGCCCGGATCTCCATCTTTGGTTCTGTTAGTTGGGCCAGGAGTTACCATTGCTGATTCAGGGTGGCAATTTGGGTCTGGACATCCCCCAGAGGCCTATGTGCCAAAGGCGTGGTCACAAGTGGAACTATAGGGTGGAGGGAGTGTACTTTGGAGTCAGGTCATGTAGAAGGAAGTTACGTCGCTGGGCATGTGCTCTTGAAGGGGGTACAGCCTCCCTTCCTCTGTCTCTGCTTTATTCCCTACCTGTTCCCACCATGCTGTCTCTGGCTCAGAGGCAGTGGGCTAACAAGCCTGAGGCCACTGAGAGCATGAGCCAAAACAAATCTGAATTTCCTAAAAGTTGTTCATCTGAACTCAGTTGTTTTTTAAATGGGGTCTTGCCATGTGGCCCTGAATGACCTGGAACTTGCTATGTAGACTTGAATGGCCTTGAACTCACAGCAGTTCACCTGCCTCTGTCTCATGAGTGCTGGGATTAAAGGTGTGAGCCAGCCGGGCGGTGGTGGTGCATGTCTTTAATCCCAGCACTTGGGAGGCAGAGGCAGGTGGATCTCTGTGAGTTCGAGGCCAGCCTGGTCTACAAAAGTGAGACCAGGACAGCCAGAGTTGTTACACAGAGAAACCCTGTCTCGAAAAACCAAAAAAAAAAAAAAGGTGTGAGCCATACCCCCTTCTCTGTCTCTCTCTCTTTTGTCTTATTTTAAAATGGCTTGATTAAAAGTGACATAAACCCAAATCAGAGTGGCTTATACATCAATAAACAAATTGATTAAACAACCACTAAAATGAAAACAATGAATATACCCCCAAAAGCCCAGAAGAAGTTTGGGTTTGGTCTTAGTGTGGGAACAGATGGACAGACAATGAAAGCCGGAGACTGTCTTCTCTACACTCTGCCCTTCTGTTTACATCTGGGATAGCTCCCCTGATGATCCCTGGCAGCTCTGTGTGCCCCTTCCCTCAAGCTTTTGTCTGTGGAAATGAGAGCAAGTAGTTTCCACTTGAGCAAAAGTCCCAGGATTGACACTGATTTGCTGTGACTGAATCCCAGGCCATTTCCAGCCAATCCCAGTGACTCCATGGAATCCAGTGCTCTGGTTAGTTAAGCCAGATTTCATACTCAATTCTGCGACAGGGATGGGGGTCAACTATCCCCCAAGCCACTGATTTCCCTTGAAGGCTAGTATAGACAAGACCCTCAGGGAATCTGACAGAGCCAGAAGAAGAGGAGGTGGAGACAGAAACATGTAAAAGGCTTTGAATTTTCCTCTCTCTTTCTGTGTATGTGTGTGCATGTGGAGGCTAGAGGACAATGCCGAGTGCCTTTCTCTATTTCTTTCTACCTTATTTAGTTATTTGGTTGGTTAGTTAGTTAAGTTAGTTGAGACAGGGTCTCCTACCTAGAGCTCACTGATTCAGATAAAGTGACCAGTAGGCAAATTCCAGGGATGCCCTGTCTCTGTCTCCTCGGTGCTGGGATTACAGACGCATGCTGCCATGCCTTCCTTTTCATGTGGGCCCTGATCTCAGGTCCTCACACTTGCACAGCAAGCACTCCAACAGCTGAACTGTCTCCCCAGCACCAAGCTTATTGCATGCAGACATCTATGAGGGAGGGAAGGCAGGGATTCTGGTCCTGCCTTGCAGTGGATAACCTGTTACAGAGAGGTGAAGGGTGCCCCCATAACCATGATGCTCACAGGCACCTGCAACTCTGGGGTCCTGCAGTTCATTTCCCCTAAACTGTGCCCAAGCCCACAGACAGCTGGTCTACCCAGAGATGGTCCAGAAGCCACAAAATGAACTAGGTTGCAGGACTGGCAAAGCATCATGGCTCCACATTGTGCTTTATAAACAAAGCACCTTTGCCTCTGCTGCCTTTGAGACCTTTGTGTTACACAAGGAGGGAGACCCAGAAACAGCTACAGCATTGAGAAGGAAGAGGAGGAGACTATGGAGTGATTGATGGATGGCAGCTGAGGAAGTGCCAGGCAGAAGGATAGTAACTGTGACTTCTCTAGCCCTTCCGCTTTGCTCTAGCTGCCCTCAACTCCAGGCTAGTCATGCTTTCATGTTGCAAACTGCAGCTCAGCTTCAGAAAGCGCAAGCAACTTGTCCAGGGCCACACAACTACTAAGGAGAGAAACTGGAGCTGAAGCCCAGCCTGCTTCAAAGGCTGAGCTCTGAACTGAAGGGATCTCTATCAGGCATGGTCTCTCCGGAGAATGGACCTGCTGTTTCCAAGGCTCCAAGGAACCACTCATCTGGAGTACCTAGAATTAGCAGATGAAGGCCAGGATAAGCACCAGGATGGCAGTGCCACAGAGCCACCCCCCTTTTCTTGCTTCGCTGGCACCTGGCACCACACCCCCTTGCTCAAGTATTGCCTGTTTGTGACAACTTCAACCCAGGAATTGTCCTCAAACCCTGCAGCTCAGCACAAGAGAAAAGAAAGACTCAGTGTTGGCATTATGAAGCCTGCATTTGAGTTTTCCTCTGACTTGCTGGAGAACCTGAGAAATGTTCCCATTGCCAAGCCTCAGTTTCCCCATCTTCCAAATGAGGGCCTTGGACTCTGCTCTCCAAAGCCACTTCTAGCTCCAGCAAGCCTGCCGTCTCAAGGTCCAGGCTTTCTCCACTGCATTCACTTCAGATTTCTCCCTGGGGCAGAGCAAGGGCAAGTTACTACAGTACAAAGTCTCTGTGCCAGAGAGGGATGGCTCCCAGCCCAGTGCCAGGCTTGCCTAACCCCAGTAAGCAGAGCAGATCCCTGAGAACAAAAGGAGGAAAGGCCTCCAGAAGGAGGGGACTGGGTGACTAGTCCTTCTACACTCAGTGCCTTTAACCCGTTCTGCACTAACTCAGTGGACTGCACCAGGGCACTGGGCAGAAGGTGCCTGAGCTGCCCCTGCCATTATAACCATCCTGAACTGCCCTGACTCCTGCAGTGGGCTTCTCACACAGGAGCCCCAGGGGGCAATCTCAACTGCAGACTCCATTTATCTTTCAGAGACCCAGGATCAAAGGTCATATGCACAAGGAGCCTCCACTGCAGTATTTACCGGTTAGGAAACTGAGGCCAAGAGATGGGAAGGGACACATCTTAAGCTCCTTGAAGAAGCCTTGACTAATATGATGCTGGACACACAGTGGAACAGACCTATGGGATGGCGGGAGGCGAGACCCCTTCCTAGTGCTCCTTCTTCTAGTCTGTATTGCCTGTAGGGGGGCTGTAAACACCTTTCCATCCCCAAATTAGAAGCAGTCTGTTGAGGCTTGCCCACAGATTCCTCACTTGAACCTAGAGTGACTCACTTTCTCAGAAGTATGGGATCAAACTCACCGTGGCTACTAAAACTTTACTACTAGGCCTCAGTGCCCTGGGGCTGACTTTTTCATTAGCTGTGAAACAGGGAGCAGCTTGTGTCGTGAGCCAGGCTGGGCCAAAGAGTGCAGAAGTTAAGTCCCTTCCCTGAGAAGTTTCTGCTGTGACACTTTTCACGTGGGGAGTACCAGGGACCCAAAGAGGCAGGAAGATCTCTCCTGAACCAATCTGTATCACAGACAAAATGGAGGAGAGTGTCCAACCAAGGGAAGCCTGGATTACTGAATTAATTATCTTCCCTGAAATATCTTCCCCTGACATTTCCCAAAACACACCAGTGTGTGTGTGTGTGTGTGTGTGTGTGTGTGTGTGTGTGTGTGTGTG
>CAJQZJ010032020.1:5937767-5952617 GCA_907164525.1 Lophiomys imhausi
TGTGTGTGTGTGTGTGTGTGTGTGTGTGTGTGTGTGTGTGTGTGTGTACACCAGAGGTCAATGCCAGGTATCCTCCTCTATTGCTTTTTTTTTTTTTGAGACAGGATCTCCCACTAAATCTTGTTTACCATTTTGGTTAGGCTGGCTAGACAGCAACCCTAGGGAGCCTCCTGTCTCTATCTCCCATGCTCTAGGATTACAGGTGCTTGCCACCATGCCTAGCTTTCCATGTAGGTGCTGGGGAATCTGAACTCATGCCCTGCTCAACACTGTAATTGAATTTCAAACAACACAAACAGCATGCGCATCGTTGATTTGCAAAAGCAGCTACACAGCCCTGTAGTTGGGGTGCAAAGGTGTTGTCATCAGAATTGCCTGGTGACCTGAGGACAGCAGTGGGTGAGGTGGGAAGGCTGTCTCCCTCCTCGGTTGGTTACCTGTAAAGCTGGTAGGTCTCTTTCAAGCACATGAACTCACAGATGCCTCTTGACACAGCCCTGAGCGTATCCATCCGTGAGGTCCCGAGGGAGCCAGGAGCTCCAGAGATGATTCTGGAAGTCTTATGGGGGCCACTCTGTGTCTGACTTTGTTCTTGGCCCGGAGAGTATAGAAAAGGAGAAAGAGAGATCGCCCTACTCTGTTTCAGGAGTTGCCTAGCCCCCAGAACTGAGCTCTGACAAATGAGCCCTCCTGCAGGGATCAGGTCACAAAGCCAAGTCTTCTGTCCATGTGCCATAGGACTCCATGCCCCATCTTCCTGCATGAGATCATGGGGTCCATCAGTCTGGATTCTCTGGACTTTTTCTCCAAACTTCATTTCTAGCCCCTTTGCCTGCAATCAGCTGCTGCCTCTCCCTGGGTGATCATCCCCACTCTCCAGGAAGACAGCAAAAGGACTTGACTAAGTCAAAAAAACTGCCTAAAGCTCTCCCTTTATTCCTATGGCTCTGCATGAGAGCTGCACACTCTCTACAGAGCTTGCCCCCAACACCTCCATCTTCTCTCTCTGGCCCCCAGCAACAGGCTCTCCACCAACACCCCTACCCCAGGCTCACACCTGGCCTTCTGTCTACTAACTCTGCCTTTCGTTCCCTCAACCTCTGAGTTGCAGCTCCCTCTTGAACAGAGTGTTCTCAGCTTCCCTCCCTCAAATATCAGCATCCACCTGACCTCCCCACTGCAACCCCCATCCCTCATCACAGTCCCTTAAGTGTCACTTTGTGACACATCTCGATAGTGGAAATTTACGTTGTGTGCATTTTTCATGTCAATCTCAGAGCCCATGCTGGCTTTGAACTCACTAATTAGCACCTTGAGTTTTTATCCTGCTGCCTCCACAACCTCAGTGCTGGAATTATGGGTGTGAACCATCACATCTGGTTTGTGTAGATGCTGGGAATCGAATCCAGAGCCTTGTGCACACTAGGCAAGCACATCCCCCAAGCCCCATTTCTCAGTCTCTGCATAGCACCCGGAACTCTGAACTCAGAGAGGTCTCCAGAAACCTCTGCAGCCTTCTTATGTGACTGTCCACAGCACTCCTGTGGCGCATCCACTTGGAGAGGACGGTGGAACTTGGATTAATCTACTCATTTATTTGATAGCTAACTTAAGTGGAGAACTAAGGAGAGATTAGAACCTTCTGGAAGTAATACAGTCTGTGCATGGCAGAATCAGACGCCATGGGAGACACAAAGGAACAACCTGTGGCAAGAGTCTGAGGCAGTGTCCCCCCAGGATGGCAACAGACAGTAGGCAAGAGAGACCAGACAGCAAATGGAAGCAGAGAAGGCATGAAGTGGATCGGCCAGCCATGTGCATTAGATCTGATTGCCCCACACACACATACACAACAAGACCAAGATTTATTCTGCTCATTTGTGCGGAGTGGGGTTCTCAGAGAGCAGGGATTTTTGGGAACCCCACTGGGCATGCATGCTCAACCCAGTGGGAGGATCCTGAGATTGAGGAAGTCCCACAGAGCACCCAGTCAGGACATCAAAGGCGCTTCAGACCGCTGAAGCCTGTCTGAGCTCTACCGTCTAGTATGACTTGCACCCAGAGCCCACGCGCAGCACAATCCAGCTGCCCCTGCTTCTGACTGGAAGCCAAGTTGCTGCAGTTAGTTACCCATGCCACGGGCTTTGGACCAATTAAGTGAAGAAAGGGGGTGGTTAACGAAGAGTAAACAATCCAAAGGCCTCTGGCAGTTACTCTGAGGCTCTGTGCTAATACACCTAAGCTAGGAGGTGGGGTTGGGGCAAGAACAAACGTGGGATACCCTGGCCTTTGCTCCACGTGGTTGGCCCTACTGGAGTGCCATCTGCCCAGCCCACCCCGCCCATTCTGTATGCTTAGTTCACTCTCTGCTACCCATTCCCTCCCCTGTTCAGTCTTTTTTTTTATGTTTATTTATTACTTCAAGTTACATCTCCATCACAGTGCCCTCTTTCCACCCCTCCCAGTCCCACCCTTCCACCCTCTACTCCCTCTCCCTTCTATTCTACTCCTCCGGAGTGGAGTTCCCTATATTTTGGTCCCCTCCCCCATTCAGCAGTCATATGAGGGCTAAAAGCTTCCTCTTGCACTGGGGGCCTACAAGGCAGTACCACTAAGGCAAAGTGTCTCATTAACAGGTAACAAAGTCTATGTTCCTGTTCCTTTTGGTGCATTGGTTGTAGTATAGTTGTCCTGTACTATATGGCTAAAATCCGATTATAAGTGAATAGATCCCATGTGCATCTTTCTGAGTCTGGGTTAGCTCACTCAGGATGAGCTTCTCTAGTTCCATCCATTTGGCTGCAAATTGCATGATTTCACTTTTTCTGATAGCTGAGTAGTATTCCATTGTGTAGATGTATCACAGTTTTTTTTATCTATTCCTTGGTTGAGGAACATCTAGGTTGTTTCCAGTTTCAGCTATTTCAAATAAGGCTGCTATAAACATAGATGAGGAAATATCCTTGTGAAAGCCCATGCAGGTCAGGTTCTAAACACCAGGATTATAGCAGAAAAACTAAGTCTTGGCTCCCTGACATTTTTTTTTTTGCATTGTTTTGACTGCATGTCTGTGTGAGGGTGTCAGATCTTAGAGTTATAGACAGTTGTGAACTGCCATGTAGGTGCTGGGAATTGAACCTGGATCCTCTGGAAGAGCAGTCAATGATCTTAACCACCCAATGGTACTGACATTTTATAGTTAAAGAGTCAACAGGTAGACTCATAACTCCTCCTCAATGCACCAGGCAGCCATGTAAGTGCTGCGGACACTGAGCAGGGTCAGGGGAGTAGAGAAGGCATTTCAGACAAGGGGATGGTTGAACAGAGACTCAAAGGGCTGCAGAACCCGTGTAAATACCTGGGAAACAGCTTGGTAAGCAAAGACATCAGGAGTAATGTCTCTGAGGCAGGGAGGAGGGCGTGGGGTGAGGGATTTGGGGAGGGATGGGGTGGCCCAAGAGGAGAGCCATGCTTTAGGACCATTGAGGGTTACACAGCCACAGGAAAGAGCAGGGAGGAGAGGACGTCAGAGGCTTCAGGAAATAGACAAATGCTCTCTGTCTGCCGATGTATTTTACCTTATTTGATCCTTGGAGCAGGTGCTGAAAGGGCAAGAGGTTAGATTTCTTTTTCCACTTGTCAGCTGACGATCTAAAGTTCTAGAATGTCCCACGGTCAGCCAGGATCACACAGGAATGCCCTGATTTGGGGGGTGGGGGAGGGAGGCAGAAGTCTGTAGCCTGCAGTATCCTTTCACGTCAGATGAGAGGCCTGTTCCTTGTGACACTGTGCCTTTGCCAGCTTCCAGAACAAGATCCCCTCTCAGGCAAGTTTCTGGATGGGTGACATAATTCAAAGGCGAGCCAAGTGCAGTGAAGCTACCAAGTGGGATGCGGATGCTCTTGATGAGCCCTTAAATTGAACGAACACAGCCCGAGGGCTACAGGCATTTCACCGACTCCGCCGGGAACCTTTATCAGAACATTAAAAGGAGTCAGACATGCGGTGGACACCTATAATCCCAGTGCATGAGAGGCTGAGGCAGGGGGACTTGTGAGTTCCAGCTCAGCTTGACCGCATAGTGAGACCCTGTCTCAAAAACTAATAGTTGAGCATGGCAGTGCAAGCATTTAAACCCAGCAGAGACAGGCGTACCTGTAACCGAACTTTTAAATTATTATTTAACACTTATTTATTTATTACTAAATTCACTTATAACAAACACCAACAATTTCTTAACTATTAATCCTATAAATTCCTACAACCCCTTTAACCTATCCACTAAACCTATTGATAATCATAACAACTACTTTCATAACCTTTTAGAATGATACAGTCTCGGAGCTGGAGAGATGGCTCAGCTGTTAAGAGCACTGACTGCTCTTCCAAAGGTCCTGAGTTCAATTCCCAGCAACCACATGATGGCTCACAACCATCTATAATGCGACGGGATGCCCTCTTCTGGAATGCAGGTGTACATGCAGACAGAACACCCACATACATTGAAATAAATAAATCTTTAAAAAAAAAAAAAAAAAGAATAATACAGTCTCTGGGGCAGGTCCTCAGTCATCAGGAACACAGTATTTGTTGTAGATTCTTTAACACACTTAGCAGTCCTTTTTCTGGATCTCTCAGATGCAGGTTTGTCAGGGTAAGTTGGTTATTGCAGTCTCACCTTAAATAAGGCTTCATGCTTTCTTCTCTGTGGGAGACCCCAGCCCTCTGCAGGCCAACTTACTTCTTTTGAATCAGGAACTCAGCTGCTCTGCCTCAGTCCTTAAAGCCAGGCACCGTTTCCTTTAGGCCACTGTTTGGACAGATCAAACCCCTCTAGGCAAAAGCTGAGCCACAGGGTCCAGTCCTTGGCCTTTTGGTGTCTTGCTCAGGCTTTCTTTGCTCACCGGCTTCTTTCTGCTTCAGGGAGAGAGCTGGCCATCAATGGCCAGCCCTTTTTTCAGCAGGACTCTTGGAGCTCTCTAGCATCAGGGGCCTCTTCTCCTCTGGGCTCCACGCACTGTCCTCAAATAGGAGGAACTCTGTTTCAGCTTAATTTGGGCTCCGCCCACTTAGCAGCTGAAAACAATGTCAGGCCAGATACTTTGTTTCTTCAAGTCTTGAGTCTTTCCTGTTTTTCCTGACTTCAAACTTGTTTTTCAGTCTATTGAGTCTTTCCTGTTTTTGCTGACTTCATGCTGATAATGCTCTTCAGGCCCCGAATTAAGAGACAGTATCAGAAACTCCTATATATTTCCTAAATCTAATTTATCTAACTCCTACAGAGACAGTATCAGAAACTCCTATATATTTCCTAAATCTAATTTATCTAACTCCTACACGTACCCGTGTGAGTTCACAGCCAGCCTGGTCTACATGGTAAGTTACAGGGCAGCCAGGGCTACATATTGAGACTCTGCCTCAAAATAAAACAAAGCAAAACAAAACATCCAGGCGCAGTGGGGGCACATCCCAGCACTTGGGGCATGGAAGCAGGAGTATCAGATGCTCATCCTCAGCTACATGGTAAACTAGCTGAGCAACAGAAGACCCTGGCTCAGCTAACAAGCATGGGAGAAACACTGAAAGGCAGAATCTTGTACATATCACATTGTGGCTTTGTAGTTCAGGATAAAATCCTTCTAAAACACACACCTTTGGAATTCCTAAAGGGCTCCAAACCAAAGAGAATGATTGACAAGTTCATATGAAAGAGTAAATCAGGCTGGAGAGATGGTTCAGTGGTTAAGAGCATTTATGCTAGCTACTCTTCCATAGGTCCTGAGTTCAATTCCCAGCAAGCACATGGTGGCTCACAACCATCTATAATGAGATCTGGTGCCCTCTTCTGGCCTGCAGGCATACAAGCAAGCAGAACACTGTATACATAATAAATAAATAAATATTTTTTTTTTAAAAAAAAGAAAAGAAAGTAAATCAGGAATGCCATCAGAAGACCAGATTCCCTTATCTACTTCTAGAACATTCTGCAAAACATTTCATAAAGTTTTCTCCAGATCTGCCAAGGTGTGGCATTGGACTCTGTGTCATGAATGCTTACAGAATTCCCTGTGGTCACCTGTTGCCTTTACTACTCAGCTTCTAATCATCACCCCCAGCAAATGGAAGTCACCAGAGGGATGTCACCCAAGTAAGGAAGAATATTTATGAACTTATATTTTTTAGACTGCTCTTATGTAGCCCAGGCTGTCTCTATGTAGCTGAGGAAAACATTAAATTTCTCATTCTTCTGCCTCCATGCTCAGAGATTACAGGCATACATCATCAAACTCTTTTGGTGCCAGTACTGGAACTAGAACCAAGGCCTGGTGCCTGCTAGACAAGTACTCCAGCCCTGGGCTTCTCCTGTAAAAGGAAATACTCACTGTCAACCTATGGTCACTACACACACAGATGAACACACGCACGCGCACACACACACGCACATGCACACACACACACACACACACACACACACACACACACACACACACGGGGTGGGAGGGCTCTATAGGCAATAAAATACATCTTGGGCAGCCCCAGTAGGTGGCATCTCAGACTGTCAGGAAGACATTGTAGACGTTCTCAGAATCACAGATCAAAAGAGACACGCCTTCACTCTCAAGAAGACATAGAAAGAACCTGGAGAAGGATTTAGGGTTGAGTCCCATGTGTCAATCACGACAGCAGATATGCTGAGTCACAAGTCACTGTGTGTGTGAAGGAGCTCCTCCTGGGGATCCATCAGTGAGGCACAATCCAGGCCCTGTGACTTAACGTTAAAGCCAGGCCGCACCTCACAGAGGCCTCTCTTGGAATATAGCCAGTGTGATACAAGACTGGAACCTTCCAATTGGACTTGTGCAGCATTTTCCAAGCTTTCTTGCTCTCAGAACCTGTTAAGGCTTGGATCTTAAATGTCTTAAAAGCCCTTATGTTTAAGGCGTGGCCCTTGGTGCAAGTGTTCAGAGATGAGATCTTAGGGAGGTGGCTGGATCTCAAGGGCTCTAACCTCAAGAATTTACTAGTCCATGTTCAGATTCATAGCTTAAAGGGGTATTGGGTGGTGGGAAAAGCTTCGGAGGGCGGGGCCTACTTGAAGGAAGTAGGTCATTGAGGATGTGCCCTTGAAGAGACTATTTTGTTCCTCTCTTTCTCCATCCCATTTGTTTCCTGGCAGAAAGGAAGTGGGAAGCTATCCTTCAGCCATGCTTCCACCATGAGGCTCTATCTCACCAGAGGTCACAGCAGGAACTTTGGACCATTTCCTCTGAAATGGAGACAAAAAAAAAAAAAAAAAAAAAAAAACTTTCCTCCCTTCTCTTGCAGGAAGAGCATTCACACTCATAAAATAAAAACAGATCTTTGAAATTTAATCTAATAATAAGAGGGCAGGCCTGGAACTTGCACTGGAGACCTCAGCAAGTGGGAAGCTGAGGTTGAAGGCTTAAGGGTGTGATGCAGTCTGGCTATGGAGTGAGAGTTCTTCTCATCGCAAATGAACCAAACAAAAGCCAGTGAGCAAGGACTGGGCACATGGCTCTGCTGGGAGAGCACCTGCCTCTAATGCACAAAGTCCTGGATTTGATCCCCCAGCACCTCAGAAAGCCAGGCATGGTGGCATGTACCTGTGATCTCTGCGCTGGGGACATAGAAGCAGGAGAGTAAGGGGTTCAGTGTCGTCCTTAGCTACATGTCAAATCCAAAGCCAGCCTAGCATGCAGAAGACCTTGCTAAGACAGACACGAAGAGAGAGAGAATATAGTAAATATATATGAGTAATAATATCTGTCCTCACAGGCCCTGTTAAAGCCAAATAACTTAATATGCATAAAGGACCTAAGACAGAGTCACAGCTCTGTAAATCCTATGGTTCCTGAGTTTGTTGGGAGCCAAGTTCCTAGAGTCACGAGTGCCCCAGAACAGTGTGAAACAGGTATGGAAGGAAAGCTTCAGGAGTAAGCAGAGGTGGATGAGACAGACAGCTTAGGTGGGATGCCCAGCCCTTCCTCGACAGGGAAAACTGGCATGCTGGTCCTTTGCAAATAAGCTGAACAGCTCAGATGCAGGGGAAATGATGGTGGTCACCTAGCAACCTTTGCTGTGTCTGCTGAGGGCCTTCCCTACTCATCCCCTCCCCTGTCTGAGTCAGCTGAGCACACTCTATTCTCTTGTGTAGAGTACCCTGGGTGTTGTTTATTTTTGAGGCAACTTCTTCTGTGGCCCAGGCTAGTTTCAAGCTCCCTAGGTAGCCACGGATGTCCTTGAACACCTAATCCTCCTGCCTATACCTCCCGAGGGCTGAGATTACAGGTGTGCTCTCCTCCCACACTTGGTTCCTGGGCGTCAGTCTCAGAGTATCATTCACTTCAAGCACTCTAAGACTAAGTTACATTCCTAGCCCCTTGGGTTGCCTTTGTCAGATATTTTATTACAGTAGCAAGAAAAGTAACCAATACAAAAACCACATCTTTTCATTGACAAAAAATAAATAAATAATAGGCAAAGATAATAAGAAGCTTTGGAGCTAGGCACAGTGGTGTATGTCTTTAAATCCGGCACTCAGGAGGCTGAGATAGGAGTATGGAGAGTTGGGGGACAGCCTGGGCTACACAGGGAAACTGTCTCAAAATGACAAAAAGAAAGGTGGCAGGGAGTGGGAGAAGGAAGGGGAAAGGGGAGACAAGATGGTCAGGACAATTGAAGTGCTGGCTGCCAATGAGTTCAATCCTGAGAAAAAAAAAGAATGCCTGAAAGTTGTCCCCTGACTCCACATGCTCGCTCTCTCTCCCTCCCTCCCTCTCTCCCTCTCCCTCCCTCTCTCTCTCTCTCCCTCTCTCTCTCTCTGTCACAGACACACACACACACACACACACACACACACACACACACACACAGGAGGAGATGTGGATAGTGGGCAGGGAGGATTGAATAGCAAATGTTAAAATCTAGGCAATCTGAGGAGGTAGGGTGCTTGTCTACCCAGAGCCCTGGCTCTGCCTAGCTTTTAAAATTACAGCAGTGACGCTAAATGGCAGGGAGCTTAAGTGACCTGGTACTCTGCAGTGTCACCTGATGAAATCCTCCAAGAACCTGGGCCCACAGTGGCCCAGGCATGGTCACCACAGTGTGTCCTCATCTTGGAAGGGCTGTGAGAAAGCAGCAAACTGGGGAAGGTAAATGGAGACAGAGAGGAAACAGCAGTGGGTTGAGGCGGCAGGTGGGAACCGAGGCCTGGGTCTGGAGTGTCTCTGACCAGGGAGTGGCGGCAAAAGAAACCCTGAGGACGTCTTCCTGACACTGACCGGGCTTGCCAGCTGTGACCTCACTTGATGGAAGGGAGCCTGTGGGCGCAGACACGTGAAAGCCTGACCCAGAGTCACCCGCCATAATTGCCCGCCGTTTAGGGCCTTCCTAAAACAGGCCCCCTCCCTGTTCCCAAGCCAGCCACACTGAAAGTGTCCCTCCGGGACTAACAGACTCACCACTTCCACAGAGCAGATCCCTGCAGAGAGAGTGGTGTGGAAAGGCAGCTGTCCCTCAGGGAGTACCCTCCTAGGGCAGGAAGAAGACAGCCAAGTGACATGATCAGGCCTGCAGCCTCTCCCTGGGGGTTCCCCAGGGTGCCACATCTCAGAACAAAGCAGGGTAAATGAGAGCAAATTACAAGGGCTCTGAGCATGGAAGGGCTCTTTGATGACCGCAGGGTAAGGGCTGAATGGGACTTGGTACTGCCCTGCTCTCTTGTGCAACCCCATTCATCAGGAGCAATCTGGCACAGGATGAAGCTGGGTTAAGCATCCATCATTGTGTGGTCCCTGCTAGGGGTCTGGCTGAGCTCCCCTCTGCATGTTCAGTGGAGATCCCCAGCCATTCCAAGACTTGGGACTTGAAGGATCTTTGGGGTTCCAGCATACCCACTAACCTTTGTCCTCTCTGCCTGTCATTCCCAGCTCTGTTGATTCCTCTCTGCAGAGAGTGATGGACAGATAGAGCGAGAACCACAGAGCTGGTTTAACACTCTGTCTAGTGCTGGTGTGAGGTAGGGCTGCAGACCTCAATCCTCACAAGTCCTGGGGATGGGAACCATCAAGGCTCTTCTTTTAGTGGCTTAGAGCAGAGACTAAAATACAGTCATGGGCTATGAGAAACACAAGTGCCTAGGTAAAGCCGAGGTTGCTCTAGGACAGGTACAGCTCTGTTTACCGTCCCCATGTATGTTCCAGGAAATGGTCACAGGCTGACAGGGACAGAAAGGAGTCCAGAAAGGGGGCATGTTCACTGACACGCTGACTGGAAGTGGTGGAAACAACCTAACTGTGTAGTGGCTAGTAGAGGAGCACAGCTCAGGGCTTACAGAAAGATTGAATCCAAGCAGATGGATCTCTGTGAGTCCGAGGCCAGCCTGGACTATTGAGTGAGTGCCAAGACAGCCAGGGATACACAGAGAAACCCTGTTTCAAAACAAAAAACAAAATAAACAAAACAAACAAAAAAGAGTGGGGTCCAAGAAGATGTGGTAGTGCATGCCAGCAACACCAGCATTTGTGAGGTGGAGGCAAGAGGATCGTGAGTTTAAGGTCAGCCTCAGGTACATAATGTGTTTGGGGCCAGCCTGAGCTAAGTGAGCCCTGTCTCAGAAAGAGAAGAAAAGAAAAAAAGGAGAGAAGAAAGGTGGAGGAAGGGAGGGAAGGAGGCAGGAAGGGAGGAAGGGAGAGAGAGGAAAAAAAGCATAGGGGAGTGAAGTAGAGAAAGAGGGAATAGAAAGAGGGGATAGAAAGGGGAGGAAGGAAGAAAGGGGAAAGGGAGCTCAGTGGGTAAAGGCACTTGCTGCCAATACTGATCTCGGTTCCATGTCTGGGATCTCGGTTCCATGCCTGGGAATCATGGTGGAAGGAAGAAATTGACCCCTGTAGGTTGTCTTCTGACCTCCACATGCGAGCTGTGACACACAAACTTCCCTACAGATAAACAAACCAACAAACCGATAAATAAATGTTTAAAAACGAATAAAAACTATCGCTTCTTTAAGGAGGCAAGACAACGGAAGCGCACTTGCTTCGCGCATGCGCACACAGTGGAGAAGGTGGAACAGTGAAAAGCCTGTAGCAGTGGACAGAGGGGACAGCGGGGTGCTCGCTCGGGTGGGACTGAGGTCCCAGCACATCAGCGCCTTTAATCTCCTCCACACCCCTTTTGAGGTTGTAACTGGTATTAAATCCATTTTGTTGACAGGAAAATTAAGCCACAAAAGGTTAGGTGGCTTCTTTCTCTGAGTCATACTAGGCAGTGGCAGAAGTGAGTTTGTATAATTTCATGGCCCAGGTACTAAACCACCGTATTATAATGGAGGTGGGAGC
This sequence comes from Lophiomys imhausi, assembly GCA_907164525.1. NCBI lineage: Eukaryota > Metazoa > Chordata > Mammalia > Rodentia > Muridae > Lophiomys > Lophiomys imhausi. Next base: position 5,949,125 of record CAJQZJ010032020.1, read on the forward strand.
AGGGTTTCATGTAGCTCAGGCTGACCTCTGGCTCAATCTATAGCTGAGGTGACCTTTACATTCTGATCTTCCTGCTTCCACCTCTCAATGACAGAATTACAGACGTGAACCCTCATGCCCAGCTCCACTGTATTACTTTATAAACATGTTTATGTACATGGTTCATTTAATCCTCTCAACTCCTTTTAGTGAAAGAGCTGGGGGTTTTTTTCAAGTGTGTGCATGCGTGCGTGCGCAGTGGGTGCAGAAACCATGGAGGCCAGAAGAGGGCATGAGATCCCTTGGATCTAGAGTTACAGGTGGTTGTGAGCCTCCTGCAGTGGGTGCTGGGAACCAAACGTGGGTCCTCTGCAAGAGCAGTACATATTCTAAACTGCCGAGTCATTTCTACACCACTGACTTTTTTTTTCCCAAAAGAAGCAAGATAATTTATTTGGAGGTAAGTGATAGTACACATTAAAGTAAGCCCCAAGATTGACAACAGGTCACAATGATATTCAGGGGCCACTTTTTTTTTTTTTTTTTTGAGATAGGATTCTCTGTGTAGCCCTGGCTGTCCTGAAACTCACTTTGTATTCCAGGTTGGGCTTGAACTCACAGAGATCTGCCAGTCTCTGGCTCCCAAGTGCTGGGGTTAAAGGCATTGGCCACCACCGCCCAGCTTCAGAGGCCAATTTTTTATATAAATCTTTTTTAATATTTATTTATTTATTTAATACGTATACAATATTCTGTGTTGAAGTATGTATGCCTGCAGGCCAGAAGAGGGCACCAGATCTCATTATAGATGGTTGTGAGCCACCATGTGGTTGCTGGGAATTGAACTCAGGACCTCTGGAAGAGCAGCCAGTGCTCTTAACTGCTGAGTCATCTCTCAAGCCCCCATGGGGGGGCATTTTTAAAAATACAACCTCGGGCTGGAGAGATGGCCCAGTGGTTAAGAGCACTGGCTGCTCTTCCAGAGGTCCTGAGTTCAATTCCCAGCAACCACATGGTGGCTCACAACCATCCATAATGAAATCTGGTGCCCTCTTCTGGCCTACAAGATATACCTGCAGACAAAACATTGTATACATAATAAATAAAAAATCTTAAAAAGAAAAAAAAAATTTTTTTTTTTTTGGTTTTTCGAGACAGGGTTTCTCTGTGTAGCCCTGGCTGTCCTGGACTCAATTTGTAGACCAGGCTGGCCTCGAACTCGCAAAGATCCGCCTGCCTCTGCCTCCCAAGTGCTGGGATTAAAGGCGTGCGACTGCCCGGCTGAAAAAAAAAATTTTTAAAGTACAACCTCAGTAAGTAGCCCAGGTTGGCCTAGAATTTTTAATCTTCCTATTTCTGTCTCCCAAGTGCTGGGATTACAGGCCTGACTCACACTAAATTTAGAAAAAATCATTTTTTCCCCTTATGAATATGGACTGGAGACCCAGAGTAGTTGCTTTTTTTCCAAGGTTACACAGTCAAAGCATGGCCAATCAAGAAGAAAATTCCTGGAAAGAATGAACAGATGTTGAATTTTGGAGTTTTGATTTCCCCCAGAAGAGAATATTCCAAAAGCTAGGAATGGAAAATGGAGCCTCATGGGATTCTCCTGGTCTCTTCCTTTATTTGTTGCTTTTTAGGGGGAATTCATGCTTTTATTTTACATCTTTGTTTTGAGACAGGGCTTACTTTGCGGCACAGACAAACCTTAAGCTTGTGGCCAGCCCCCTGCTCAGCCTCTGAAATGCTAGGATTACGGGCATGGGTCATTGTGGCAGAGCTCTTCCCAGTTGAAAGCCACCTTACTTGCTGCTGGGCTTCCCAAAGCTGCTCAGGGACTGACTGGTCAGAAGGTGGAGAATGAACGCACAGGGAGGGAGGCTTCTGGCTCTGGAGTAGTCAAGATGGACCCCACAGCCCAGGTCTTCATCTCACCCAACAAGACTTACCTTCTTCTACAGGGCCCAAAGTGCACTCAATAGCTCGGAGTTCAAGTCTAGATTCTTCCAGAGACCATGGAGCTCAGGCTAGTCCCTGTGTTTCTCACTCACCTTACATCACATCCCTCCAGGAGGTCACCATCCTGAAGTATACCATGGATGGACAGCCCAAGGATGTCAACCCTTTGCTGTATCCTCACTTGCTCCAAAAGATCACCCCCACCGAGATTGTTGTGGATCATCTTTGAGGCCCATTCTAAGGCTCACCTAGCTACAGGGGAGGGAGGGTGGCAGAGAGCAGAGATGGCTCTCTGGAAATGTCTAGACTAGAGGATGTCCACACACACCTCAAAGCCACAGAACTTCCTGCTTTCAGAATCTCCAACCCATCATTAGTCTTTCCCCGTTGTATTCAACCTAAGTTCAGCAGAAAGGTTGCCCATGTAATCAAGGCTAAAGGAAAGATGTCCAAGCCTCACAGGCTTTAGTAACAATTGTAAAAATAGACCAGGCTGGCCTCGAACTCACAGAGATCCCCCTGCCTCTGCCTCCTGAGTGCTGGGATTAAAGGTGTGAGTCACCACTGCCTGGTCTACAGAGCGAGTTATAGGACAGCTAGAGCTACACAGAGAAACCCTGTCTCAAAAAAACTGAAAGAAAGGAAGGGAAGGAGGGAGGGAGGAAGAAGAAGAAAGGAAGGAAGAAAGAAGAAGTAAAGTGTGTCTCATGCCTAACCCAGTACCTGCCCCACAAAGGCCACTCATGAGACTAAACTCATCACTCATCACATCGGTGGGTCACTGGATAAGACATGTTCTGTGACCACAAGCTCCCTCAAGTGGTAATAAGGGGATTAGGGTATGGTTCAGTGGCAAAGCACTTGCCTAGTGTGTGCAAGGCCTTTGGTTTGATTCACAACCCTGAACCAAGAGCCAACCATGGCTGTATTTTTGACAAGTAAACCAAAAGTTCAAGGACAGAAAGAATAGTAGCAAGCCTGGCTCCTCTCAGTAGCAAGGCACCAGCCTCCTGATGAACTAACTCATCTCTCTAGAGGAAGATTTGGCAAGCCATTGGGTTGGGCCAACACTTAGGTTAAAGGAACAAGCTGGGATCCTGGAATTTGAAATAGTATGTATGACAGATACACAGGTGGGTTGCTCTCCTGGCTGCACATGTCAGACCCTGTGGGTGGCACTGTGGCATGTGATTCCTGGGCTAGCTCCAGTCCAACTTCCTACAGGAGGCTGAGAACGAGTCAGGAAGGAAGACTTCAAGACTGGTTAGGTGTTACTGATTGGAAGCTGGAAGCCAGGATTGATTAGGCACACCTTCCTGAGGAACAAAGCTGAGTTCTGCCTCATCCTGCCTGGCCCAGGGTGTGGGATGGAAGGAAAAGTCAGGTGGGTACCCCAAGGCAGAGGGGAACACTCCCTCTTCTCTCAAAGGGAAATACAAAAATCAACAAGCAATGTTACCAAACATGGCTTCCAACTTGTCCATATTTTCTAATCGTCTCTCTTATATCATTAGAAAACACCAGCATTCTGTATTACAAACCAATCCTGGTCTAA
>CAJQZJ010032020.1:5952627-5966217 GCA_907164525.1 Lophiomys imhausi
GGTGTGGAGAACGCAGGACTTCCTTCCTATGCTGAACTTGGTGCCTGTCAGATGGTGCCATGATTAGGGAGTTGTGGTGTGGGTGCCTTTGCTGTTTGTCATTTCTCTCCCTTCCATACTTCATAAGCTTTTTCTAGAAATTTCTAAATTTTGGGTCCCATGATAGTTAACCTGGAGGGCCAACTTTGCTAGAAGCAATCTGCAGGCACATCTGAGAGAGTGTTTCTAGAAAGATTTAACTTTCTAGAAGGAAGGAAGACACGCCTTGAATGTGAGCAAGAGCATCCCATTGTCTGGGACAAATCAAAAGGAGAAGATAAGCTGAACACCAACATTCATCTCTGTCCCTCCCAGCTGCCTCATGCTATTGCTTCCATGACTTTCTTTCCATGGTGAATTATACATTCAAACTCTGAGCCAAAATAAACCTTTCCCTCCTTAAGTTGCTTCTTGTCTGGTATTTTGTGACATCAATTGAAAAAAAAAAAAGCAATGCAAGTAAACACTTCAGTGATTTGGCTACAATCTTCACTGACAAGATGTTTCTCCTTGGGAGAAAAGTGTTCACTGGAATCACCATCTTGACTCCACAGCAGGAAGGAAGCCTGCCTACTACAGGAGCATCAAGGATACACAGAGAAACACTGTTTTGAAGAAACAAACAAACGAACAAACAAAAATCTCATTTGACAGGACAGAGGGACCCTACACTTTACCTGTCACCCAGTGTGTCAGCTAATTCTGTAATTAGCTGTAATTCTGTAATTGGGTCACCTGTAATTCTGTGATTCCATAAACTTTGGTCCAATTAGCTGACTCCAATCAGCTGACCAACCTCACAAAGACTCCCTGGTGTATAGTCACCTCCCACACAGCTACAGGACCAAAGGGGTCATAGTTTTCTTTCTATTGCTGTGTTAAAATACCGTGACCAAAAGCAACTTGAGGAAGAAGGGGCCTGTATGCCTTGCAGGTCCCAATCATGTCCTTTGCTGAGTAAAACCAAGGCATGGGCTCATGAGAGGCAAGGAGCCTGGAGGCAAGAGCTGAAGCAGAGGCTATGGAGGGGTGCTGCTTACTGGCTCGCTCTCCATGGCTTGCTCAAACTACTTGTTTGCTTAATTCCTTCTTTCCTTCCTTTCTTCCTTCCTCCCTTCCTCCCTTCCTTCCTTCCTTCCTTTTTATTCTTTCTTTTGGTTTTCGAGACAGTGTTTCTCTGTGTAACCTTAGCTGTCCTGGAACTCACTTTGTAGACCAGGCTAGCCTCAAACTCAGAGATCTGCCTGCCTCTGCCTCCCAAGTGCTGGGATTAAAAGATGTCCTGTTTAGCCAGATATGGCGGCCCACGCCTTTAGTCCCAGCACTCGGGAGGCAGACACAGACAGATCTATGTGAGTTCAAGGCTAACCTAGTCTACAAAGTGAGTTCAGGACAGCAGGACTGATACAAAAAGAAACCCTATCTGGGGGAAAAAAAAAAAGATGCCCAGCTCAGGCTGCTTTTTTATACCACCTAGGACCACTTGCCCAAGAGTGGCACCACCTACAATGAATTGGGCCCTCCCATATCTACCATTCATCAAGAAAGTATGCCCCCTGAGTAAACCAAGGTATCTGCCTATAGGACAATCTAATGGGGGACATTTTCTCCATTGAGTTTTCTTCTTTCTAAGTGAGTAAGATACTTCACTCCAACAGTCCCATGAGAAACGGGCATCCACATTTGATGTGTTTTATTCTCTAACCATTTCTTTCTTTTAACCCTTGTTTAAACCCTTGTGTTTAAAAAAAAATCTATTTTGAAATATCTTTAACCACTTCCAACTCTGCCCCACCCTGGCTTGATCTGAAATTCATTTCTGTGTCGAAGCTAAGGGTCTGGTTGTCTGGGTCAATGTTCCTGAGTGCTGTCGGCCTGCCGGTGTGCACTCGGTCCTGCAGCGCATACAAAGACTGTCAACTGCTGTCATTTGATACTCTGCAGTGCGCGCTGGGATCTCCCGCCCAGAGAAGTCACTTCCACAGTCTTCCCTCCACTGGATTCAGGGCCATCCTGGACCCAGACCAATTCTTCCGCTCTGTCAGCTCCAGCTGAGTGACTGACAGCCAGCTAGGCTCTGGGGGCTGAAGGCTGAGTGCTGGAAGAGATCCCAGGCTGGGCGTGTCACAACTCAAATGCATAAAGACTTGATGGTTCCCTGTGAGCCTCTGGAGGGGCAGCTGCTAGAACCACCCCACCCACAAAGCTCCCACCAGGAGTGAAAATCCAGGCTCTCACAACTCCTCTAATCTGCATCTGAAGACATAGTCCCCCCACCATGACACCCCTCTAAGTGGCTCTCCAGTCTCCCCCTGCACAATCCCAAAGCCCATTCCTCTTCTAAGGGCTCTAGAGAAGTCTTCCTTGTGTCTACCCACATCTTCCCACCACAGATCCTGATCGGCCCTCTAGGGCCAACACAGAGAAAGTCGTCCCCTTGGACCAGGATGGTGGTGCAAATGGCTATAATCCCAGCATTTGTGAGGTGGAGGCAAGAGGATTGGAAGTTTAGCTACATAGCAAGTTTGAGATCAGTCTGGGGCTACTTGACACCCTGTCTCAAAAGCGAAAACCCAAAACAAGGTAAAGAAAAGCCACCCCCTGTTATAGTTTAAAACTAAATCTCCCTGCCTCCCAAAGACAATGAATGTGCTAAGTTCTGGATACCAATTCGTATGCTTTTGGAAAGTGGCTGAGTGGATCCTGAGGGCTCTGAGCTCCACAAGCCCTCAAGATCCACCCACTTATTGGCTACTTCATCATCTGATGCGCTATATGAAAGTGCTGCAAACTTAGAAGGAGGGGGGGCATGGTTCATATAATGGATCCACAGAGTATGCTCTTGGGGCCTTGTTTCAGCCCCCATAGCTCGCTCGCTCTCTCTCTCTCTCTCTGTCTGTCTTGCTCTCTCTCTCTCTCTCCTCCTTCCTGGCAGCTTTCTTCCATTGCATGCTTCCACAGTGATGCTCTGTCTCACTCCTGGTTACAAATGCCATGGGCCCAAGTAACTTCTGTATGAAAACTTGAACACAGATAAACCTCTCCTCCTCTGGTGTATTGTCACAGTGGTGGAAAGCTGATGAACACATCCCCTGAAATCCTTTATGATCAGTTCTTCTTCCTCCCTTCCATTGATCATAATAATAGTAACCTCTGAGTCGACAGTGGCTAGATGCAGATGCTCTGCCTGCCCGTTTCATTTAATCCTTAGTCCTATGGTGCATAGATTCCCAGCACCCACACAAATGCCAGGTGGCTATGGTAGCCCGTCTGCAATCTGACAGTACATGTGATGGAGACAGGCAACCCAGAACAAGCTGGCTAACTTGGCTAGCCAAATCAGCAAGGAGGAGTGGGTTCAAGTGAGAGACCCTGCTTCAGCATATATGGTGGAGAGAGAACAAGGAAGACTCTGAGTGTCAATCAGTCCATCTCTGTCTCTCTGTCTCTCTCTCTTTCTCTCTCGTACATATGTCCCCCCCTCTCTCGTGTGCATATATCCATCACACACATACACACAGCCAAAGGAGGTAGGGTGCATAAATATATTACTCTGCATTTCCCAAGGTCAGATAGTCTAAACTCAAGGCACTCTATGGACACAACAATTAGGATAAAGTGTCCTTTAAAGACCTGTGTGCTAAAAGCTTGGTCTCAGCCTGCAAGTGCTCTTGGGAGATGAAGAAGCCTCTAAGAGGTGGGGCCTAATTAAAAGTCTTCCGGGAACGCCGGGCGGTGGTGGCGCACGCCTTTAATCCCAGCACTTGGGAGGCAGAGGCAGGCGGATCTTTGTGAGTTCGAGGCCAGCCTGGTCTACAAAGCGAGTCCAGGACAGCCAGAGATATTCAGAGAAACCCTGTCTCGAAAAACCAAAAAAAAAAAAAAAAAAAAAAGTCTTCCGGGAACATGGAGGCTACACTCAAAGGGGATATATGTGCCCTGGCCCCTCTGCTTCCTCTCTTTTGCCTCCTAGACACTACAAGGTAAACAACTTCCTCCACTTAGGAAGGAAAGATGTCTTTGGCCCATGGTTTAAGGGGACACTGCCCATCATGATGGAGAAGGTATGGCGGTTGGCAGCTGCTTGTGGCTGTGGTAGTACACCCTTTCTCACATCTCAGTAGATCAAGAAGCAGAAAGAGACTGACCAACAGACTTGTAAGGGCTTGGCATTGGTACAAAAGTGCCGAACAATCAACCCAGTAGAACTCCCAACACCGAGGCCAATCTCACAAGTCCAGTGAATAGAGACCACAGCCAATAGGTGAGCTTGGCTGTGAATGCAGTGTATTGAGAAGCAGAGGGGAAAGTAGGGGGTAAGGGAAGGGGAGAAGGAAAGGAAGATTGAGGGGAGGGGTCCTCTAGATCTAAGATGCTGTTGTATGGAGAGTGATCATGCAGGAGCCAGGACATGGGATGTCACTCCTCCTCCCATTCTGGGCTCAGTTACCTTGTAGACAAGGAAGAACCCAGCAAGGCTCATGCGGAACTACTAGAAGAGAAGTACAAACTGCACCTTGGGCCAGTGAGATGGTCCAGCAGGTAAAGACACTTGCTGGATAAGCCTGGAGACCTGAGTTTGACACCTGGGACCCACACAGAGGTGGAAGGAGAGAACAGACTCCACAGAGCAGTCCTCTGATCACATGCATGCCAAGGCACAGGTACACATGCACACACACATGCGTGTGTTCACAAACACACACGAATGAAAGTTAAGAAAAAAAGAACTATGGTTCTTAGACTTAGGTATTTGTCGTTTGATCCTAATTTCAGACGTCAATTGACATAGTCACTTCCGACAGCAATTTTTTCTCAGTGTGCTTTGAGATTTAAGAATCCACTGGACTCCAGGAGCCAGGTGCAGGAGGTGCATGTGTGTAATCCCAGCACTTAGAAACTGGGGCAGGAGGATTTTTAGTTCAAGGGTAACCTAAAGTACAGAGAGAGACAAACTCTGAGGCAATAAATGGGGTTTGGAGGGTGATAGTGATCAATCCCAAGGCCCCATGGATGCTTGGCAAGCATTCTATCATCTGAGCCACACGCCAGCCCTTGGATCATTGACTCTTCAGGGAAAATGTGCCCTAGTGGGGTTTCTTTAACCATCTGCAACTCATAGCTTTGATTTCTGCAAATGCAGCTGATCCAGATGTCCCAGACTTTCTTAGTTAGGTTTTCTACTGTTGTGACCACGGAAGAGATTGGCCTATCACCATCACAGCGGGGAAGCATGGCAGCAGGCAGTCCTGGTGATGTGTTCGCAGCATCAAGCTGAGAGCTCACATCTTAAACTGCAAGCAGAAAGCAGAGAGCACAAACTCAAAACGATGCAAGTCTCTAAGCTCTCAAAGTCTGCCCCAGTGACATAGTTCCTCCAGCATGGCTGTACCTCCTAAGCCTCCCCAAACAGCACCACCAACTGGGGCTCAACCATTCAAACACCTGAATTTGTGGGGGGATGTTCACATTCAAACCACCACACAGACAATCTCAAATTTAGAGACTGAAATTCTCTGTCTCTATGGGCATGCCGCAGGGATAACTCTAATCTCTTAGTGCAACTCATAACACAGACTTGCCCAGTGTCTCCATCTATGGGCACAAGGAGAGCTAATGACAGTTTCCATCTGGCTTAGGCAAGGGTCTTTCTGATTGTGATCCTAGCTGAGTCAAGGATAAAAGACAGCACAAAAGCTGCTGTGAAGGCCTTAAATCTCAGCACTCGGGAGGCAGAAGTAGGTGGATCTCTGAGTTCGAGGCCAGCCTGGTCTATAGAGCAAGTTCCAGGACAGCCAGGGCTACACAAAGAAATCCTATCTTGAGGCCGGGCGGTGGTGGCGCACGCCTTTAATCCCAGCACTTGGGAGGCAGAGGCAGGCGGATCTTTGTGAGTTCGAGGCCAGCCTGGTCTACAAAGCGAGTCCAGGACAGCCAGAGATGTTCAGAGAAACCCTGTCTCGAAAAACCAAAAAAAAAAAAAAAAAAAAGAAATCGTATCTTGAAAAACCAAGAAAGAGAGACACAGAGACAGAAATGGGGTAGGGAGGAGAGGGAAGGAGAGAAAGAACCAGCGAGCAGAGCAGTGATCCCGGCCTTCACTGGAGTGTGAGAATGAGTTGGTGAACAGTGCCAGGCGCCCCATGGTCGCTGTGACATGGGCAGCCTGTGCTGCTCTTACAGATTGCTGCAGAAGCAGACAATGGTGGGGTGAGGCAGGGGGTTCAGAGAGTGTCTGCCCTAAGCTTTGAGAAGCTTCTAGGCTCTAAACATGAAGACAGGAAGGGGAGTACAGTGCACAATGGAGGTACCTGCATCAGGCCAGCTGACCAGCTCTGCAGGCAGCCACCCTCCTTCCCTGTGGTGGCAGAGGAAGAGCGGAACAAGCCTGGGTGCAGTGCCAGCCCTGACTCCAGGGAGCAGGGTGTGACCAGCTCCAGGCTTGCATTTGAATCTCAGAGTGCAGCTGCACTCACCAGTTTCCAGACCATTCCAGCTGTCACACACTTTAGGTGACCTGGGGCCACCCACACCCATCTTCAGGAGCGCATGGGGAGTGGGCAGGTGCCCATCCCCAGCCCGCCTCTGATGAACACTGTGACCACCACAGGGGTGGAGGGTAGGGTGGCCTGGGCAGTCAGGAGCGTGGCCTGTGCCCCACTGCTTCTCAAAAGCCATCTGTACCAGTGCCCAGCCACCTGTGGGACTGGTTGCGGGGCAGCACACACAGTTCTTTGTTTGCTATCTTGTCTGTTTGCTGGTGTGCAAACAGGTCTTGTAGTTGAGGTTGGAGATTAGCCCAAAGCAAAATGAGATGGGCGGAGGTTGAAAGGGGGGACAGCAGAGCTGTGCTTTCCCTCCACTCTGCTAACCAAGCAGAGACCCCCAAGATCCCGGTTACAACGCCACCACCTTCACCTCCAGGAATCTCCTGCCTCTTCAGTCACCGCCATAAGAAACCAGTCTCTCCTGGGGAAGTGGGGGTAGGAGGGTGCGGTTTGACTAGACTTCCTTGGTCTTTGTTTTCAACAGTCTGGTGTATCCCAGGCTGACCTTGAACTCATCCTTTGTAGCAGAGGATGACCAGGAACTTTTGATCCTCCTGCCTCCACCTCCCAAGAGAAGAGAAGCCATCCATCTCCAGCATGTTCTCTCTCCTCATCAAGCCACTCATCCTAGGAGGAGCCCTCTGAGACTCTAAGAAAGAATGATGGGCAGATGTGAACATCACCAGGTCTGTGTGGGTTAAAGGAGCTCTCCCCGCTCCGTTCTCGCTGGGTCTGTTGTGGATTTCTTCTTCCGGAGGTTCTTGTTTCTTGACCCACAAACGCCTGTAACTCCAGCTCCTAGGGACTATCTGCTCCCTCCTTGCATCAAGCAGAGATGTGCACGCTCATACACGTGTGTGTGTGTGCATACACACAGAGATAGAGACAGACAGACAAATAATTAGTTAAGTATCCAAAAGACATTTAAGAGGCTGGAAGGATGTATCAGTGGTCAAGAGTGCTTGCTGCTCTTCCAGAGGACCTGAGCTCAGTTCTCAACACCCAAGTTGGGTGACTCACAACTGCTGATAACTCTATCTCCAGTGGTGCAGTGCCTGCTTCTGGCCTCTGCAGGCACCAGCCCCTCACATGGTGCACAGACGTACATACAAGGAAAACACTCATACACATGAAACAAAAAAAAAATTGTAAAAAAATAAATAAAGCTTAAAAAAAAAGCAAACAGCCAGGCATGATGGCACACGCCTTTAATCCCAGCACTCGGGAGGCAGAGGCAGGTGGATCTCTGTGAGTTCAAGGCCATCCTGGTCTACAGAGTTTCAGGACTACGCAGAGAACCCCTGTCTTGAAAAACCTAAAACCAGACAAACAAACAAAAACATAGTGAGACTCCTCCTGTGGTCTCTATGTTGTGGACATGGTAGCCACTGTGAGCCTTGGGGGTCACTAGTTCAGTGCAAACAGTGTCCCCTGGGGTTGTGTGAGGTGCAGTAGCTCTGATCAAATCCTTAAACACCACCTGCCTTCCAGCTCTGAGAACTGTGCTGTGGAAATTGTCTTGCTCAGCAGCTTTGGTGATCTGGCTGGTAGCTCCCTTCTGAGCAGCCCCGGGGGATCTCTGGCCCCTGCAGTAAACACTCCCTTCTCCAGGGGTCTTTCATCCAAGAGGCCTAGCCAAGTGCAGGCAGACGCTCCCTCACTCTTCTTGCTAAGCCTTTAAGCAGCCTGTAGCCCCATCTTCTCAAGCCCCTTGGAAGGAGCTGGGGAGATTAAACTGAGAGAGTCTGCATCCAGATGCCTAGGAATTCAGGCCCTCTCAGGTTTCTTGGCAGAGGGAGAGAGAGCATGCAGAGACTCCTTCAGAACAAGTGAAACTAATTCCTTCCAGGGGCAGAAAAAGGCAGGCTTTTTGGCAAAGGACTTGATAAGATGTTATCTCAGACACCACATGGGGTACCCTGGGAGGGAGGCCAGGACTTGTTCAACTGTGGGAAGATGGCTGGGGGCCTTGGAGGAGGGACTGGGGCAAGTTCAGGTGCAGGGCTGTTCTACAGCAACCTCATGCCTCTTGGGATAAGCGAAGCATAAAGGGAAGGGGAAAGAGAAGAAAGCCCATGTGTATGTGTGAGGGCTCCTCCCATTTCCCAGGGCAGAAACAAATACACAGAGTTGGGGCTACAAAGACGTTTGGGCACCAGCCAGCCTGACTGAGTGTCCAAGGTCCCTCAGTGGTCTTAAAGCACCAGAGTTCAGCTCTCCAAAATCCACACAAATGCCAGGCAGTCATGGAGGCCCACCTGAGACAGGGCATCATCCCCAGAGCTAGCAGTCTAGCGAGACTCTCCATGTCCTCGAACAACGCGATTGATTGAAGACTCCGCCTCAAAGAATAAGTTGGAAGGGGGATAAGGGAAGAACCTTGGCATCACTCTCAGGCCTCCTCCACACATGCACCACACACATGCACATGTACCCACATGCATGTGAATATGCATGCACAACACACACAATACACATGAAGAAAGAAATGAAGAAGAGGTGGCAGAGATGAATGGGTAAGCACTTTCCCTCAGGAGGAAGGTGGTTTCTGAGACACATGAAGAAGTAGAAATTGGTGCGTTCAGAGGATGGGGCACGCTGCTCTCTCTGCAACCTCCTCCACAGCACCGGGCATGTGGTAACCTGTAGGGGCAGCTTCAAACAGGTGCATTTGTGTCACACAGAGGGGTTCCCACAAAGAAACCACTGCTTGAAAGAGATTATGACTGATAATTCAAATTTTAAAATAAACACGGGACCCAGGTGTAATGTTTCACAGCTACAATCTCAGAACTCAGGAGGCTGAAGCAGGAGGAATGCAGCAAGTTTGAAACCAGCCTGGGCTACATAGTAGAGTTCTGGGCCAGCCTGTGTTACAGAATAAGACAAACAGAAGGCTGGGGTGTGGCTCTGCTGGTAGAATGGCTCCACGGATGGCGTGCTTGTCCAGCATGTAACAAAACCCGGGGTTCAGTCCCCCAAACTCATAAACCAAGCATGATGGTACATGACAGTAATCCCAGCACTTGGGAGGTAGAAGGAGAAGGATCAGAAATTCAGGGTCATCCAGAGTTCGAGGTCAGCTTGGGCTACATGCAATTCTGTCTTACAAAACAAGATGGCCGCCGGGCGGTGGTGGCGCACGCCTTTAATCCCAGCACTTGGGAGGCAGAGGCAGGTGGATCTTTGTGAGTTCGAGGCCAGCCTGGTCTATAAAATGAGTCCAGGACAGCCAGGGCTACACAGAGAAACCTTGTCTCGAAAAACCAAAAAAAAAAAAAAAAAAAAAACAAGATGGCCACTGGATAAAGGCACATGCCACCAAGTCTTTGAAGCTGATCCCCGGGACCTATGTGGCGCAAGGATAAAACTGACTCCCTCAAGTTTTTCTCTGCTCGCTCCATTCTGTGCGCACTCATGAGTGCCCATTTGAAATATCAGAGCTTTTCCCTAACAGGGGTTTCTGTTTGTTCTCATTCTTGAAGGTACCCCATTCTACTGTGTAACACAAATGCACAACACAAGTAAGGATAGATACATGGATGGATGGATAGATAGATGGATGCTTATATCACGTCATTATTATCATATAATATTAGCGCACTTCCTGAAATGTGTACAAGAAATAGTGAATGTTAATTTGCCTCACTTGGCAGTCTTCCGCACAGTATGGGGTTTTCTGCCCAGTAGTTCTCACCCGAGGCTGGGAGTCAGATGGCTTGGCTGCCATCGTGTGATCTTCCGCTTTGAACCTACATTTGAGTCAGAGATGACGCCCCAGACTTCTCCCCTTACACCTTAGCAAGCTATGGTCTCTTCTGAGGTCAGCAACCAGGCTCCAGTTCGGGAGGGAGGGGAGGCATCTGCCTCCTCCGCCCTTTGGCTGAGAACTGGAAGTGTGGCCTGTTTCCCAGGGTCCAGGGATCTCTAGAGCTCTGTACCAGGGATTCTGACAGCGTCAAGAAGAGTGGGTACTGAGTTGTGTCACACATCTTCTTTCTGAGACTCAGTTTCCCCTCCTGTGTAACAGTGTACTGAGGGTTGTCCCAGAGCAAATGGTTCCCCAAGTCCTAAAAATCCACAGTCCAGTCTGCTACTCACAGCCTGAGCTGAGTGGCTGGGAAGAATCCATCCCTGTGGACACCCTGCCCCCTTCTGGTCCCTGGTGGTAGTGCTCACTAAACTTGCAAAACACTTCCCAATAATGGCTGCATTCCTGCTCTGGGACCTTTTGAGAAGTTGTGGCTCTGAGGTGCCACTGGCACTCAGTGGCAGAGACTGGAGAAGCTGGAAGGTCTCCAATGAGCTAGTCAGTCTAGCACTGTAACCTCACCTCCTCTATAGCTTGGGTTTTGTTTTTGTTTTTTGTTATGATAAAGATGGAATCCAGGTCCTTGCACTTGTGAGGCAAGCATCTCTACCCATAGGACTCTATGCCCAATTCCTGTATGACTTTTCCTGGGAAGACATGAAAAAAAATGTCTATTTACTCTAGATAGGGTACCTTTTTTTTTTTTTTTTTGGTTTTGGTTTTGGTTGTTTGAGACAGGGTTCCTCTGTGTAGCCCTGACTGTCCTGGACTCACTTTGTAGACCAGGCTGGCCTCAGACTCACAGAGACCCACCTGCCTCTGCCTCCTGAGTACTGGGATTAAAGGTGTGCGCCACCATGCCCAACGATAGGGTACCAACAATTGACAAAAGAAAGGGCTCCTCCCAAGTCCAGTGTAGTGAACCAGCTATGGGTGACTCACAACAGCTGCATCCCTGAGGAGCCCGCCCACCCCACCATGTGTGAGAGCTCACAACAACTGCATCTCTGAAGCTATGTGCCTAACTTGCCAGCAGCTCCCCCATGGGTCTCTTCTTCTCCAGCAGCTGTTCATGCTGGTATAACTTTGAGGAAAGGTCTCCAAGTCTTGTAATTTTCAGAGTTTCCTGGGTAATATAAGTTTAATTAGCTTCTCAAAAGGAATGTTTCAATTCAGAGGAAATGGCCATAAGACTTAGTGCAGCATTTCCAGACCCAATGTCTTAATGTCTTGTCCTGCTGCTGTGTTAAAATTCACTGATAGAAACAGAGTAAGTAATGAAAAGTCTGTCTTGGGTCATATTTAGAGTCCAAATATGGCAGGGAAGTTGGCAGGGGCCTGAAGTGGCTGGTCACATGTTATCCCCAGTCAGGGAAAAGAGAACAGTGGCCGGGCGTGGTGGCACAAGCCTTTAATCCCAGCACTTGGGAGGCAGAGGCAGGCGGATCTCTGTGAGTTCAAGGCCAGCCTGGTCTACAAAGTGAGTCCAGGACAGCCAGAACTGTTACACAGAGAAACCCTGTCTCAGAGAGAGAGAGAGAGAGAGAGAGAGAGAGAGAGAGAGAGAGAGAGAGAGAGAGAAAACAGTGAATGCTTGCTGCTCCTCTCACTTTCTCCTTTTCAGGCAGTCCAGGACCCTGGCCCATGGAATGGTGCCACCCACAATGGGTGAGTATCTTACTTTGGGTTACTATTGCTATGATGGAACCATGACAAAAGCAAGTTGGGGAGGAAAGGGTTTATTTGGTTTACACTTCCATATTACTGTTCATCATCAAAGGAAATTAGGACAGGAACTCAAACAGGACAGAAACCTGGAGGTAGGAGCTGATGCCGAGGCCATGCAGGGTTGCTGCTTACTGGCTTGCCCTTTGTGGCATGCTCAGCCTGCTTTCTTATAGAATCTAGGACCACCAGCCCAAGGATAGCACCACTCACAGTGGCCTGGGACCTCCCCCATCAGTCACTAATTAAGAAAATGCATTACAGCTGGTTCTTACGGAGGCATTTTTTTTTTTCAGATTGAGACTCCCTCCTTTCAGATTACTCTAGTTTATGTTGAGTTGACATAAAATTGTCTAGGACCATGAGTCTTCTCGTGTCATTAACCTAATAAAGAGAATCCCACAGGTGTGCCTAGAGGTCTGTCTCCCAGGTTATTCTAGACCTCATTAAGTTGACAACTGAAATTAGCCACTGGATCTCCTATGTAGCCCTGGCTGGCTTTGAACTCACAATCTTCCTGCTTCAGCCTCCTGAGGGCTGAGACTACACTGTGCAGTGCTGTACCCATCTAAGAGTAATGTGCCGAGACAGCATTTTGTTTTGTTTTGTTTTGATGGTGCTGCTTAGCATTCCCAGGGCCTTTCTCAAAACAATTGCTCGGAGCCGGGCGTGGTTGCACACGCCCAGCACTCGGGAGGCAGAGGCAGGCGGATCTCTGTGAGTTCAAGGCCAGCCTGGTCTACAAAGTGAGGCCAGGACAGTCAAGGATACACAGAGAAACCCTGTCTCGAAAAACCTAAAAAAAAAAAAAAAGAAAAGAAAACAATTGCTCTACCACTGAGCTACCACCCCCTAGCCCTTCCTGAGTGGCCTCTGAACAAACAAGTAAGCTAAGGTCTGTTTCCAACTCACTTTCTAAAACGTTGACCAAGTTCCTCAGGCTTCATTTGCTGCGGGTTTTTACTTTGCACTTAAGATGCATTGGGTGGCAGCAACCTCGGGGTCAAAGGATGCTTGAACCTCACTTTGTGCCTTATGAGTTTCATCAAGAACACTACACCCATTCCACCAAGCAAGACCGACAATGACTGTTTCATACCCGTTAATCCTCACCGGGGAAACTGTGCCAGAGTGATGCGCAGAAAGCTCTGGTCAAGTCTGGGCTACAGTGCCAGCTCAGACATGAATTCAGTGGCTGAGCTTTGAGCGTTGTTAGATTTTTCCACAGAAGCACACAGTTAAATATGAACCTCAGGGCCCAACAAGACGATTTTTTTAGTAGACATCCTAGTATATGAGAAGTCGTTACTTTTTTTTTTTTTGGTTTTTCAAGACAAGGTTTCTCTGTGTAGCCCTGGCTGTCCTGGACTCACTTTGTAGACCAGGCTGGCCTCGAACTCACAAAGATCCGCCTGCCTCTGCCTCCCAAGTGCTGGGATTAAAGGCGTGCGCCACCCCCGCCCGGCT
>CAJQZJ010032020.1:5966317-5984043 GCA_907164525.1 Lophiomys imhausi
TTTTTTTTTTTTTTTTTTTTTTTTTTTTTTTTTAAGTATTTGTTTTTCTTCCAAAAGTCTAATCACATCCTGCATCCCTGGGAACCTTTCTCTTTACACCACCAGGGGGCACTAGACTCTCCTGGCTGCGTCCTAGCTTGAGGACTGGCTAAAGTTCTGGGCCCCGCTGGATCTGGGAGAACAGCTGGAAATCAGGTTGTAAAGGCGAGCAGGGTCCGGATAAGTCTGGAACCAGCTGTCCAAACTGAAAAAGGCAGTTCTCAAAGTCCCTGAAGACAAGACTCTGTTGTCCAGATACCCAGTCTTGATTTTGAATTCTTCAATGCTGATTTTTTTTCTCAGAAATCCTGAAGATTTGACAGAGGAGACACTCACATTTGGAGGTGGGAGGCATGCTGAGCTCCAGCCCCTCCCCGCTCAAGTCACCCCCAAAACCGATCAGCTGAGCGCTGAACCTCGGGGCTCAGGGCTGCGGGTTCCACAGACGAGGCCCAGGCTGGCCAAGGGGCAAGACTGCATCAACCACACATGGGGCCGAGTTCTCCCTCTCCACCTCGCCAGAGAGAACAAGCTCATACACCAGCACCCAGTCTTTGGTCCCTACCACCCCATCTGAATGGAATTGTTCAATTGCGTGTTTCTGCCTTACTCTTGGGATGTGTTGTCTACTGGAAGAACCTAACAAATGTCAGCTAGTGGATGCAACACTATAGGACTTTCCTAAACCCCCTTATTGCCCAGATTCCCAGAGACCATCAATGTGCTGGGCTTGCACACATAGTACGGTCAGGACAAAACTGCCCAGGGCTCCTCACCTTCCCCTCTCCCATTACACTGACAGGAACTCCAAGGTTCAGCTAGTTTGTGCTCTAGAAATTCATGATAGATCAATCATCTTTAAAATGTCAGAACCTGCTGTGTGGCCCATGTACAGAAATAACTTCCTCTCCAAGGGGATTTTGGGAAAATCAGACTGACGCATCACATTGGTATGTCTGATAGGCACAAGCTTCATAAAGTGTTCTGTGACTTTTGAGGACCTAGAATTATTATTGTTGTTACTGAGACAGGGTCTCACTATGCACCCTTAGCTAGCCTATTACTATATAGACAAGGCTGGCCTCAAACTCAGAGGTCTGCCTGTGTCTGCCTCCCAAATTCTGAGATTAAAGGTGTGTGCTACTACACTCAGCTACCTAGAACTTTAGGTGAAGAAAATGTATGCTGTTCTATGGAGTGAACACCTCTACCATATATAGTTCTCAGGCATTTGAAGTATAGCTGGAATGATTAATGAACTAATCCTCATCTCCTCCAGTCTTATGCCAAGGCTGGCCTCCATCCAGAAAACTATATAGATGAGGATGACTTCTAACTTTTGACTATCCTGCCTCCACCTTCTCAGTGCTGGTATTGCAGGCATTCACCATCATACCCAGTTTATGCTGTGCTGGGTATCAAACCCTGGACTTTGTGCACACTGGGCAAGCACTTTACCAACTGAGCTACATCCTGGTCCAGGAACTGAATTCATTTGTTAAACTAGTCCTCACCAGAGCACAGAAGGCATAGCTTGCCTGTGTATGAGTGAGTGCATAAAAGCATAAGAGAGTGTTTGTGAGCCGGGCGTGGAGGCGCACACCTTTAATCCTAGCACTTGGGAGGCAGAGGCAGGTGGATCTCTGTGAGTTCAAGGCTGGCCTAGTCTACAAAGTGAATCCAGGATAGCCCTTACTGTTACACAGGGAAACCCTGTCTCAAAAAAACCAAAAAAAGAGAGAGTGTTTGCATTTTGCACAAATATGCCCATGTTTCTGCACATCTGACAACAAAGTATCTCAGACTAAGAGACACAGACCATCACCCAGGACGGCAGTTTCTAAGTCATTACTTTTTATTTTGAAAGATTTGTCAAGCTCTTCACATCACTGTGAGAGTTTGCATGGTTAATGAGAGAAGCAGCTTTTTCATGAAATGTTTGGAGGTGAACAAATTCTCAGCCTGCGAGATCTGACCATTCCATTGGCTCGGAAGTTTCTCTTGATTAGTAGACGGTTTAAAGTAGAGAGGGGTGGGGTGGGGGACGACACTTGCTAGAAACTTTATGACAGCCACCTAGATGTGAAAACCAATTCACCAGCTTCACTTTCTCTATGTTACAACTTTCTTTTGTCTTCCTCTTGAGTCTCACTTTCCTGAAACAGCCTCCTAGTGCCTGGAGCTCCCAGGAAGAGGCCTGAAATCCTATTAACAGTTGAATAGGAGAACCCTGTGTGATATTCTGGTCCACTCCTGGCTCTGACAAAATTTAAACCAACAGCCAAATGTGAAAAGAAACTGCCTGAAGAGTGGAGGAGATAGCAAGGTACTGGGCTGCTGGGAGTTTGCGTATGTGCATCACAGCTCTGAATTATTCAATCAGGAGTTGATGAGGCTGCCAAGACTTGCTATCCGAGTTCTGACTGGTAGATCCTCACAAGCATCCTTGCCCACATTTTGTATCTGTGTCTGTAACTTCCCTTTACCTACCTCCAAACCACCAGGGGAAGACCCCAGGCAGCCCACACCCCGAAATGAAGTAAGCACAGAGTCTTATGGGATGAGTGTTAGAGTCAAGTGGGAAATAGAAATGGAAGCTAAAGATACCTCATGCTTCCGTAAGGCAAGCTTGTGCAACTCTAGCTCCATCACAGCCAGTGAGACACTGG
Organism: Lophiomys imhausi; assembly: GCA_907164525.1. NCBI lineage: Eukaryota > Metazoa > Chordata > Mammalia > Rodentia > Muridae > Lophiomys > Lophiomys imhausi. Next base: position 5,969,026 of record CAJQZJ010032020.1, read on the forward strand.
GCAGTGCAAAGGATGAGGGGGCTGTGAATGGGCCTCAGAGTTGGGTTATGTGGGAAATGCCTTGGGTTATAGCTTCCTTTTTTTTTTTTTTTTTTTAGCACCGTTAATGTATTCAGTTAAATCTATGTTAGCACCTCATCCCCAGGTGGAACAGCCAACCATCCAAACATTTTAAACAAGGGGGGAACGAAAGGGGGCGGACATCAGAGGGGAGGGTCCAGGACTGCAGCAGGGGGCTGAACTTAGATCACCAGATCTTTGTTGATGTCCTCTGCAAAGAAAAAAGAGGCAAAGTTAAAATAAGGCTCTGCCACATGAGAGCAGAAGGGGGGCTGGTCGGGAAGAGGAAGGGGGACAGAGGGAGTGGGAACAAGAGAGGATAATGAGCCATGAAGAAGATCAAAATATACTATGTACATGTATGAAGATGATGTCATAATGAAATCCATTATTGTGTATAATCAATATATGCTAATAAAATAGAGGCCCTATGTCCATCGTAGAGTCTGATGGATTCACTCCCATCCTATGACCAAGGACCAGTGACCAGTCAAGGTCACTGAGAAGTGGATGAGTGAAGCCTTTCTCTCCCTGACTCTGGCCTATCTCCATCTCTTGAACTGGTTGCCAAGTTGCACTTCCTGTTTCCTCTCCCTAGGCAACAAGTTCCCAAAATAGTGCTCATATGGAGTGAGGACTAATGTTTGAGGTCAAGAAAGAGACCTTCAGGGCACAAAGACAGAGCAGAGCTGAGATAAATAGGCAAAGGAGACAGACAGGATAGACAACCACCAGGCAAAGCCACCAGAGGGGAAGGGACAACATTCCATCTCTCAGGGGCACTTCACCCCTGAGCCCCAACACTCACGCTCCTTGATGCCAAAGCAGCCGGCCCACTCCTCCAGGGCAATGTACTTGTCATTGTCTAGGTCACAGGTCTCAAAGAAACGTGTGGTGCAATGTTCCATGGGGATGAGGGGAGCACGCAGCGGGGCCAGCTCAGTGTGAGACAGGTACCTGGCAGGGAAGAGTGGGGAAGGGTGTGAGCATGGAAGAACCCACAGCCCAGCTTGGGAAGCCAGTGGTGGGAGTCCAGGCTAGGATCCTGGCTTTACCCACAGCTCAGCCATGGACCTGCAATGGGACCCACAGCACCATACTGCCCTTACTCTGAGCCTCACTTTCCTGCTCCATCTGACAGGGGATGGATAGGCTGTTCCAGTTCTGGGTCTATGTGTTTCATATAAGGGACACTTGGCTGGTGTTGGGAACATAGAAACAATATATTCAGTACCTCAGTTACAATAAGTCGAAGTCTATTGAGATCACAATATAGATGCTCTTTCCTTTTTTTTTTTTTTTTTTTTAAGATAAGGTTTCTCTGTGTAACAGCCCTGGCTGTCCTGGAACTCTCTCTGTAGATCAGGCTGACCTCAAACTCAGAGATTCACCTGCCTCTGCCTCTTGAGTGCTGGGATTAAAGGTGTGTCACCACCACCCAACCACATTGTAGATGTTCAATGTTCACTCTTTGACATAGATGCAGGTGCCTAGAAAAGGATCTAAAAAGAGACCCATAGACTCGTTTGTTTTTTGTTTTTTTTCGAGACAGGGTTTCTGTGTAGTCTTGGCTGTCCTGGACTTCCTTTTAGGCTAACCTCAAACTCACAACAATCTGCCTGCCTCTGCCTCTGAGTGCTGGGATTAAAGGCATGTGCCACCATGCCTGCCGCGATCCATCAGTCTTGTAATAGGGCTAGGATATAACTCAGCAGTAGAGCACCTGCCTAGAATCCCCCATTGAGAATCCACCAGTAAAGGATTGGGGGATATGGCTCAGTGGTAGAATATTTGGCTATAATCCTCCAGTAAGGAGTTGGGGTGTGGGGTGGCTCAGTGATAGAACACCTTCCCAGAATCCCCTTGTGAGAAGCCTGCCTATCATATTCCAGGCCCTGGGTTCTATCCCTAGCACTAAAAATAAGAAGTAAGTGAACAACAAAATCTGGTGACTTCTGGGAGGGGCTGAGCTAGGCCTGGCTGGACAGTGAGATGGGAAGGGTCCATTGACCTTCATGTATCTTCTCTATACCATGCAATGAATGACCGCAGGGTTGCCCTATGGAGTCCCTCCCACTGTCCTCCACCCTGAAATCCCTGCTGGCCTCAGATGCCAGAACACAAACTTTGCTTCTTTTCCTTTTCTTTTCTCAGAATCCCAATTAGTTGTCCCCAGAATACTACTACCCACAAGGGACTTCAGGGGACACTATTACTCCAGTGTTCTTCACAGCCTCCTGCTTACAGGAGGTGTCACACAGAATCTGAACTGGTGGGGGCCTTCCTCCATTGTCCTGGGAAAAACAGACTCAGACAGCTGCAAGGCCACCAACAACTGTAACCAAGAAGAGGCTCGAGCATTTTCCCAGCAATCCAGCCCCAGCAATCAGTCTAGAACTTTCTCTAGGCCACTTGGCACACGGGATCCGGATGTCCCCCAGGACTCTCCCCTCCATACTCCTGTGTCACTTAATTGGATCCCAGCCACTGCAAGAGCTTGGGAGAGGAGCAGCTGAGAGCTTCCCAGAGCCTAGGAGAGCCAGACACTGGGAGGGAGGGGGAAGGGTTGGCCAGCAGGGTGGGCAATGTCCTGGCACACAGCGGGACACAGAACGTGCAATGAGCATCTCAGAGGAACTTTCCTGGCCTGGTATCTCTCTCCCAGACATGCCACCAGTGTGGCCCCCCACCTGTTTCTGATATTCAAAGCAAAGAGTGGAAATGGCTCCATGAAGGAGCAAATGAGTTGCCTCTTTAGTGGCTAAACAGGGCCTCTTATCCTCAATACTGCAAAAGGAGGTCAGAAGTGACAGCAGGGATAGGTGCACAGTATCAGCTCAGACACTGCTCTTCAAACTCCCTGCAGTCTCCACAATGGCCAGACCACAAGCAAGACCACCCAAGTCAGGAATTTGCGATGTGGAAGCCATTAACTGAATTTTAAGGAACTTCTGGGGCCAGTTGGCTCCTTGAAGTTGAACTTCAGGATGGATCTGGGACATGGTCATTGGGATGGTTGCCCTATTCTGCTGAAGGATCATGAGTAAGCATGAACAAGGGCATAAGCGAAGCCCTGGATCACATTCAAGTCTGTTCCTGGACCCCCCCCCTCTGCCCACATGGGTCCCCTGCCCTATCCCTGCCTTCAGTGTTGTAGGATGAATTCTTTGTGCTGCTAATTTCTTCCTCTGACATTAGATGGTCTCAGGGCTTTCTTTCTCCTAAGCCTCTATCTTCCCTCATGATGCTTGTTTGGTCTGCTGCAGCTCTAAGCAGACCATGGAGTCTTGGGCTGGGGAGACCCTACCAGCCACAGCATTGAGCCTGTGGTCCTTAGGACCCTGACTCTTACCCGTCAAGGGGGTGCTGGTCAAGCTGGCCAAACTGCCAGTGGACAGGGAAGATGTACATGTTGTAGTTCTTCTCAAAGTCTCGGGCCAGCAGCTCCACGGGGTGGTCCCCTGCCTCCAGGCGTTTCTCGTTCTCATGGATCTTCTTCACCTATGGGGTGGGGTCATCAGGTGACTAAGGGTCCAGATGCCCTCCCACCTGCGACAAGAGGCCAGCCAAGACCAGAGCTCAGGATGAGAGAGGAAGAAAGCTTATTCTACAGATGGGAAGGTCATAGCACCACCAGTCTCGATCCACCATTTCCTACGGAGGCTTTAGAAGAGGCTGAGAACTCAACATTAAGTCTCTGCCATTAGGCTAAATATGCCTGCTAAAGAAGGCCTGTTGACTCAGATGGAGAAGGAACAAATAGGGTTATGCTTTGGGTCTGTCTACTACAGACCTTCTCAGAGTCTCCAAAGGCAACTGGAAGTTTGATATCCAGGGTGAAGGGACTCTGGAAAGCGGGGCACAGGCCACCTTGGGGCCCAGATCTAGGGACTGGCCTTAGATCTTTATCAGCGGAGTCCAAAGAGGTCGATAGGAGACACACTGGTCCAGGTGAGGAGGAGACCACTTACACGCAGTTTCTGCTTCTCAGTGAGGAGGTTGTTGCCCTCATCTCTCTCATACAAGGTGACCAGGACATTTTTGAGCCAATCACGCATGCGCAGAGGGAACTCGGTCAGCTCAGAATCCAGGCAAGGGGGGATGTCTAGGGCACAGATGACAAGATTAATTAGCCTAGACCTGCCAGAGGGCAGACACATCAACCAGCTACTCTCTCCTCCTTGTCTTATTCCCCATAGACACTCTACTGGGCAACCTTGCCATAGTGCCTCTGTCCCTCTGAGCCAGACTCTTTCTTCCCAGTTTGATAGGTAAAGACCGCATGGGGAAGCGCAAGAGCATTGTTGCTTCCTAGCTTGTACCTAACCTGCTGAGGGGTACCACCACCCCAGATGCTCTTGCAATGGTCAGGGTGTGATCCCAGCAGAACTGGAGGCCAACCCCTGGGAGGTGTTTGAAACAACCTGTATCCATAGGTCCAGCCAGCATAGCAACAGCAGGGAGAAGGCTCAAGAATTTGTAACCCCAAGAACCTTTTTAGAGATCATAACCCCAGTCTTGTCTTTGGAACATAGCACCCCAGAATGTCACACCTGAAGATTTCCTCCAAGATCTTGCTTGCAGCTGGATTACCAGATTATCAGCATAGATCCAGTTAGGATAGATACGTGGGCGATCTGATGCCTGCTCGTCCTTTGCTTTGAACCCAAGGAAGGTCCCTCTGTGGCTAGGGCCACTGCTCTCTGGGAGTGGTGGCAGGTGGCCTCAGAGGCAGCAGAGTCACTTGCTAAGGGCCCCTTGGAACATGGCTCACCTCATAGCCCAAGACTCCTCACCAACTTCCTCCACTCTGTCTTCTCTAAGGCTCTGTAATCCATGCCTTCCCTTGTACATCCCAGCCCCATCATTACCAGCTCAGGGCTAACCATTGGAGCATTTGTTTCCTGCCCTAGCTTCCTACAGTTGAAAACCGCAGGCAGGGGAGGGGCTGTCCTTTGTTTTAGTTTGGTTCAGTTTGGCTTGCAGTGCTGGGGATGGGATGCAGGCTTGGGCCACCAGGCAATCAGTCTACCACCTAGCTATACCCCCAGCCCATGGGAAAGGATGCTGTCCTCACGTAGAGCAAGCTATGGATGGACAGCTCATGCTGTCTCATAGGCAGTGAGTGTGGCTTGGGAGACTCAGGTGATAAGGAGGCCCCAGAGCCAACAGAATTTGCAGCTTGGGTCACACTAACAATGGGCCAGACAGAGCTCCTGGCACCCCTCTTCAAACTCCCCTAGACTTCTAAAATTCCTCATATTCATGAGGAATATGATAGAATAAGGGGAGGAGAATTTGTGCCAATAGAGGGACAAAGCCTGAAGAAAATGACAGTTGTATCCGTATTTTTAAATTTATGTATCCATTGACTTTGGCATAGATGTGTGTTCATAGTCATGTGTGCATGTGCACATGTGTGGAGGCCAGAGGTCAACTGCAAGACCACTCCTCAGGAGCTATCTAACTATTTTTTGAGACACTCTCTTTCATTAGCTTGGTGCTCACTCATTAGACTAGGATGACTGGCCAGTGAGTCCCAGGAATCTCCTGGGCTCCACCTCCCCAGCACTGGAAGTACAAGTGTGTGCCACCACACCTAGCCTTTTTACATAGAGACTTTACCGGCAAAGCCACCTCCCCAGCTCCAGGCGTGTCCCTATTTGAAAAGCGTTCAAATTCAAAGATATTCATTTTATGAATGGGTACACTTAGGCTCAGAGAAAGGTCGAGATTTACCCAAGATTATTGATGGCATCAGTGAGGGCATAGATCTCCCTGAAAAAGAGGCTAGAAAACATGAGGACACTCACATTTGCATGGCCCAATGTAGTCCAGGTGGAGCTTGTGGCCCTTCTTGGTGCCCTCCAGGGTGCACTTGGTAGCAAAGAAGTGGCAGGAGGAGTCAAAGGTCTTGTTGTCATTGCTGCACACCTGTTGGCCAAGCACAAGTACCGAGTCTCCTTCACTCCCAAAGCCCAACCTGGTATCCCTGTCCTTGGCATTTTAGTAATGGGGACATGGGAACCCAAACAACGAATGAACAGCCAAGGTCTCACATACACAGTAAACTAGAAATTGGGGAACAGAAGCCCACTCTGAATCCACTGTTCCCTCACATGAGGACCATGGGTGATTTTGGAGCAGGGGCACATCTGAGTCCTGGCCAAGACACAAAAGGTACTTCAAGGACCGCGAAAGATAGGGTTGTGGAAAAGACACCCATGCAGGGAAAAAAGTACACAGCATGCCAGGAACCTTTATCCTTCTGAAAGACATAGTGGGGCAGGTGAGATGGTTCAGAGAGTAAAGACACTCAAGCCAGGCGTGGTGGCCCACACCTTTAATCCCAGCACTTGGGAAGTAGAGGCAGTCAGATCTCAGAGTTCAAGGCCAGACTGGTCTACAAAGCAAATTCTAGGCCAGCCATGACTACACAGAGAAGAAACCCTGTCTCATAAAATCTCTTAACACTGTTAGAGTCCAAGAATATCCACACAAACCACTCAGTCACCGATCTCAGTCAGATATGGATGGTTTATTGGATGCACACCCCAAAACTGATCATGGCCAGAATGACCAGGGTCACAGAGGTCTTGGGGCCTGTAAATGAAGGAAGAAAGGCAACATGAGGGTGTCCCTGGCCTGATGCTGATGACAATTCCTTACTTGACAAGGAGCTCACTGAACAAGGGCTGCTTGCAGAGATGCTTTAGGCAGAGTACCCATGCTCCCAGTGGGAGTCTGGAATTGGTCTACACTCAACAGAAGGCAACTATGGGACCAGTCCCTGGAGAAGATTTTTTTCAGTGTCAACGCTGAATAGCTTTGTGCATGCTAAGTAGGTGTCCCATCATTGATCAAAATCCTTATCCCTTTATTGTTTTAAGACACTGTCTGGTCAGGTTGACTTTAAACACACTGTGTAGCAGAACCAAGCCTTGAACTTTCAACTTTCCTTTTACTCCAGCCTTCCTGTAACAGGGATGATAGGCTTGAACCACCAGGGTTTGCCCAAATAAAACTGAAGGGCCAGGGAGATAGCTCAGCAGGTAAAGGTACCACAAGGTAGAAGGAAAGAACTGATTCAGAGGGCTCCTCTCAGCAGGATCATCACTGCCTGTAAAAAGAATTAATGCAGGGCCAGGCCTCTGTTCTTACCTTCTCAAACTCGCCAATGGGCGCAGGGCAGGTGGTGGGGTCCTGGCACACGCACATGGGGGTGTTGCTCTCGTCCAGCTCACACACCTTGCCGTGTTTGCAGTGGTGGTTCTGGCAGGGGTCTGGAGAACAGAGCACAGGGTCAGCTTACCAGACTGGCACCTACTTAACCACCACAGAGAGCCGAGATTGGGGCTGACAGGTTTTTGTTTTATGTTTTTCTGAGACAGGACTCACTTTGTAGACAAGGCTGGCTTCAAACTCACAGAGATCCGCCTGCCTCTGCCTCCCAAGTGTTGGGATTAAAGGTGTGTGCCACCATGCCCGGCTAGGGGCTGACAGCTTTTGGCTGTACTCCACTCCCAACACTGGAGTTTTGGGCATCCCCTAATCCTCTGTGCTCAATCATGGAGTTTGGGGGAGCAGTTGGCTCAGTCTGTAGATTAGAGATTCAGTCCCAGGTTAGGACTAGGCCATTTTCAGAGGGTTGGAACCTCAGTCTGGGACTGAGAAACCTGGGGTACATATGGATTCCCCTCAGTGACCAAAACAACATATAGATTTTCAGCTCTCTTCTGAGCAGCCACAGTGCAGCATTTCTGGATTCAAAGCACTTTCTAGAAGGACTTGGAAGACTGAGCTGTTGTCATGGATTCAATGGGTTGTGAGGTCCAACAGACTAGAATTAGGTGTCCGCAAAGGAAAAGGAAGAACTCAGGCCCACAGTAGACAATGGACCCAGCTATGACAGGAAACAATGGCTGGGCATGGAAAAGGAAAGGGATATGACTCAAGATCCCATGCCCAGCCCTTGCTCCAACAAGCCCTGTCCAGCTCTCTCCAGACACCCTTAGCTGACCCCTTGAGAAAGCTGAAGTAGGTACTGGGGATTAGAACACAGGTCTTCATGCTTGTGTGGCAAGTGATCTTACCCACTGAGCCATTTTCTAAGGGCTCCCCTCTGCACCACTGCTTTGTTAAAATATGGAAGTCCTCGCCAAAGGATTCAAACAAGGTTTGAAGTGCATGTCTTTGACCCCTTGGACACAGATACCTCAGTCTGTGGGCTGAAGCCTGGGACCCTGAGTCTCCCACTCCCTCTCTAATTGAGGCATTTCCTACAGGGTCTGCTTCCTTGGGCCAAGTGAAAAATTGAAAGAGCCGGTCAGCTCTCTGAGATGACTCCCAGGAGGAGCTTGAGCCCAGGCTGAAGGCCTGGGGGGAATCTTGATGACCAGATGTGACCATGACCTCTACGGGAATTCGACACCCAACTGTTGGAGTTTCCTCTGCCCTTCACAACTTGAATGGCTTGGCTATAAATAGATCTATCCCAGACTACCCTGGCCTGAGGATTCCCAGCTGGCCCTCCACAGCTACCAGGGCCCCACGATGCATCTCTTTGGCCAGAAGCTTCCTGTGAGCTGTCCTTGGGCCTCCACCCAGGCAGCCAAGTGTGATCCAGATAGGTCAAGTGTCAGGGAAGAGACTTACTTTCAGCCACCACCTCCTCCTCCACAGTTTCCTCAGCATCAGCCTCAAACTCTCCCATTTCCACCTGGACTGGGTTGGCACCCACAGGTAGCTGGCATGGAAGAGGAGAAAAAATGAGTTCACGGGTTCTCACCCCACCCCATACCCAGGACAGAGTTGCAAAGAAGGAGGAGGGGCCTGGCATCAAGCTTCAGATACCCATAAGAGAGTGTGAGGGCCGGGCGGTGGTGGTGCATGCCTTTAATCCCAGCACTTGGGAGGCAGAGGCAGGTGGATCTTTGTGAGTTCAAGGCCAGCCTGGTCTATAAAGTGAGTCCAGGACAGCCAGGGCTACACAGAGAAACCTTGTCTTGAAAAACCAAAAAAAAAAAAAAAAAGAGAGTGTGAGGGACACACAGGAGAAAGGTGGGCTGGGCCCAGTTCACACCGCAAATGCCAGGGTGGTGATTTTCGTGGAATCCTGTATTTATTATTAGTTTGTCCAATTTATTATTGTATATTAAATAAACCTAGAGTTCCAGAATTCTACTAAGATGAATCAGAGGCCTCCAAGGTGTTAGGACAAGAAGGCATACCAAGCCCTCTATGCCTGCCAGGCCCAACTGGGTGGGTCCCTTTGTTACAGGCCAGGGGCGACTGGATGGTAACAGAAGAAATATGAAACCCAAATATTTCTGAATCCTTCCAACTTCAGGGCTCAACTGAAGGTTTGGGGAGCAGTCAGGGTGAATGGGGATATTCAAGCTAATATCTGTGCCCTGCGTGCACACAAGGCAAGAATGTCCTGTTCCAGCGAGGAGCCCCGCTGCGTATGTCTGAATGGTCCAAGGAAGGAACCAGGCAGAAAGGGGCCAGGGCTGGGGCCACCACCACCACCACATCACATACGTACCCCTGTCTCCTCCACCAGGGTTTCCTCCGCCACTATCTCCTCAGCAACTTCTGTCTGCTGCTGGAAAACAGAACAGGACTCAGGGAGTTGGTCAAGTCAAAGGCCAGCTTCCTCTCTGAAGTGTCTGTCTCTGGCCTGGAACACAAGGCTCGGAGGCTTTGAGGTCTCAGGCTGGAGCACACAACACAACTCCACTCTCCTCCTTTCCTTTAAAAATTTTTGTTATTGCAATGATTTTGTTTGTGTGTGGGTTTCGTGTGGGGGATGGAGTGAGCACCATGCCACGATGCATGTGTGGAAGCCAGAGGACCACCTGTGGGAGCCGGTTCTCTCCTGCAGTGTGGGTCCCGGGGATCAAACTCAGGTGGTCAGGTTTGACTGCTGACTCGCCCCCTGCTCCCCGTCTTTACCTCTTTTTTAAAAAATGTGTGGAATGCTTCATGCATTCATGTGTCCCTTGCACCAGGGCTGTGCCAATCTTCTTTGTGTCATTACAGTTTTAGCCAACCTTAGTGCTGAAGCAAGCCGTCATTTCACTATTTCACTTCATTTGGATGGGATCTGGCTACAGGGCCCAGGCTGACCCTGAACTTGTCAATTATGTTTTAGCCTTCCAGGAACTGGGACCAGGGGCCTGAGCCATCACAGTTGCCTGTTGTATACTTTCCACCAAAACCATCTGGGCCATCCACTGTTTTACTGACACGAGTATCTCTGCCTCAATACAGTCTGAAAACAACAGAGGCAGATGTACTCCCTTTAAATTCACAGATGGGGAAACTGAGACCCAGACAGAATGAGAACGCTCTGTGACTTCTCAAAGATGTGAAACCTCACATGTGACCTCATTTGATTGCTATTAGGAAATTTCCTCCTGACATTTCAGACTCCAGGAGGAACAGGTGGGGTGACACAAAACCTTTAGGCCCCTGATTGGCTGCAACCCCGTCCAAAATTAAAGGTAAACTCACTAAACCTTCAGTCAAAATCTGCCTGCCTAACTTCCATGTATGCCTCCTATGCAAAAGGAAGCTCTTAGATCTCATGTGACTAATGATCTGAGGGAGGCTGATACATGGAGACACCCCACAGTGGAGGAATGGGATAGGTGGGAGAGGGGGTAGAGGGTGAAAGGGAGGGGCTGGGAGGGAGTAGAGGGAGGGGGGTTGCAATGGAGACATAATGAGGTAATAAATAAACGTTAAACAAAAAAAAAATCTGCCTGCCTGATGAATTTGGTCAGAAGCTGCCATACACCCTCCTTGTGAACAGAGCAAGGAATGCTGGTTTGAAAGAAGCTGCTTCTGGCCAGGAGTGGTAGACATGGAACCCCAACCATCAAGAGGCTGAGGCAGGAGTGGGAGTTGGAGGCAAATCAGGCATATACAGTGAGACCACTACAGAGGGACCAGCAGGGCTAGGAACTCATTTGACCAGATTGGCTCTCTTTGAATATACTTCTTTTTGGTTTCATCTTGCTTTTTATCCAGCGTATTCCCTGAAGATGGAGCAATGGTCATTTCTGGTTCATTCCAACCTCTCCCAGTAAGCCTGCCCAGTTCCAGTCTTACTCCAGGATCCGTTGGGGCTGCCCTGTCCCAGGCCTTCGACAGCCTCCAATGTCATGATCTCTGTGTGCATCTTCTCTGCTCCTCCCGCCCTTGCCCCCCAATTCAGGTAGAGTCACTTATAATGAAATAGTTTCCTGGACTCAGAAGGCAGCCTACTCCTTTCTCTGTGCCTAGGCCCTTTTCCAGTTTGATTCCCAACAGGCCTTCGTCCCTGCTGCTGACTCCATCATTGAAGAAGCCAGGTCCTGCTAAAGGGAGTCAAAACTAGTGTGCAAACTCTGACCTGCCAGTTAAAGAGAGCTCTTTTTAGCCAGGTGTGGTGGTGCACGCCTTTAAATGCCAGCACTTGGAAGGCAGAAGCAAGCAGATCTCTGTGAGTTCAAGGCTAGCCTGGTCTACAAAGTGAGTCCAGGACAGTCAGGGACACACACAGAAACCCTCTCTTAAAAGACAAAAAACAAAGCCGGGCGGTGGTGGCGCACGCCTTTAATCCCAGCACTTGGGAGGCAGAGGCAGGCGGATCTTTGCGAGTTCGAGGCCAGCCTGGTCTACAAAGCGAGTCCAGGACAGCCAGAGCTGTTAAACAGAGAAACCCTGTCTCGAAAAACAAAAAAACAAAAAACAAAAAAAACAAAAAACAAAAAACAAAGCCGGGCGTGGTGGCGCACGCCTTTAATCCCAGCACTTGGGAGGCAGAGGCAGGCGGATCTCTGTGAGTTCCAGGCCAGCCTGGTCTACAAAGCAAGTCCAGGACAGCCAGGGCTGTTACACAGGGAAACCCTGTCTCGAAAAACCAAAAAAAAAAAAAAACAAGCCAGGCAGTGGTGGCGCACGCCTTTAATCCCAGCACTTGGGAGGCAGAGGCAGGCGGATCTTTGCGAGTTCGAGGCCAGCCTGGTCTACAAAGTGAGTCCAGGACAGCCAGGGCTACACAGAGAAACCCTGTCTCGAAAAACCAAAAAAAAACAAAAAACAAAAAACAAAAAACAAAAAGGTCAGATGAGGGCATGAGATCTAAGCCTTTATATTGGTTCTGGGGGTTGAACTTGGGTCTTCTGCAAGTGTGTCGTCTCTCTAGCCCTTATTTTTATGTTTTTAAGACAGGATCTCATCTAACCCATGTGGCCCTCAAACTCACTATGCAGCTAAAGATGACCGTGAACTCCGCATCTTCCTGCCTCTACTTCTCAAATGCTGGAATTACAGGTGTGTTCCCTATGTCGGGGTTTAGGGGATGCTGGGGACTGAAGCCCGGACTGTGTGCATGAACGCTAACTAAGCACTCTACCAACAGAGCCACGTCCCTGTCTCCTTGAGTACCTAGAGCAGGTTCAGAGGCTGGGGAAAAGTGGGATGAGTCCCAGCTCAGTATCTTTGGGTACTTACAGGGACTGCCAAGGCCCTCCCGGCCAGGCAGAGGACAAAGAAGATCCAGGTCTTCATGGTGCTGGGAACCCTGCAGCGAGAAGAGAATATGAGTCAGCAAGAGAGACTTCCTTCTGCTTTCCTGAGTTTAGATGGGAATGTTAACCAAGACATGTGTTAACCTTTCCACAGTGAAAAACCTCATTTAGGGCTAAGATGCCCTTTTCACCTTCAACACCCATTGTCCTATTTCTTTCTTTTTCTTTTTTTTTTTTTTTTTTTTTTGGTTTTTCGAGACAGGGTTTCTCTGAATATCTCTGGCTGTCCTGGACTCGCTTTGTAGACCAGGCTGGCCTCGAACTCACAAAGATCCGCCTGCCTCTGCCTCCCAAGTGCTGGGATTAAAGGCGTGCGCCACCACCGCCCGGCTTGTCCTATTTCTTAATGCAAAAAACAAAAACAAAAAAACAAACCACAGACCTGGCCTGGAGCCTCCAAGGGAAACTGCAAGTGAATAGAATTGTTTTTTCTGCTTCATGGCTCCCCCCTTCTCCAGTTTCCTTCTATTGAGGATAAAGGTGTAGAGTTTTCTATTTATGGTCATGAGATGAAGTCTCCATTCTAAGTACATTTATTTTGGTTTTTGAAAGTAATTGGACAAAGACAACAGGCTCAAAAGCCAAGTTTGGGCCTTAGACTCCTCTTGTTCTAAGACTTTGGTCCCCTATTCCTCAAGCTCTCCCCCCTCCACTCTTCTTGCTTTCCTCCATCCCACCTCCACTTTCACTCCCCGTCTCCCTCGTCCCCCTCCTGCTCATCCTCCTCCTGTCCCTCTTCTCCTTCACAGTCCCTCCTCTGCAATTAGAGACGTCAACAGGAATCAGAGACAATGAGCCACATTTAAAACAAAGTCTGGGATGCTGGATGGAAAGCAGCTGGAGAGGTCACATTCTTTTCTCCACTCTGCCCAGAGGGACAGCATTTCTTTGGATTGTTCAAGGGCACACCCAGACATGTCCCTGGGTTGCAGAAGAGATGTCAACTACGATCTAGAAAGTTCCTCAGGTCCCTGCTTAGACCCAGCTTCCAGACGCTTAATTGTGAACTCTCACACCAGAGCCTGGAAGGGATCTTTGGATCAGACTTCCGATGATGACTCAGGAACCTCTGGTAGGGACATCTACCTTCTGGTGCTAACCAGATGGGCTTCTGCTACCAAACGGATCTAGAAAGTTCTTCCTAAATCTACCTCCCGCGAGCTTTGTGGTCTCCCCCTCTTTCTACAGCCACACAGAGCAAACCTGCTCCCTCTGTCCCTCCAGAGCTTTCCTTCAAGGGAGCAATGGTGATGCCTTCCTCATTGATTACCTAAGACTTCTCTTTCAGCCTCTTCAAACCTAGCTTCTTCTGTGATTTTTCTCAATTGACAAAGCTTGGTGCTGGGAGATGCTCTGGAAACATGGGTGAAGCTACTGGGGTCAGATTCAATGCCCAGGACTCTCACTCTACCTCGATATTGTCTCCATCTTCGTGTATGGATTAAATTCTTTGTTCTCAGGCTGGAGAGATGGCTCAGAGGTTAAGAGCACTGGCTGTTCTTCTAAAGGACCTGGTTCAAATCCCAGCACCCACCTGGCAGTTCACAGCTGTCAGTAATTGCCGGGTGTGGTGGCTCAAGCCTTTAATCCCAGCACTCGGGAGGCAAAGGCAGGCAGATCTTTGTGAGTTCAAGGCCAGCCTGGTCTACAAAGTGAGTCCTGGACAGCCAGAGATACACAGAGAAACCCTGTCTCAAAACAACAACAACAACAAAAAAAAAAAATTATTTGTTCTCGGTAAACCTTGGTTCCCCATCTGTCAACAGAAATGGTTAGAGGGGTTACATTAAGCTTTGAGATGATAGACGCAGTCTTAACATGCTTACAATAATGGAAAGTTGGGAGGGTAGCTGAGGATCTGAGTATATGCTTAGCTTTTGGTTCCCAGCTCTAAACAAAAAAGCACAAAGTTCCAGGCATGGTGGTGCACGCCTTTAGTTCCAGCACTTGGGAGGCAGAAGCAGGCGGATCTCTCTGTATTTCAAGGCTAGCCTGGTCTACAAAGTGAGTCCAGGACAGCCAGGGATGCACAGAGAAACCCTGTTTCAAAAAAAGTAAAAAATAAACAAACAAAAAAACCTAAAGAAAAGAAAAAAGAAAGAAAGAGAGAAATCAAAGGAATTGATTTGGAAGCTTGGCATTGCTTCAGGACAACTCTGCCTGGCAGAAGGGTCTGGTCTTCCCTTTCTAGGCGGTTTCTGGAACAGTCTTTCCCCTCTCACAGTTGCTCACTTGTTTCCCTTCTTGCTTCTCCACTTGGAAAACATGAACCCGACATCCTCTGAGTATGGCTTTGGACAGATGGACCGGGAGAGAGGGTGTCAATGAGGGACTTGTCTGATGTTGTTTGAAATGGAAAGATCAAAGTGAGGCTGGC
>CAJQZJ010032020.1:5989043-6013638 GCA_907164525.1 Lophiomys imhausi
CACACACACACACACACACACACACACACACACACACACACACGCGCGCATGCACGCACGCACGCACGCACGCATGCAGACAGACATACATTCACATAAATAAAAGCCTTTTTTTTTTTTTGGTTTTCTGAGACAGAGCTTCTCTATGTACCTTTGACTGTCCTGGAACTCTCTGTAGACCAGGCTGGTCTCAAACTCAGAAATCTGCCTGCCTCTGCCTCCCTAGTGCTGGGATTAAAGACATGTGCCACCATGGCCAGCTGACTCAAATATTTTTGTTTTTTTGTTTTTTCAAGACAGGGTTTCTCTGTGTAGCCCTGGCTGTCCTGGACTTGCTCTGTAGACCAGGCTGGCCTCGAACTCACAGACATCCGCCTGCCTCTGCCTCTCAAGGGCTGGGATTAAAGGCGTGTGCCACCACTGCCCGGCTCTCAAATATTTTTTAAAAAATATTAAGAGATTCTTAAAGAATCTCTTTCCCTCTGTGTGGTGTGCATGTGTGCATGTGTCCATGTGTATGAGTGAGGTATATTACTCAGGGAGGAGAATGAGGTGTGAGGGTGTGGCTGCATCCTATATTTATTTTTAGCCATGCTGGTGGCAAAATCAGTATCTACACATCTAAACTCTGTGCCCCAAGTGTTCATGTTTGCCTGTTTATCTTCCCAGACTCATCTGCCAGCCCAAAAGGCCTCGGCGGGCAAACATGTTTTGCTTCATATCCTCTACTATTTAAAGCTTGTTTTCAACATGGAAAGCTGGATATAGCAAGCCCAGCTGTGCACTGGCCTGCGGAGGATCGGTACAAAGCCAGTGCCTCCCAAGCCTTCTTTCCTGTTTCCTCTTCCAAGACAAGAGAGGAGGCTGCTGTCAAACACGCGGCTCCTTCCAAGGAAATCAGTGCCTGGGCCTGGGTTCAGGGGACTCTGACTCAGATCATCCCCACCTGACAGACAGGGAAACTGAAGCTAAAACAACCAGCATCTTTCCCAATGTCACCATTGGGTTATAATCCCTCCTTTTGACCAATACCCGTCCTTCCTTTCTTCTGTCCTTCCTTTCCTGTGTGTGTGTTGCACGCCAGAACTCAGTGTTTTCCTCAATTTTCCTTCCTTCCTTTCTTTCTTTCTTTCTTTTTTTTGTTTTTGTTTTTTTTTTTTTAGGTTTTTCAAGACAGGGTTTCTCTGTGTAACAGCTCTGTCTTGGACTCACCTTGTAGACCAGTCTGATCTGGAACTCACAGTGATCCGCCTGCCTCTTCCTCCCAAGTGCTGGGATTAAAGGCATGCGCCACCACCGCCTGGCTCTTTCTTTTTTTGAGACAAGATCTCTCTATGAAACCCTGGCTAGCCTAGAACTCGTGTATATAGACCAGGCTAGCCTCTACCTCACAGAAATCAGACTGCCTTCACCTCCTGAGTGCTTATTTTTGAGTCTCTCACTAACCAGAAGCTAAGAGTCAGCTAGGCAAGCTGGCCAGTGAGCTCTAGGGATCAGCTTGTTTCTGCCTCCTCCGCAGAGGGATTACAGACAGGTATCCCCCGCACCTGAGTCCTGGAGTAGGTGCTAAGGAAAAAAACTCAAGCACTTCCAGGCCTGATCACCAGTCTTTCTGTGGTGGAGGGTGCATTGCTCTTGGGAAACTGAGAAGAAGATCCCCAAATTGAAATGAATTTAAACAATGTTTTTTTTTTTTTTTTTTTGGTTTTTTCGAGACAGGGTTTCTCTGTGTAGCCCTGGCTGTCCTGGACTCACTTTTGTAGACCAGGCTGGCCTTGAACTCACAAAGATCCACCTGCCTCTGCCTCCCGAGTGCTGGGATTAAAGGCGTGCGCCACCACCGCCCGGCATAAACAATGTATTTTTTAAAAAAAAATTCCTGTCAGCACTTTCACTAAGGAGATGTTCTCTGTACCCCAAATGTTGGAGCTGCCAGGAAAAAAAAAAGACCTTAAATCCTTAAATGGTCCATCTGTGCTAAAAATCTATCCATTTAGGAGGAAGTGAGGTTGCAAAGTGCTTCCCAGCTTGCCCATTAGACCCTTTAACGTCTTTTCTCCAAGACACTGCTGTTATTGCTGAAATAGGGAGGAGACCAGAGCTCAGGAGGAAGACAGATTAGTTCAAAGTCAAACAACACAGATCCAAATCCTCTGTCCTGCAAAAAACAATTCTAGAGGCTTATCACAGGCCTGGGGGCCCTGGGATGTAGGAGCTGGGGCCAGGACCAGGAACTTGCTGTCGTCCTTGTATCTGGGGCAGGGGTGGGGGGGGGTGGGGTGATGTAGGGGCCTGGAACCTGACTGTCCCTGAGCGTTCTCCTAGCCAGTAGGCAAAAACTCTAGGAAAAAAAGGTTACCATGGTAACTTGCATTCCTCTCGGAGTGAGTCACTAGGGAGAAGAGACTCTTGGTGGGTGGGGCTTAGAGAAAGTTTCAAAAGCTAACTCCTTCTCAGAGCCGCCCCTTCTCTCTCCTCCCTCCCCCATGCAGTCCTGTTGATGTGGCAGCTGATGGCTGAGTTAACTCTCTCTTCCCCCAACCACTTCTTTCTGGTTTCATTCTTGGCAAATACAATTTTGTTTCTATTCTCCACATCACACCCTTGCACCATTCTGGGGGTCTGGTATCTGTTTGGGAATATCTTAAACCTAAAAGCAATGGACACTCATCATCTCTTACACTCTCTCTCTCTCTCTCTCTCTCTCTCTCTCTCTCACACAATCACACACCACTACACTATGCACATGGTTTTCAGGAACTTTCAGAGGCACCCTGAAGCTTATTCAAAGACCACTTTATAGGCCCAATTAAGTGACCTTGCTTGGAAAGTCCTAGGGGAACTCAGGTACCCTAAACACTATCCCTCTTCCTTAGGACAGGAAGGCTACACCCAAGGAAGATGTCTATGTGAGATCTCCTGTAAACTGCCTAAAGCTAGCCACCCCATGTAGGGTCTGCTTCTAACTCCAGGAGACACTCCCTCCCCTGCAGGTATGCTGTTTGTCCCTGAGGCAGATGTCTGAAGTCTGTTCCCTTAGGTGAGACTTATCTCATCCATCCTAGGTGTCACACACAGGAAGTTTACAGAACAGCTTGGAGCAGACAAGCATCCAGCAGGCTAGTCCTAATCTTGGGTGGGTTCAGTAGTGGTGTGAAAGGTATCCTGGAGCTCAGTCACTCTATCTTCCTCCCCACCGCCCCTCCCTCCATGTCCTCTCTGGATTGTCTCAATTGTTGGTTTTCTCGGATGTCTAGATAAAGTAAAAGCAACTATCCGTGAGTTCCTGTGATGACCATCTCTCAGAATTAGGACGGGAACAGTGGCAACCCCAGGCTGGAAGAGACAATGGCATTTCAGGCTGACTGACGCCACAGGATGATGGGGGGTAGGGTGAACAGAGACTCAAGGGACCTGAGCCTTCCCAGAGGAACCGATTAAAGGGAATGCCTCGCCTTGGCTGTTCACAGATCAGTTTCTCCTTCTTGCAAAGTCCCATTAGGGTTACAGTGCTCTGACCCAGAACTGGATGTCTGTTCTTCTGGAACAGACAGCCAGACCCAGCAGGCTTCCAGCCAGTCCCACTGCATTGGCAGTTGTGATGGGCAAATGAGGATCAGATTCCCAGGAAAAGGGGCAGCTGCCACTGAGAGTGACAGAGGACTAGCAGCCTCTGCCACCATAGAACAACACCGAGAGAAAGCGATCCCTGCAAAGCACAGATATTTTCTGCAGAGCTACAGAGATAGCAAGTTCCCCTGTGAGTGAGCAACAAACAGGCTTCCAGCCTGTGCCCTGAAGGGAAGCCCCAGCTCACCTCCCTCCGTCGCCCCAGGCTGGTCATTGGGATGGGGTAGAGGGGCTAATGCAGTTTACAGAAGGGTAGGGGCTGACAGAGGGGGTGCATACCTCAGCGCAGGCAGGAAGCAGGCGGCAGGCAGCAGAGCAGTTCCAGCGGTCTGAAGGGCTGGAGGAATGTGGAGGGGTTTAGAGGCAAGCAGCAGGAAGCTACTTGGAGCTCTGGGCAGGGTCTGTCTCACCCTCCGCCTCCACTCCAAGGCCCTCCTCCTCTTCTGTCTCCTCCTTCCTTTCCCCTGGCCTGCCTCCCCTTCTCCCCAGAACCAAACTGCCTTTTCTTTCTTCCTCTCTTCTCTGTGGTAGGCTGTGTGCTTCTCAGACACCCTGGTCTCACGTTGCTCATCTGTCCTGGGGCTGCCGCCTAAACAGACATGAGGGATCGGGCTGGAACAGTCACTGGAATCACCTAGAACAAGCATGGCCTTGTTTGAAGTGAGGCTGGGGACTAAAGAGGCCAAGGCATTACCCGAGAGGCTCAGAGAGGCACAGTTAAGCTAAGCCCATGTCCTGACTTTATACCCAGCTAGCAAACTTAACCCAGTCCTCTCTTGGACATAGGCCATGTGGAGAAGGGCAGAGCAATTCGTGTGTGTGTGTGTGTGTGTGTGTGTGTGTGTGTGTGTGAGATAATAAGTACAGAATTTTCTCAGTGCCAACAAAACAAGTTGCCACTGGTGACACTGGTGGCATCCTTGATGATGAGCTGATGTCTTGGTCTAAAAAGTCCCCTCTAACTCTAGTGCCACCAACCATAGATAATTGAGGGATTAAAACTTAGCTGGGAGGCTTGCACTATCAGTACCTGACAAACCCAGAGAGCAGTAATATTGATAGCCAGATCTGAAACACTACCCAGGGTTGGTGGGGAAGAAAGACATCGTTGACACAGCAGGCCTTTCATTTAGGTGTTGTTTGTTTTTGGACAAGGTCGAATGTAGCCCAGGCTGACCACTCACTATGTAGTTGAGGATGACCTTGAACTTCTGATCTCTCTACCTCTACTTCCTGGGTGCTAGGATTACATGTGTGCACAAGTGTGACTAGTTTATATGGTGCTGGGAATTGAGCTCAGGGATTAGTGCTTGCTGAGCAAGCATTCTGCCAATGATGCTACATTCTCTGCCTGACTTAGATATTGTTAAGAAATCATTTTAATAACAAGGGCACAAGCTCATTGAGGGAAAATGACTTGCCCAACATCACCTGACCAAAAGTGGTCTGAGAAAGCTAAGTCTACATTTCAGCCCAGTTCTTCTTTTGGGAACATGGACTGCCCCATCCTTGCAGCAGGTCTTGACTGACTGTGCCTGCCTATGTTGGGAGGTATTGGAATGGATGTTGCAGGAGCTTTGGGTGTGGCTAAAAGGATGTACCTCGGGCTGGAGAGGTGGCTCAGAGGTTAAGAGCACTGGCTGTTCTTCCCAAGGTCCTGAGTTCAATTCCCAGCAACCACATGGTGGCTCACAGCCATCTACATTGAGATCTGCCCGGGCATATATGTAGAGCAAATACTGTATACATAATAAATAAATAAATAAATGTTTAAAAAAAAAAAAAAGGATGTACCTCGAGCACAGAATGATTTCCTCAGTGATGCAGACCCCAAGACTTTTCTCAAAGGGTCAGATTGGCAGAGCCTTCCTGAAAGTGTAGATATTGAAGCAGCCATTGGGTTTGAGTAACATGGAATTGGTGAATGCGGTGAATGCGGGGGTGGGGTGGGGGTGGACGAACAGTCTAGGGATAAACTTCTACACAGCAAGGCCCCTCCTTCCTTGCTATGTCCTCACTTACCACACTGCCATTAGCCTGCCCTACCCAGTCAAAGCAGCTGCTCTCAGTTCATCAGCTACTGTAAGGCCATCTGCATCCCCAGTTCTTTGTTCCTCGGTCTTTTCTCTGCCAGACACTTTTCCATGTGATTTTTCCTGAATGTGGAGCTTTCTCATTCTTCTGAACTCTATTCTAATGTCCACCTCCTTAGAGAGGCCCTTCGTGGCCACTCAACTTAAGGTCTCCTTGCCTCTCTCATGGAGGGTGGATACCCTTAGCGTCATTTCCCTTCCTCCCCCTACCTGTCACTTTCTGGCATCATCTGGTTTCTCCCCCTTGGGAGGATGCCAGGAAAACAGGGGCTTCATGCATCTCTCTGCCTGAAGGTTTTTAAGCTAGTTAGTTTTGTTTTGTTTTAAATAAATGAAAGGCCTTCCTCTATCCCACCTGAAAAAAACAGAAGGGAGTCTTTTCTTAGGGTTCTAGTCTGGGTCAGAGACCCTTAGTCCTCCTGAGTACCTGGGCATTTTTTTCTGCAAAGAAAAGCATGGTGACCTCCAGGTTCTCTCAAGGGCCTGTAAAGAATCCTAAGAAGACCTTTTGACCTATAGGGCCCTGAGTCTTGTCCTTGATCCAACAGTTAGAAGCTTTAGGCCACCAAATTTAGGGTTCCAATAGACTCCCTAGACATCTGATTTGTTCATAGGACCGATGTCTACTTTAATTGGATTGGTTGCTATAGCTCTAGGCATCAGGGAGACTAAAATTAACTGCAGCCTGTGTGTCCTAAGCAAAAGGAATTACACCTGGTATCTACCGACTTTGAGTTCCCAGTTAGTCTTGGGTGCAAGATTCAGAAGTCTATTTGGGGCCAGGGGTTGGAGTGGAGTATGTGAGAATGTTATTCAAGGCCCCAGGTAGGACAGAGAACTAGAAACTCATAGGCCAGCCAGGTGGCTCAGCAGGTAAAGGTGCTTGCCACCAAGCAGGAGAACCCGAATCCCATCCCCAGAACCCACGTAGTGGAAGGAAAGAACCAATTCTTGCAAGTTGTCCTCTGTCCTCTACTCACTCACCCACTGTAGTGTGGTGCATTTACCACATTACCCCCCCCCACACACACACACACAGCCACTCAAATAGACAGACAAGAAAAAAAAGAGTGACTGAATTCCTGGGAGGATTTGAATTTAGCATTAAAGCATCCTGGTGCACAGGAGTTCTGCAGCAGGGATGACCCCATCAAGATGGGATTTCAGAGGTGAAGGCTGGGCCTCCAGTCTCACCCAGGGCTTCATGGGAAGGGAAGGAAGCGTAAGAGGCCTGGTTGAGCTCCCTTTCTGCCACTAAGTCTCCATTAACATTATAACATCTCAAAACTTTTAGAGCCGGGCGGTGGTGGCGCACGCCTTTAATCCCAGTACTTGGGAGGCAGAGGCAGGCGGATCTTTGTGAGTTCGAGGCCAGCCTGGTCTACAAAGTGAGTCCAGGACAGCCAAGCATACACAGAGAAACCCTGTCTCGAAAAACCAAAAAAAACAAAAAAAACAAAAAACTTTTAGCCGAGCTGTGTCTGAACTACATTTTTTTTCTTCATTTGTGAACTGGAATACACAGCTGAATAGCTGAATAGCTTTTCTTAAACACATGCTTTGGACCAATCAATGAACCAAGTTTTTCTGCACAGATTTTCTGATGACATTTACAAAACAGGAACTTGTGTGTGTGTGTGTGTGTGTGTGTGTGTGTGTGTGTTTGGTGCAGAGGGCAGAAAAAGGTGTCAGAGTCCCCTAGAGAGTGTGTGTGAGCTTCCAAACATGGGTTCTGGGAATCAAACTTGGGTCTTTTGTAAGATCAGCAAACACTCCTAACCTCTGAGCCACTTCTGCAACCTCCTTGACCTGTTCATCTTACAAAATAACAAGTCATGTCCTTGAGGTCCTTACTCTCAGCCAACACCCCCCCTTCAGCTCCCTCCACCTTTCTCCAGTTGTGTCCTAGGCCACTGCCTTGAGAATGCCCCTGTATATGACTTCCAGCTCCCTGTACCTATTTTACCTGATGCTGAGGATAGAAACCAGGTCTTCCTGCAAGCTAAGCGAGCATCCTGCCTAGTGAGCTACATCCCTAACCTGCTTTCCTCTGCCTTCTAAGTAACTCACTCCAACCTCTACTTCTGCTTCCATTTCTTTGTCTGGCTTTGATCTTCCTGCCTCCATCTTGTAAGGACGCGTGGTGATATGACACCACCTCAAAATTCTTAAACTATGAAGTTCAACCCAGCCCTATTCTCCTTGAATGATTAAGAAATAGAGGCTTGCCGGGCGGTGGTGGCGCACGCCTTTAATCCCAGCACTCGGGAGGCAGAGGCAGGTGGATCTCTGTGAGTTCGAGGCCAGCCTGGTCTACAAAGCGAGTCCAGGACAGCCAGAGCTACACGGAGAAACCCTGTCTCGAAAAAAACAAAAAAAAAAAGAAAAAGAAATAGAGGCTTGTGAGGCCAATGGGATAGTGTGGATGACAAAGCCTGGGGCCTTGATATGGTAGCCCACACTGAGCTGGTGCCAGCTCCGCCTGCTCTAGATACAGGGCCGGAATCATGTATCACGGCCTTTGTGCCTGTGCCCTCTGTATCTGGCTCAGAGCCAAGGCCTCTAAGCTCACAAGGCCAGGCCCACCAGAGACTGATTCAGCCTATTCCATTGTTACTGCATCTGTCTCCAGTCAGATCTTGCCATTGGCCAGAGGACACAAAGATCTCATTGTCCTCCAGGCCTTGGTCCCCTGGGCACATAGGCTACTGAGTAGGGCAAGGCCAAACACATCGGAGGATGAAGTTTGACTTCAACCCTTCCTTCCTCTCACTGCACTCCCCCGGGCAGCTGGGAACTCTCCCTTGGTGCTGTGCAAGCCACAAAGGACCTTTGTCTCCCGGCCTTGTTGAGTGGCACACTGATTTGATCTGTAGGTAGAGAAGCTGCAGATCTCTCAGACTGCCTTGGCCGAGGCAGACAGAGGACAAGTAGGAGAGAGTGATATCTGGGCTGGTTTTGCAGTCAGAGCTCTGGGCTTGAGGCTGGGATGAGTTATTTAATTCTGTATAAGTTGAGGCATGTTGCTAAACTTCCAGCCTCAGTTTTCCCAAATGTAAACTGTATCCATCACTTGTTATGAAATTCTTGTGAATATTAAATGAGGTGACTTGAGATACATTTGGCTCACTGTCAAATCCCATAAGCTCTTCATAAATGTTAATACTTTTTTTTTCTAGATTTACTTAATTTTTAAGCAAATGAGCACATGAGCACAGATGCCATTGGAGGCCAAAAGAGGGGTTGGGTCCCCTTGAGCTGGAGTCAAAGGTAGTTGTCAGCCATCTGATGGGGGTGGGCATTGGGAACCCAGTCTGGGTTCTGCTGTGGATATGGACAAGCACTCTGAAATGCTAGAGATTTGCAGCGGCTGAGCTGTAGAGCATTTGGTTGAGGGGTTGCTTAGCAGTCCCAAGGTCTCCAGCACTGCAGAAAGCTAGGCATGGTGGTACATGCCTGTCCCTCCATCATTTGGGAAGGTTAAGAAGGACAGGAGATCAAGACGTGAATGTTAGAGGTTTATGTAATGGTTCTGTGGCACTTCCGTCTTCCTTCAGAGCCTGTACCCATGCCTTTGGGATGCAGGCTCTACTCTGGCTTGCCTGCAGTGTCTCTTGCTGCTTGGGCCTGAATGGAGAAGCTAGGTGGTAGATTAGTTCTACCTTTTCTAATCCTGGTCTGTAATAGTCTAGCTGCTGGTCAAAGGCCAGGAACATTCTCAGGCAGGCACCAATTTTCTGAACCCCACAGTCCTGGAACTCCTTTCTGAAGGGAAGACCAAAGCCAGGCATCCCAGCCCTAAGACGTGGCAACTTTACACCGCCCCTGACGTGGCCAGTAAACCAAGCCTCTGTCAGTTTCAGTGGCTGTGTGGAGAGCCAGGAATGAAGAGGACTAGTCAGGCTGGGACGTGGCAACCCAGCCAGTGACTCAGCTACCTACCCCAGAGGCAGTCTGGAGACTTCATGTGTCTCCTGGGGATCTCAGATGCCCTGGAGGAAGATCTGCTCTGCTTTCCTTAGAGAAGGCTGCCCCCAGAGAAAGGTACTGTCTGCTGACAGTGCCCTGCTATGCCCCACTCTCCATTCCTGGCTCCTGGACCCCCTCACAGACTCTCAGATTCCTTATTTCTGGCTTGCTCAGGGTCTATGAAGCCCTAGGAATCCCACACAGAAACCTTTAGGAGCTAAAAGAAGGGGGGTCGGGTTTCCAGGTCTCTAGCCTGCACACCCGCTCCTTCTACTACTACCTGAGAACTGCTGTGTCCTGGTTGACAAATCAGATTTTATATTTATTTTTAATTTTTTTGTTTTTTGCCTAAGAATTCACATCTGAAAGTGATTTTACTACTTGAAAACAAAATTTCAGGGGGCTGAAGAGCTGGCTCCATGGTTAAGAGCACTTGCTACTCTTACAGAGGACCCAAGGTTGGTCCAGCACCCACATCAAGAGGCTCACAAACACTTGTAACTCTGGCTCCAAGAGACTCAAAGTTCTTCTGGTCTCTGAGGCCACCTGCATACATGCATGCATAGTACACACACACACACACACACAAATAAATAAATACATAGATAAATAAATAATCTAACTTATAGAAAATTGACCACATTGTGGCCTGTGCCTACAATCCCAGCAGTTGGGAGGCTGAGGAAGATTGCAAGTTGACAACAGAATGGTTATGTAACGATTCCAAGATGCTCTTTCACAGAATGAAATTCTGTCCTGACAAAGAAACAAAAACAAAAAACAGAAACCTTTTTTTTCTTTTCTTTCTTTCTTTTTCTTTTTTTTTTCCAGATAGAGTTTCTCTGTGTAATAGCCCTGGGTGTCCTGGCCTCACTTTGTAGACTGGAGTGACCTGGAACCCACAGACATCCGCCTGCCTCTGCCTCCCAAGTGCTGGGACTAAAGGCATGCGCTACCACGCCCTGCCCAAAACCAAAAACATTTTAAGTGTGCTAATTTACGTTGAGCCCACTGGCCCTCCATGTGTATACAAGTTCTGAGGGGTGAGCAGGGACCATAATAGATATGAGACTCACTTCCTACAAGTCTGCAGTTTAGCTTCTCTGGCCGCCACAACACCCTCAGCACAAGCTGAGCGGGAGGCACGTAGTAAGTGTTTCCAACCCTGAAACCTAGTGTCCCCACCCAGAGACTAATCCTCTCACCCCTCTCAAATGGTTTTCTTTTCAAACAAAACCCACCTGCAGGAGAAAGCTCCCTTGGAGGCCACTTTAGAAACCCGAGCCTCCTTTCATTGAAGGAGCCCAGTGTCTCCCAGCCCCCTCCCCGCCCCTTTCATTGTCTTCAGAGAGGAGACACGATCTAACCTGGCTATCTGGGGTTTGCTTTTTTGATTAGGATGCAGGCTCTCATTCTGCAGTTCTGGCTGGCCTGGAATTTGCCATCTTCCCTCCCAGAGTGCTGGGATTGCAGGTATACACCACCAGTCTTGTAGCTTGGGTTTGAAAACAGGCTCCTGCTTTCTTCTCACTACAAGTCTGGTCCTCATCTCTCCTCTTCTCTGTCGTTTGATTTCTGTTTGCTTTTTACTTTTTAAAATTACATTTCTTTGGGGGCAGGGAACTGACTACAGCACTCGTTTGGAGGTCCAAGGAGGTCCAAGGAGTTGGTTCTCTCCTTTTACCTTGTGGGTCCCGGGAATCGAACTCAGGGTCGTCAGTCTTTGGGGCAAGTGCCTTCAACTGCTCAGCCATAAGACTGGCCATTTTCTCAGCCTTTTAAAAAGAGCACTAGTTGGGAAGCTGAGAGACTCAAGCTCCTCCCTAGTCATATACAATGACACAGGCAAGTCAACTCCAACCTTAGCTTTCCCATATTGGAGATAAGAGTGTCGAGTTCACTCAGACTCTCTCAACCACAGGAAACAGGGGCCAAGGTGATGGCCTCAGCTCTGTCTTTCCTTTATGTCCCCACTGCCAGCTGCCGTTCGATATTTTAATTGTAATTTTAATAGCTAATCTGATGTCTGAAAATGATCAAAGCCCTTAGAAAGACCTTTACCCCTTAGAAATTACTGTTCTTTTAGACAGAGTCTCACTGTGTGTGTAGCCTTGACTGACCTGGAACTTGTCCATAGACAAGATTGGCTCAGACTCAGAGATCCGCCTGCCTCTGCCTCCTGAATGCTAGGATTAAAGGTGTGTGCCACCATACCCATCTCAGAAAGTTTTTCTATAAAAGAACTGAGGGCTGGACCCGGAGTTTTAAGCATGCTAGCCGAGTGATCTACCACCAAGCTACACTCTCAACCTTTCTTCCTTTTATGTCCAACTCTCTCTCCTCATGAATTCCTCCTTCACTCGGTGCTCAATGGTTGTCTCTGCTGGGGTCTCTACCTCACCGCCCCGCAGCTCTCACAGATCTAGATCCTGGTCTCATGTGTGGCCTTTTTCTTGCAGCATAGCCTAAGATTCCAGAACAATGAGTGAGACTGAGAGCCGGGCCAGATCCTAGTCCCATATCCCATCTGATCCCAGGCTGCTGTCTCCAGCCACTCCCCTCCTCCGCTGAGCAGCCTCCTCCCTAGCCTGGTCCCCAGTTGAGTTATTCTCCTGACTCAGACATTTTTTCTGGGTGAAATCACTTCCGCTCAGGCCAGCTGAAGCTGGGAGCTTAATCTGCCCACTGCAGTGGCCCTAGGCCCTCCCCTCCACTGCCACGTCCCCACACCCTTCTCTCCTCCAGGCCCTCAGAATTTCCCTATGATTTCTTCTGACTTTGCAGAGAAGCACAAACCAGAGCAGCCACAGCAGGCAGGGTGGAGCCCTGTTATTCCCCCAGCGCTCCTGCTACAGACCGTGGGCATGCATAGTCCGTACCTGAGTGAGGCCATCAGTAGGATTTGTTAAATCAAGGCAGAGACAGAGTGAAAGTCCCAGAAGGTGAACAGAAAAGACAAAGGCAGATCGAGGTCAAGAGGTAGAAAAGGACATAACCTACATCATAGGCAAAGAGACAGAGGGTAATGGTGGCCAAAGGTCGATCCGGTGACCTCTAAACCAGATGACAGCATGGTTTGTGAGCCCATCCAGGCACTATCTTTTTTTAGGGGTTATCTTTGCTGCATTTGCTGTTTACTATTGATTAGGGCTCCAATTCTAAAGTTACAAGTTAACCCACCGATTTGTGTCCAGTGACACAAAAGGCCACCAGAGATTGCAATCTGATTATCTTGTAGGACACTGACCAGTATCTCACATGGCCTAGCAGCCTTTCCCAGCATTCGTTCATTTGTTCACTGCCTGTCTGCACATACATTCTCTTTGAGTTTTCTTTGAACCAAATGTATTATCTAGCAGTGGCTTCTCCTCCTCCTCCCCCTCTTCTTCCTCCTCCTCTTCTTCTTCATGAAGTAGAAATAGCAACAACAACAATTTTTCAGACAGAATCTGATGTAGCCTAGACTGGTCTTGAGCTCTTTTTGTAGTCAAGAATGACTTTGATCTCCTGATCCTACCTCCACCTCCCAAGTGCTAGAATTAAAGGTGAGCATTGCTACACTCAGCTCTGGCTGCAATCCCTTCAGAAGACCCTGCCTCCAAAAAAAAAACTGAAAAAACAAACAAACGCTTCCTATTAAGCCAAGTGTACTTCTGTGGTGGCCCATACTTACATTCCTACCACTTGAAAGCCGGAGGCAGGAGACTATAAACTCAAAGCCAGTTTGGGCAATGTGGTTAAGACAATCATGAAGCCGGACATGGTAGTGGTGCATACCTTTAATCCCAGCACTTGGTGGATCTCTGTGAATTTGAGGTCAGCCTGATCTACAAAGAGAGTCAAGGACAGCCAGGGCTGATATACAGAGAAACCCTGTCTCAAATAACAAAACAAAGACTGACACAAAAACCCTATATTTTGATAAGAGACAGAATTAACCTGAAACAGAAATGAAGAGAATGAAAGGGAGAGAGCAAGGAGGAGGCAGAGAGGGCAGAGGGGATAGAGAGACAGAGACACACAGAGAGAGACAGACATCAAAAAGACAGAAAAAAGCCGGGCGGTGGTGGCGCACGCCTTTAATCCCAGCACTTGGGAGGCAGAGGCAGGCGGATCTCTATGAGTTCGAGGCCAGCCTGGTCTACAAAGTGAGTTCAGGACAGCCAGAGATATACAGAGAAACCCTGTCTCAAAAAAACAAAAACAAGAGCCGGGCGTGGTGGCGCATGCCTTTAATCCCAGCACTTGGGAGGCAGAGGCAGGCGGATCTCTGTGAGTTCGAGGCCAGCCTGGTCTACAAAGCAAGTCCAGGACAGCCAGGGCTGTTACACAGAGAAACCCTGTCTCGAAAAGCCAAAAAACAAAACAAAAAAAAAACCAAAAACAAAAAAGACAGAAAAAGACAGAGAAACAGAAGTAAAGGCAGAGGGACTGAGGCCTTGACAACCTTAAGTAGAAAGTCAGTGAGACACACACACGCACACACGCATGCACGCACACACACGCATACACACACACACACACACACACGCACGCACATGCACGGATGTAATTAAAAATGTAATAACTTAAATACAGCAATAGACAATCGCAGGAAATACAGCTCAGTGATACAGTGTGAATGTAGCTGGGAAACTGGTCTCCTGTTGCAGAGGAAGACTATTTTCGAGGGCAAGGACAGGGTGGTTTCATCCGAGCCTCTGGCGCTCCCTACATCTGACCCTGACACCCAGAGGTGCCTCCCATTTACGTAGGAGGCAGAAAGGAAGTTGGAGGGGACAGAGAAGAGGCAAACACATAGATGGGCAGACAGACACACAGTAGGGACAAATCCCCTGATCTTTTGGGAGTGGTGTCTGAGTCCAAAGAGAGTAAGGAAGGAGAGCCTCCAGAATAACCCAGGGCCCAGCCAAGAGGTGGCTGTTTCTCTTCTTCATCAAAATGAAACTTCAGGGCAGCTTGGCCCCAGTCTACATACAGGCTTCATTCCAAGCTGGTTCCACCTGCCTCTCTAACTAGGTCTTTATGGATAAGCTACCCCTTCCTCCTCATCCCAGCTCTGTTACCACGTTGTGTTGTTGAGACAGGGTTTCAGCCTGTAGCCCACATACCCTCTATCTTTTAAGACTCCTAATCTTGGGAAGAGACATCAGTAGCCAGTCCCCACCCACCATCATATCTTCTCTAATCTCCTCTCCTGAGCTATTGTCCTTACAGCACCCATCACAAAGACACAATGATCTTTTATGTTTATTGACTGACTTTTCTCTGTTACCCAGTCCCAGAATTGGGACCATTGTCTGCCTTTGTAACTGGCGTGTCCCTATTTGATTGGGATTGTTCTCCAATCAAGAATTTATTTTATGGGGCTGGGCATGGTGACTGTTCCAGTTTGCTTTTCTGCTACTATGATAAAAGACTGGCCAAATGCACCCTGGGAGAAAAGGATTTATTTTATCTTACACTTCCAAGTAATAGTCTGTCATTGAGGGAAGTCAAGGCAAGAACCTGGATGCAGAACCTAAAACCACGGAGGGTCCTGCTTACTAGCTTGTTCCTCACGGCTGGCTCAGCCTGTTTTCTTATACAAGGAGGACCCTCTGCCTAGGTGGGTCACTTCTCTCAGTGAGCTAGGCCCTCCCACAACAATTGTGGATCAAGAAAACACCCCACAGGTCAATTTAATGGAGACAATTCCTCAATTGATTTTCTTTCTTCCCAGGTGACTCTAATTTTGTGTCAAGTTGACAAAAACCAACCAGCACTGTAGCCACTCCTGAAAACCCAGTAGTTGATGGGGGGAGGGCAGAGGTGTTGAGTGTGGATGGAATATCTAGTTCCTGAGCTACATAGCAGGTTCCTGGAGAGAGTGACAGTGAGAACAGAAAGACATTTTTATTGCATTTGTTTTGTCACAATAAGAACATTCCTGCAGGAAGCAAGATTTGAAAGGTTAAGGAATACTATCACAATTATTTTTTAATATTTCCCTTTATTTTATGTCTATGAGTGGTTAGCCTACACATAGGAAAGTGCTTCTTCACATGTGTACAGGGCTCGAAGTGGCCAGAAAGGGACACTGAGTCTCCCAGAAATATAGATATAGATAGTAGTCACCATGTGGGGACTGGGAATCAAACCCTGGTCCTCTGGAAGAGTGGCTGGTGTTCTTAACTTCTGAAACATCTCTTCAGGGCCTTATGGTAATATTTTTCTTCTTTTTTTTTTTTTTGTTTTTTTGTTTTTCGAGACAGGGTTTCTCTATGTAGCCCTGGTTGTCCTGGACTCACTTTTTAGACCAGGCTTGCCTTGAACTCACAGAGATCCACCTGCCTCTGCCTCCCGAGTGCTGGGATTAAAGGCGTGGGCCGCCACACCTGGCAATTACAGACAGCTGTGAACTGCCATGTGGATGCTGGGATTTGAACCCAGGTCCTTCGGAAGAGCAACCAGTGCTCTTAACTGCTGAGCCATCTCTCCAGCCCAACCCTATCTTGAAAAACCAAAAAAAAAAAAATTTTTTTTTTACCCTAAAATGTATTAAAACTTTGACAGGCTTTTTTTTTTTTTAACAATTTTTTTTATTTATGTGCATTGGTGTTTTGCCTGCATGTATGTCTGTGTGAGGATGTCAGATTCCCTAGAACTAGAGTTACAGACAGTTTTAAAGCTGCCATGTGGGTGCTGGGAATTGAACCCAGGAAGAAGAGCAGCCAGTGCTCTTAACTGTTGAGCCATTTCTCCAGCCCTTGACCTGATTTTTAATTTGACCTTGAAAAAGGACTCTTATCTTTTCTTAAGGATGGACCTTAAGTAAATCTTTGTATTTGTTCTGGCTGGAGCTAGGGGCTTCTGTTTTCAATAGAAGACATTCAATCAGCTTCTGTGTTTGTCTCTCTGTCTCTTCTCTCTCCCTCTCCCTTGCCCTACTTTACAACCCTTCCCTGGACCTCAAGCAGCCAAGGAAGACTTTGAACCCCTGATCTTTTGGCTTCCAGCTCCCAAGAGCAGGGATTGTGGTCCTGTACTAGCGTACTCTACTAAATATTTACTTTTGGATCAGTGCAACCAAGTGAGTGACAAGAAGACGAGCTTTGTGTGTGAAGAGAAGATTCTCCTCAGGGATGAAGAGGAACCTCAGACCAGGAAATGGAAAGAGGAACACGGTTGTGAAAGGGGACACAGAGGAGGCCTGGTGGGCCAGTTCTATCAGGGTTCTGCCTCATAGAAATGAAGCTGTGTCTGGGGTTGCTGTCTGGGTCACAAAAACAATTTCACTGACTGTACAGCTGAGCTGTGCAGGGGAGGCTCTCCCATATTGGCAGCTCTGGTTGGCTCTGCTTCTCCTCAGGCATGTAAGGAATGGCGTCCTTCTGGGGCTTAGCCTCTCCAGTCTCCCTCTTTCCTTCCTGGAAAGGGCCAGAGAGGTGTAGGGGGAGTAGACAAGATCGGGGTGTCCGTCTTGATTTTGCACCAGTGTCTGCCCCATAAACATATCCTAATAGTATTCGTGTAGGGCCGCTGCGAGGATTACATGAGCTACTAAAATTTGCTAGAAAAAGTTGCGTATGGCGGTGCTTTCCTCTAACTCTAGCATGCAGGTGGCTGAGGCAGGAGAATTGTGACTTCAAGGCCTGCCTGGTCTACTTAGAATTTGCCTTGAAAGAAAAGGAAGGGGGCTCAGAAGGATGGTTCGGTGGGCACAGGAGCTTGCTGCCAAGTCTGATGACTCAAGCTCAGTTCCCAGGATTCACATTATGGAAGAAGATAACTACTTGCAAGTTATCCTCTGATCTCCACCTGTGTGCTAGAGAATGAATTCACCGCCTGCCACACACAATAAATAAAGAACTAAATGTAAGTTAAAAAATAAATTAAAAAACCGGGCCTGGTGGCGCACGCCTTTAATCACAGCACTTGGGAGGCAGAGGCAGGCGGATCACTGTGAGTTCGAGGCCAGCCTGGTCTACAAAGCAAGTCCAGGACAGCCAGAGCTGTTACACAGAGAAACCCTGTCTCGAAAAACCTAAATAAATAAATTAATTAATTAATTAATTAAAAAACCCACAAGCATTTTTTCTATGAAAGAATTATATAGCCTGTTGCCATTAGAGAAAGCTAGCTAATGTCTTGTGTTCTAGTATCTTTTATAGTTCTTGTAAGCTTATAATTGTTTCATAATAAAAAGTTCTCAACAAAAGGTTTTAAAAAAGAATAATAAGAAAGGGGAGGAGAGGCCGGGCGGTGGTGGCGCACGCCTTTAATCCCAGCACTTGGGAGGCAGAGGCAGGCGGATCTTTGTGAGTTCGAGGCCAGCCTGGTCTACAAAGCGAGTCCAGGACAGCCAGAGATATTCAGAGAAACCCCATCTCGAAAAACCAAAAAAAAAAAAAAAAAAAAGAAAGGGGAGGAGAGTCAGAACCCACCACCAGGTTCTGAAGTGTTTCCTGGGAGTTGGGCAGCAGGAGTGAGGAGTTGAGAGAAGCCGTGATGGGAAAGGAAGTGGGCTTCTGTGAATTATTAATTAGATCTCTGTTAATGCTTTTGGTACATCTATTTAATATTGGTGGGGAGAGTGCATTACCATCACACAGGAGTAGAAACTGGAGGACAAGCTTGCTGTTGTGAGCCACCATGGGGGTGGGTGCTGAGCACTCAACCCAAGTCCTCAGGAACAGCAGTAAGTGCTCTTCACCACTGAGTCACCCCTAAGAGCCCTTAATGAAACATTTAAAACGGGAAAATAGAATTCTGAAGACGCACATCTCTTTCCTTCCTTTTAGGCAGCCTCTACCTCTGGCTGAGGAGCAAAAACTGCCTTAAGAACACTCTGCTTGGCCTGGGGAGATGCTCAGTGAGTAAAGAGCTTTTTATGTGAGATGCTGTATAAGTCTCTGACTACAGCTTCCTCAGATCGTAAAGATGACAAAGAACTAAAATAGTCTGACTCCCCCGTTTCACAGACAAAGAAAATGAAGCTCACAGGAAGAAAAGACTAGATTCCTCCATTCTGCTCTGACAGCCACCTCTCCCCTTCTCACTATGCAGCTCGATCTTTCTACAGCCTGTTCAGTGCTGGACTTATAGCATGTGCTGTCTTATCCAGCAAACAGTGATTACACATAGTGGAGCGCTCTCTGTCTCTCTCAGTATGTGTGGCTTGCTAGGGATCAAACACAGTCTCTCATATACACTAGGCAAATGCTCTACAAATGACCTATACCCCTGGCCAAGCTTTTTTTTTTTAATTGACAGATTAAATACACCATGCTATATAAATAGATGTATAAATGTCTACAGGGGAATGTGTTCTGAAGACCAACAACAGTCAGAGGCAAAGGGTTCTAGGTTAACGTTTCTTCTGAGACCTTAACTCTTCATTTTCCATTGCACCTCAAGGGAAGAGGTGGAGATACAAAGTCCTGTGACCCCAGGAAAGCCTTGTAAACCCAGCCTCCAACACAGGACTCTATGACCTCAGCCACCACCAGCCTTGCCTGTCAAGACCTGGCCATGGCTCTTCCCAGGTAGTGCTACATTAGCAGAGGTCAGTCAGATACTGTACAGCTGCAGGGGGGTGTGGACTGATACAGAGAGCTTTTCCGGCCTCTACAAACCCACCATGGGATTGGGGGATCCTCTCACATACACCAAACCTGTCCCACAATGGCCCTCCGAGATTGCTGTGGTGAGGGGTTCTACTGCACTGGGAAGGTGGAAGAGAGCTTGGGCTCCACTGCTTCGTGCTCATGAATGCCAGTTAGTTCTTCTTGTCAGAGAGGGGCAGGTGTGCCTGTGGAGGATGTCTCACATTCAGACCAGGTTCCATGAGGCTCCCTGTGTCAGAGCTTCAGATGTTCAAGGCCAGGCCCAGTTATTGTGTGTGCTATAAAGGATCCAAGGAGTCAGAATTGGGCAAGCGGTGCCCACTCTGTTCTTTTTTGAAAATTCTCAAATAGATATTGAAGTTCATAGAAATGGCTCACTGAAGGTTCCAAGAATTATACTGATAAACAATTTTGTTTGGTGTTTCCTTCCTTCTTTCATGTGTCTGTGTAAGACAGGGTCTCATGCAGCCCAGGCTGGCCTTCTGGCCTTGGACTTTTGAACCAGGTTTTGCCCTTATGTTTCTGCCTTACATGCTGTCTTATGTTCTGGGATCACAGGCGTACACCACCATTCATCCTAGACAACAACAATCACTGAATGACAATAACAAAGATGCCTTTGCTTCTTTCTCATTGCATTAATTATCCAAGTGGCATATGTTGCTGACACTTGTTGGAATACCCCCAACAAGAGTAAATGACTTTTAAAATGAAAAATCTATGTAGTTATCAATTTTAAGTTTAATCAGACATTTTATTTTTTAAATAACAATACAGCTACATAAATTTGTGACAATTACTACACAAAAATGTCATGTTTAGGGCCCAGTTTTCTTCAGCAGTATCTTATAATTTCATTATTTTTCCAGCTTTACATATAATGTTTTGGTAATCTGTGTATCTATATTTGCTTCTATGCAGTCTGATTATATCTGTGCATTTGGCCAACAGCCCATTGTGTAGCAGTTTCTTCAGAAACTAAATCCTTCCATTTTGGAGGGAAGCTTCTTAAGACATCAGATATAAAAAGGGCTGAGAAAGAACAGGTATTTTGGGGCAGGGTCTTCATAGGAAGCTGAAACAACAGAATGTTCTAAGCGGGGGGAGAAATACTTCATCCTGCAAGGAAGCTCCTGTATACATGAAGTAAGAAACACAAAAGAAACTCTAAAAGTTCCTGAAACTGACCTTACTCACTAAGCCTCTCCATCCACAGAAATATATAAATAATATAGACTGCTAAGAGTAACTCTCATACAAGCCGAGGAATCTAGAAGAACAGAGTACAGTCAAGCATTCTTGGAAAAAAAAAACAACAACAACCCTGAAAACAAAAAACAAAGACCATACAAACTGGAAGAGACAAAGACCTACAGAGATCCCAAGGATAGATTCAAACCAACCAACAGACCAAGAATAATGGCCACCCAGCCTTTGAGCTGCCTTTAGGTTGTGTTGTGTGCTCCATGTGTTTCAGCTTTTACAAATTGTCACTCATGCTATAAGCTTTATAAAATGCAGCTATAAAACAGAATCACTTCTGTTCTGCATCCCTTCATCAATATTTCTGTAAGGTTATGATTATAGTTTATGTTATAGAATCATATGAATTATTATAATTATTATAATATTTTACCTCCTCGGAAGAATTTTAGAAGAATCTTTTTTTTTTTTTGGTTTTTCGAGACAGGGTTTCTCTGTGTAGCCCTGGCTGTCCTGGACTCGCTTTGTAGACCAGGCTGGCCTCGAACTCACAGAGATCCGCCTGCCTCTGCCTCCCAAGTGCTGGGATTAAAGGCGTGCACCACTACGCCCGGCAGAAGAATATTTCTATGGTTATGGCATTTGTATCTGAATTTCTTTAAAACCCTATACCAATCTAGAGAGTAGTCCTATAAAAGAATCACTTGGTGAATTGACGTTGGGTCTTGGGTGTATTTGGTTGTTAGGTTTGAGTTAGGAGTGACTCAGGCCTCTTTCTGTTGCTGCCCTCACACCTGCTGGAAGGCACCCTTCTGTGACTGTGAGTCTGTAATCCTTACTCTCCAGAGGAAGTTTACACTATCCAGTCAGGGGTTACTGGTGACGCATCTCATTTGTTCTGTAAGACACACTTAACTAAAGGCCCAATCTCTGTTGTGTCCTGCTGCTTAGGAATTAGAGACAGCCTGACTGCAAGTGAATACTATGAACGTCTATCCAACTGCAAGGCATGAGACTCTCTGAAACTTATAAGAAGGGACGCCATAGTAAAAGTAACTTTTATTCGCCTGAGGCAATTGTCTTGGAGGCTTACTGCTTCCATCTGCTAACATAAGTTTAGCTCTGGAGCTTCTAGCCTCCATACAATCTAATCTAGGCCTGGAATGTTTTCAGCCTCTGAGATTTACTGCTGAATAAGCTCACCCTTTTTAAAAATCTCTTTCTGAACTCTGGCTGGCTGATTCAA
Organism: Lophiomys imhausi; assembly: GCA_907164525.1. NCBI lineage: Eukaryota > Metazoa > Chordata > Mammalia > Rodentia > Muridae > Lophiomys > Lophiomys imhausi. The sequence continues at coordinate 6,010,793 of CAJQZJ010032020.1, forward strand.
CTCAGCAGTTCTGGTTCAAACTCCTCTCCAAGCCGATCTGACTTCTCTCAGTTTCTCATGAAACTGCTTGGCCTCAGACTAACTCTAGCAATATGTTCTAATCTTCTCAGTCTCTGGCTTGTTTTGTCTTTACCTGTGTCTAGCATGTTCTCTCCTCTTCAGCCTGTCTCTGTAAAACTCTCCTGGTAAAACCTCCTCCCTTTCTTTCTCTGCACTGCTCCCTTAAGTAGCTTCTCTTTCCTCTCTCTTCTTGTGAGAACTGGGCATATCTTATTCTGTCAGATCTCTCTCTGGTTTGTATGCAAATCAATGAGACATCACGTTCAAGCATGGGTGCTTCCTTCTGCAAACTAACTTTACCTTCCTTGTTTGGGATTAAAGGTGAGTACTAAGGGCGTGTCTATATTCCATCCAGAGTAGTCATGCTTCAAGATTAAAATCCCTCTACGCACCATCTTCTCCCCCTACCTGCCTAGCCTTGTGGGCTTGAACTTGCTTCCGAATCTCAGCCATATTGCCTATGGTGTTAATCATTCTCCTAATATTATTCAGTCTTAATCTGCCTCAGTTTTCCCCTTGAGAAACCTTATAAGGTTTCTTTTTTATTGAAAAAAAATTATTATGTGAATTTCACATTAAACACCCTGTTCCCTCTCATCTCTCACCTCCTCTCAGACCCACCCTCCACCCTTGCAATCTGTCCCAGCATAAAATGATAAAATCTCATTGTGGAAGCTGCAGTGTGTCTGTGTGTTCCACAATATTCCCCTTTGTCTACACATCTTGCTTGAAAATGTTCATTAAAATGACTCCTTGGTCTGGTACAAGGCCTCTGGTTTCTGCTACTTTGTCAATACTGGAACCTCCCTGGAACTCCTCTCAGATATGCCGTAACTTTCTTGTGTCATGGAGATACTGTAGTTTTTGGGGTGTGGAACTGGCCTCTTCTTGTACTCCAGTAGTTCACCCATGGTTAGATGTTGGGATGGGCCAACTCAAAGCCCTGGTTCTGGACTGGCAACCCCAACCCTGAAGTGAGATCTGGCCTAGCAGAGGTCACAAGAATAGGGGAGCTGTCCCTGCCCCTCACATGCTGCAGCACTCGGGAGAGCAGGCCCTGCACCTTTCCATAGTAGAACTGATAAAGTTTCTTATAAGGTTTAGAAACACTGTGAGAAGGGATGCAGAGATGGCTCTGTGGTTAAGAGCATTGTTGGCTCTTCCATAGAACCCTGGTTTGGTTCCCAGCACCCTCATGGCAGCTCACAAAGGTCTGTAACTACAGTTTCTGGGGATCCGATGCCTTCTTCTGGGTTCTGTAGGCGCTGCTAGAACATGTTGCACACACATACACCCAAGTAAAACACTATAAATACAAGAAAAAGGAGAGAAAGAGCCCTTATGAGGACCTCCCACAAGTCTAGACTTCTGGGGCAGCAGACAGGATTTCGTGTGGCCCAAGCTGGCCTTGAACTCACTATATATGGAGCTGGGGATAATTTTGAACTCCTGATCCTCCTGTCTTTGCCTACCAAGTGCTGGGATTACAGGCATGGACCACCATGCCCAGCATTCCAGCTCTGCTTGACTTTGACAGAGCTGACATTCTCAAACTTTTATTTTTTTTTCTTTTTGACACTGAGGCCTTGTGTCACTGCACAAAACAGATGGAAAGTGTTTCTGCCACTCCTGAAATAGGTAAGGATGTATTTACACAGGCACAGGGCACAAATGGCTGGAAAATCACCTTCCTGGCCCAGGATGTCCATCTTTCTGGAAAAGTACTGAACTACCTCAATCTGTAAGAATCCATTCCTTGTAGCCCCAGGAAGCAAGTGTGGAAGCTGACTGAGATTTGCCCAGTCTGGGGTGGATTCCCGGGGAAGAGCTGGCTAGGTCCCACTGCTTGGCACTGGACAGACTTGGTGTACTAAGAGGTCAGGCCAGCCAGCAGCCACCCAGTGTGTGTTTGACTTGTTTTTCCTGCCTTCTTCTGCTCCTTTTAGAGCCCTGCTGAATGGCCCCTCTCTCTGTTCTGTCCCAGCCAGCACTGGACCCCTCCATGTCTGGCCAGCTCCTCTCCCATCCGCCTTGATAAACAACCCCTTCCTGCTGGGAACCACAGTGGGAGGCTGTTTTCTCCCTCCTGCACCCCAGGACACCTCCCTCTCCCCTCATCTGGGCTGTCTTCCCAGGTCCTTGGCTGGGAACCTATGTTAACTCATCCCTGGTCCACCTGAAGGAAAAGAGACTCCCAGAAGTTTTGTTTTTAGCCTTGTTTTCAAAACAAATTATAACCCAGAGTTTGCCAGTTTACAGAACATACAAATATGGATGTTTATGGTAGACATGTTAATTATGGCCAAATATTGGAGAGAACGTAAATTTCCATCTATGGGGACCAGGTTAAATAAAATGATGGTAAAGTTACAGGACTGAATATTATTCAGTCACCTAAAAACCCAAGTCATGTCCCAACAATAACAGCAAATGTTCTGAGGGGAAACTCTTCATTTTCTATGGACAATATTTGGCTCATGGTTCCATTTTCTGAGCAAAGGCTAAGATGATTGCTGGTTCTGTTAAATTTGACCACCTTTTATTTACATTCCTTAAATGTTTATTCCATATTTAAATGTGGTGACCAAACCTCTTGTTTTCTTCCAAACTCAAAGGTTTCTTGGGATATAAAGTCTTGGGACAAGCCGGGCGGTGGTGGCGCACGCCTTTAATCCCAGCACTTGGGAGGTAGAGGCAGGCGGATCTTTGTGAGTTCGAGGCCAGCCTGGTCTACAAAGCGAGTCCAGGACAGCCAGAGATATTCAGAGAAACCCTGTCTCGAAAAA
>CAJQZJ010032020.1:6014038-6036574 GCA_907164525.1 Lophiomys imhausi
TTTTTCGAGACAGGGTTTCTCTGAATATCTCTGGCTGTCCTGGACTCACTTTGTAGACCAGGCTGGCCTCGAACTCACAAAGATCCGCCTGCCTCTGCCTCCCAAGTGCTGGGATTAAAGGCGTGCGCCACCACCGCCCGGCAAGACTTTATATTTTAATTTAAGTTAATTTTGTTCTTTTGAGGCAGGGCCTCACTATGTAGTCCCAGCAGGCCTAGAACTCATAAAGTAGACCAGGCTGGCCTTGAACTCACAGAGATCCTCTGCCTCCAAAGTGCTGGGATTAAAGGTGTGCACCACCATGACAGGCAAATACAGAGGGGCTGTGAACTGCCATGTGGGTGCTGGGATTTGAACCCAGGTCCTTTGGAAGAGCAGCCAGTGCTCTTAACCGCTGAACCATCTCTCCAGCCCAAACCTGAGCATTTCAAATAACGTATTTCAAGTAATGTGTTTAGGACTCCCTGCCCCAACCTTGGGGAAGGGGAATTTATTTCTCAGTCCCCCTTGAGTGAGGTTGAATAGGTGACTCTCCCTCTTCAGAGCTGAGTATGGAAGAGAAAAACACACCTTTAAACCCAGCATTCAGGAGGCAGAGGCCAGCAGATCTCTGTGAGTTCGAGGTCATCATGGTCTACAGAGTTCTAGGACAGCCAGGGTCACACATAGAAAACTTGTCTTGAAAAACAAAAACCAAACAACAAAGAAAGAAAGAAAAGATAAGCAATCATTTTACAGGGGAGGAAATCTCAATGCTCTCAGGCATTATGGCCAGTGCCAGGTCACATGACACAAGAGGCTCCTCTGAGACAATAAAGAGGGTGTTTGACCTCCTCCAGCTCCAGTGTAACCCAGAGAACATGTTAGTCAACCCCATAGTGAGACAGTTTATAAAATACTTAGCCAGTATTCTTCGAAATTGGAAAATGAGAAAATGACAAATGGGCTGATGGTGCAGTGAGTACCAGTTGAGGGTACTGAGGGCGGAGAATCTGGAGTCCAAGCCCAGCCTGGGCTGCACAGTAAGACATTGTTTCAAAGTAAATTAAAATTTGGGTGAGGACTGGGGTGTGGCTTGGCTGGCAGAGTGCTTGCCCAGTATGCCTGAACCCCCTGAAACCACCTCCTTTATATGGTACCGTATTGAAAGCTGGCATGACGATGCATGCCTGTGAGCCCAACGCTGGAGGCAGGAGGATTGGAAATTCCAGGCTAAGCTGAGCTACATGGGATCCTGTGTCAAACTGACAGAACACGAATGTGGAGTGGTAGCGTGTACCTCTCCGGAGCTGGGAGAGCAAGAAGGCCGACCGTGGGAGCTACTGGGCTCGGTTCGGCTCTGTCCAGACCGCTCTGGCACCTGCCACCACAGGAGGTCTTGTCTGCAGCAGATGCAGAAGCTGAGGTGGCATTGGGAGGGTCTCCTAGCCCTCCAGCCTCTCCTTCCTGCCATGCCTTGCCAACTCTGGCTTTCTGACCCTCTAATTACCGGGCATGCACAGAGATCACAGCTTCTGTTTAGGTAAAACAGGGGCCATGTGCCCACAAAACAGCTGCCTCTGGGAGGGTTACTTCCAAATTGAGCCTGGACTGAGGACAGAGGAGGAGCCAGGCCCAGAGCGGGGTGTCAGTGATCTTGTACAGTGGAAAGGTGTGGGGATGTGTTCTCAACTGTGGGGCCCAGGAGCTGATTTTGGTGGAGCACATACCAGGCTGGAGACTGCTGGGTCACCTGCTCCACCTGGAGCCACAGTGCCAGGCTGAGGCTAAACGGGGAACTCCCACCACAGCCCCTTCTTGAGTGTTCTCCAATCTTCTGGGTTCAGGGCATTCTCATTCAGCCAGTCTACCCCAGACTTTGCAAAGCCAGGGGTAGAATCAAGTGGCCCCATCCCCCTTGGCCTCTCCCACCCTTCCTCAGCTTCTCTTATCAAAAAAAAAAAAAAGGAGTCCAGAAGGCTGGGCACGGTGGTACACATGTGTAATTCCAGCACTCAGGAGGTTGAGGCAGGAGGACCAAGAGTTCAAGGTTATCCTCAGCTACAAAGTGAATTCCTGGAGAAAAAGGATATTGTACAGAAGCTCCTACAAATTCAATAGTTTTTGATCTGGGATATTATAGAGGGCAGAATTTATGGGGGAGAGAAGATGAAGAGGGTGGCAGAGAAAAGGGGAAAGAAAAGAGTCTCCCTGTGGTACCTCCATTGGGAAGAGCTAGGCTAATGTCCCTCGTGCTACAACTTATTAGCCCTAGGCACGAAGAAGGCTAAAGGTAAGGGCGGAGTTCATATAGGAGGTCCCCCCACCCGACCTGCCTGCTGTACAGAGCAGGGTGAGTACTCCAAGGCTTGCTTCTCAGGGGCACTGCATGAGCAAAGGCTGGGGGACCACTCAACAGAGGAAAGGATATATAGCCACATCCACTGTCCCCATTTCTGGCACCCTGAAGCGATAACAGCCCCATGGAATGCCTTTCCAACAAGTTATCCTCACCCACTTCACTCAAAGCAGGGAATGAAGGCTGGGTGTAGCTCAGTGATGGGGACCTCACAGCTCCCTGAGGAAGAAGCAGCTAACAGTGGCTGGAGGAGGAAGCAGCACGTTCTTCAGTGGTGTAGCCAACTAGTAAAGGGCCCATGCTCCTGTAAGCAACCCTTACCTGTGATACTGTAGGCAACCTTAATAAACTCAAATGGTCACATATCTCTCCTCTCTCTCTCTCTCTCTTCTCTCTCTCACACACACAAATGAACACCTATGCTCATGCATATCCTATACACTCACATACACTCATACACACACACACACACAGTTGATAAAATTTAAAGCAGCAGATGAAGGAAACCTGATTCACTTACTTGAACTAAGTGGACTCAGCCACCAAAAACACAGAATTCTAAAAGCAGTCCTGATGGACACGCCCAAGAAATAACAGACTTGGGCTGTGGAAGAGATGGGCAGTAATTAAAGAAGATGCCATGAAGACGGGTGGTGGTGGCCCAAGCAATGGATGCCCTCCCATGTGCCACAGGCACAACCCTGCAGGCTCCATTATTCCTTTTTCATAATCGCTCTCTCTTTTATCAATCCTCAGTTTTCCAACTGAAAGGCAACGTTCTCCTTTGTAAAACTGGCCTCTTGCTGGGAGGTGGTGGCCCATGCCTTTAATCCCAGCACTCCGGTGGCAGAGGCAGGTGGATCTCTGTGAATTCAAGGCCAGCCTGGTCTACAAAGTGAGTCCAGGACAACCAGGGCTACACAGAGAAACCCTGTCTCGAAAAACTAAACAAAACCAAAACCAAAACAAACAAACAAACAAAAAATCTGGTATCCTGAAGAATCATAAGTAATTTATAACAGTAAATTTTTATTTATCACACATATATTTATCAATACTTAACAATCACCTAACAATTGTCTATAAAATTCCTAAATCCTAAACCTAAACCCTAACTGTGAAACCTAACACCTAAAAACTCCTTAGTATCTATAATACAAACATTTAACATTAACCTAAGGTTTCTCCTTTTTTTTTTTTTTTTTTTTTTGGTTTTTCGAGACAGGGTTTCTCTGAATATCTCTGGCTGTCCTGGACTCGCTTTGTAGACCAGGCTGGCCTCGAACTCACAAAGATCCGCCTGCCTCTGCCTATCAAGTGCTGGGATTAAAGGCGTGCGCTACCACTGCCTGGCTTACCTAAGGTTTCTCAAAAGGATATTTTTCTCTGAGCGTGGGTCCTGATGGATGGCCGGTCTTTACTTTTTTTTTTTTTTTTTTTAGGTTTTTCGAGACAGGGTTTCTCTGTATAACAGCTCTAGCTGTCCTCGACTTGCTTTGTAGACCAGGTTGGCCTCGAACTCACAAAGATCCGCCTGCCTCTGCCTCCCAAGTGCTGGGATTAAAGGAGCTTCGCGTCTGAGCCCTCTGGAATCTCAGGGAGAATCTGTCTCCTCTCCAGACCCGAAACGGGTCAACATCAGAGGGTGAAACTTTCTGATGAGATTGTGATGCGTGTTTTTTCGCCGAGGAAAACGTTGAGTGAATCAGGAACAGGAGAGAGTCCGCACAGCGTCCACGTGGATCCTGCCTTATATATCTTCACCTGTCGGCAGAAGCTTTCATGCACTTTTAAAGTTAGGTCCCTGGGCTCAGTCTTTTTAAAAAAAAACTTTTTGCAGAGGGGCATGAGTTTGGGCAGGTGCCTCAGGGCGTGTCATTCAGATGCTTTTCACAGAGGGCTGTGAAATGACAGCAGACCTCCAGAGGGCAGGCACCCCAGGGGGCATGTCCTGACCCTAGCCCCAAGATCAAAGAGGTCCTGGTCCTTGATGAGTTCCCAAGGACATGTCACTTTGGATGAAGTCTTTTATCTTAAAAGTCCAGCCTTATTCCAAGTTCCCTATGCTATATATGCTAACACTAAACCTACCATAGTAATTCATCACTGTTACAGCACTACCGTGACAAGCCCCACAGTACAGATGAGGAAACTGAGTTTCACAAAAGAAACCATCACTTTCCCCAGGCCACAGCTATCCAGTAGCCAGGGAAGAATGTGAATGCTGAAGTCCTATAGTGAGAATTTTAGGATTTTGGTTTCTTTAAAAACACAGAAATGGCCGGGCAGTGGTGGCGCACGCCTTTAATCCCAGCACTTGGGAGGCAGAGGCAGGCGGATCTTTGTGAGTTCGAGGCCAGCCTGGTCTACAAAGTGAGTCCAGGACAGCCAAGGATACAGAGAAACCCTGTCTCGAAAAACCAAAAAAAAAAAAAAAACACAGAAATATTATATATTTTCATTTTAATCCCACATGTGGGGATATGGGACTGCTTCCCAGCAGCTATGATTTGCCTCATGCTCTGGTGAGGGTGTGATTTTGCCAGCTGCAGATAGTTTCCAAGATTGTGTGACGTTTGGAATTCTAGGGACTTTTCAGAGGGTATATACCCCAATAGGTGGGGTGTTGGTTGGTTGCTGTTGGATGTGGTTTGTTAAGTAGTTGCCCACAAAGAAGAATCAAGAAGAAATTAGATATCCTGATGGCGAAGACCAAACTTGCACCAAGGAGCTTGACACCCCTAGTCAGCAGGAAGTAGTCTAACGATAATGTCACTCTTTATCTAACCCCGACTCTATCCAGGGATCTCTTTCCTTTCCTCTCTATGCTTTTTTTTCTCTCTTATCTAGTGTTGGGGGTTGAAAGGGAAGAAGAAAAGGGGTGGAAGAAAAGTGTAAGAAAGAAGAACCCCCAAAGTAGCAAATGCCAGCTACAAAGTCCACAACAGGGCCTGGCTGCAGGTGGAAGCTCAGTCCATAAAACTGAATGAAAGCCGGATGCAGTGGCACTTATAATTCCAGCACTGTGGAAGATGAAGTTTGAGGATCTTGAGTTGAGAGGCCAGACTGAGCCACACAGTGAGATTTTTTTCTTAAAAGGCAAACTATCAGGGCTGGAGAGATGGTTCCATGGGTGAGAGTACTCGCCCAAGCCGAGGACCTGAGTTTGGATCCCCACACACACATAAAAAGCCAGATGTGTCTGAATGCATCTGTAGCTTCAGTGCTAAGGGAGGTGCAGGCTGGCTGGCTTCTGCCTCACTCAAGAATCCGTGGGACTGTCTCAAGGGAACAAAGCACAGAGTAGTACAGTACAGCAGCACACCCACCATCCTCACCTGTCCCTCTCATGTTCTCACAGGCATGCATAGCTGCACATATAAGCAACACACACATGCACAAACAGGGCTGGGGAAGCAGTTCCATAATAGCGCTTGTCTAGCACGTTCAAGGCCTTGGCTTGGTTGTTAAGATCAACAACACAAGTCAAGTTGCTGAGTGCATCAGATTGGAAGGGTCTAATCTACATGTCTCCCCCTGCCCTTGGGGAAACTCTGTAAGAACATTGGGCAGTTTGAAACTCTGGGGCTAGGTCAGCATGTACAAAGTTTTAGATTTGATCCCAACATTGCATAAGCCAGGCTTGGTGGTGCATGCTTGCAATACCACACTTGGGAGGTGGAGACAGGAGGGCCAAAAATTCAAGGCCTTGCCTACTCAGTAGGTTCCTTGACTATGCCTCAAAAATAAACAAACAAACAAACAAATAAATAAATAAATAAACAGGGGCCGGAGGGGTGGCTCAGTAGTTACACGATCATATTGCTCTTTCAAAGGACTTGAGTTCAATTCCCAGCACCCACATAAGGTGGCTCACAACTACCTGTAACTCCAGCTCCAGAGAATCCAATCCCTCTGGCTTCCAAGGCGACCTGTCATGGCACATATCAACAGACAGACAAACTTTAAAATATTTTTTTTTTTTTTTGGTGGGGAGTTTCGAGACAAGGTTTCTCTGTGTAGCCCTGGCTGTCCTGGAATTTGCTCTGTAGACCAGGCTGGCCTCGAATTTAGAGCTCTGCCTGCCTCTGCCTCCCAAGTGCTGGGATTAAAGGTGTGAGCCACCACCACCAGGCTATAAAATAAATCTTAAATAACAGCAACTGGCGATGTTTGAGATCACCCACATAGCTACACATTCTCTCAGAGAAAAAAAAAAATCCAAACCAAATCAAAGACTTAGGCTGGCTGTGAGGCGGGGGTTCACTGGCCTGACACTCTAGCTCTCTAGCTGGAGTCATCAAGCTCCAGGTCAGTGAAGGACCCTGTCTCAGATGAGGATGAGGAGAATGAGGAAGACAGCAGACATTAGAGTTGGGGATGGTTCCCCTTTTGAGAAGACCTGGTCCAGGCTGTCTAGTCCACTGAAAACACCTAAGACTTGAAATAGTGGTGCCTTTAGGGTTAGGGGGCTCCTCAGAGGGACCATTGGCTCTTCTGTTGTAGTTAGGATCAGTACACTCAGCTGAAGCCCTTAGTTCTGCCCTTTAGGATGACCAAATCCGGAGCACACCGCCATCTAGTGGTCAAAAAAATCCCTACCCCTACCAGGATGTTTGGGAAGAAGAAGCCTTGTGCCCCTAAGGGACCACAAAGGCAGAATTGGCCCTAGACTTGGTTGGTGGGCAGTTGATTGACTGAGGGATCTTATGCAGCTCAAGTTAGCTCACACTCTGTGCAACTGAGGCTGGCCTTGAGCTCCGGGTCCTCTTGCCTTCACTGCCCGAGGGAGGGCTGCTTCACAGGTGTATTCTCCCACATTTAGCTGGCACTTCTCAGAATGAAAGGATGTCTCAGATCTGACTACCAGGTTCTCTGGAGTGATTGTCCAAATGAAGAAATTTCTCCTGGGAGAGATGAGTTGACTAGTCCAAGGTCATGGCTGGCCAAGGGGAGAACGATCTTGCCCCAGGTCCAGCAGTGTTGAGTACCCAGTAAATGCCAGAAGATCCACATTCAGTTCCCTTTACCCACCTTAGGGATCTCATAACTGCCTGTAATTCCAGCTCCAGGAGATCTAGTGTTCTCATCTGGTCTCCTCAGGTACCTGAACACACATGGCACACACTCACAGATGCACATACATACTCATAAATAAATTTAAGGTTGGGCATGGTGGAACATGCTACCAATCCAAACACTTGGGAGGCAGAGGCAGGTGCTTCTCTGGACTTCCAGGACGCCCCCTCACAGAAACAAGTGATTAAACAAACATTTTATAACATGCCTATGCACAGCAATCAGTTACAGAAAACTTTCTCTTGGCTTGGGAAAATGGAATTATGATTTTCAGTGTAGGTGGGCCAAAAACACTTTTTTGTGAGGTGGGTCTGGTTTCCTCTTTCCAGCTCCCTCACCCCAGCCTAGGTCATGAGGCAATGGCTTTGTCCAGATCAACTTTCCCCATGATCTGGTTAAGATGGTCTAAATCTGAAATCTGTTCAAAAGCATCTCAGATACCAAGTGTGTTGGGATCCATCTGAGCCATCTCTCTGGTCCCCAGGTTGGCAGCAATGTAACACCTCACACACACATTTTTTTTGTTTTTGTTTTTCGAGACAGGGTTTCTCTGTGTAACAGCTCTGGCACTGTAGACCAGGCTGGCCTTGAACTCACAGTGATCCACCTGCTTCTGCCTCCCAAGTGCTGGGATTAAAGGCGTGCGCCACCACGCCCGGCTTTTTTTTTTTTTTTTTTTTTTTTTGTAAAGATACACAAACTTAAGCCAGGCAGTGATGGTGCACACCTTTAATCCCAGCACTTGGGAGGCCGATCTTTGAGTTTGAGGCCAGCCTGGTCTACAGAGTGAGTTCTAGGACAGCCTCGGCTACACAGAGAAATCCCGTGTCAAAAAACAAAACAAAGCCGGGCGGTGGTGGCACACGCCTTTAATCCCAGCACTCGGGAGGCAGAGGCAGGCGGAGCTCTGTGAGTTCGAGGCCAGCCTGGTCTACAAAGTGAGTCCAGGACAGCCAGAGCTACACAGAGAAACCCTGTCTCGAAAAAACAAAACAAAACAAAACACAAACAAACAAAAAGCTACACAAACTAAAAACCCTGCCTTGCTCTGCCCAGCAGCTCTGAAGAGGCAGCACTGCTGTTTGAGGGGAAGGCTTTGCCATTCCTCCATCTGTGATCAGTGAAGTACGTAAAAGTTAGTGAGTACTTGATGCTTGCTCTACTCCAAAGTGTTAACACTCATTGGCTCATTTTTGTCCCTACAACCACCACAGTCATTTGCCGAAGGTGTTGTCATCTCTCAGGCCTTGAATACTGTCAAGTTAAGCAGACTAGCTGGGAGGTGCTGGAGCTCAAACCCTATTAGGGCAGCCTGTTGTTTCCCATCTTTTTTTTTTTTTTTTTTTTTTTGTTTTTCGAGACAGGGTTTCTCTGTGTAGCCCTGGCTGTTCTGAACTCACTTTGTAGACCAGGCTGGCCTCGAACTCGCAAAGATCCGCCTGCCTCTGCCTCCCAAGTGCTGGGATTAAAGGCGTGCGCCACCACTGCCCGGCGTGTTTCCCATCTTTTTAATCTCTCTCTCAGGTTTTTGGAGACAGGGTTTCTCTGTGTATCCTTGGCTGTCCTGGACTTACTTTGTAGACCAGGCTGGCCCTGAACTGCCAGAGCTCTGCCTGCCTCTGTCTGCCCAGTGCTAGGATTACAGGTGGGTGCCACCATGCCCGGCGAAGTCTCATCTCTTAATTGAACACTCACTTGGTAGCTTTTCAAGTATGGAGTCTATGTAGTGAGAAGAAAACAAAAGTTCACTAATCTGGTCCAATGATTCCCATTATAGAGAGGACCAGGGAGAGCAGTGGGCTGCTCAAGATGACACAGCGGGAAGGGCATGTGATGGGCACCTGACCTCAAGTGGGAGGCTCTACTAACATAGGCCAGCACCACAGCAGCTAGTGAGCGAGCAAGCAGTACCAAGAACACAACAGACACTTCTTCAACAAATGCAGCTTGACTTTAATACAGGGACGCTGGCAGGGAGCCGGCAGGAGCGGGCCTGTCTGGGCAGGAATTCCATGTCTGAGCTGGACTGAACTGTTGGTGTTCCAGATCTGCAGGAAGACCAAATCAACAGCCTAGGAAAGAAGGAAAATTACGCAGATCAATGGCGCCACCTACTGTGGAAGAGAAACATTGCACCCATGGTGACTGCTGTGTCTACACAGATGAAACTTTGTATGGTTAGAGTTGGCTACAAAGCAACCAGATTTGCTGACTCTTAGTCTGGGTGAGGGGCAGGAGTCGACAATTCCCACACAACGCTTTTGCATGGTTGACACCCCCCAGAATAAAAAGCCAGAGAACTGCTTTAATCCCAGCACTAGGGAGACAGAGGCGGGTGGGTCTCTGTGAGTTCAAGGCCAGCTTGGTCTACAAAGCGACTCCAGGACAGCCAGAGCTGTTACACAGAGAAACCCTGTCTCAAAAAACAAAAAACAATAACAACATAAAAACAACAACAACAGCCGGGCGGTGGTGGCGCACGCCTTTAATCCCAGCACTTGGGAGGCAGAGGCAGGCGGATCTTTGTGAGTTCGAGGCCAGCCTGGTCTACAAAGCGAGTCCAGGACAGCCAAAGATATTCAGAGAAACCCTGTCTCAAAAACAAAACAAAACAAACAAACAAAAACCCCAACAACAACAAAGAAATAGAAAAAGAAATTCAAGATCATTTTCACTAAATCTTGAGTTCAAGACTAGCCTGGGGGCTGAAGAGATGGCTCAGCGGTTAAGAGCACTGACTGTTCTTCCAAAAGACCTGGGTTCAAATCCCAGCACCCACATGGCAGTTCACAGCTGTCTGTAATTGCTGGGCGTGGTCCTGCACACCTTTAATCCCAGCACTTGGGAGGCAGAGGCAGGTGGATCTCTGAGAGTTCAAGGCCAGCCTGGTCTAAGAGTGAGTCCAGGAGAGTCAAGGATACACAGAGAAACCCTGTCTCCAAAAACCTAAAAACAAAAACAACAACAAAAAAGACTAGCCTGGGCTACATGAGACCCTATGTCAAATGAATAAGCAAGCATATTAACACATTGTATGACTCTTTTATAGGAGGTATCCAGACTAGCCCACAGTGTCGGGAAGCAGACTGGCATCGTCAGAGATAGTGGGGGTGACTGGGCAACCGCTGCTAGCTGGATGTGAGGCGTTTTTCTCAGATGATGAGACTGTTCTCAAGTAGGTAACAGGGTGGCTGTACTCCACCACAAATACATGCAGTCTTTTTTTTTGGTTTTTCGAGACAGGGTTTCTCTGAATATCTCTGGCTGTCCTGGACTCGCTTTGTAGACCAGGCTGGCCTCGAACTCACAAAGATCCGCCTGCCTCTGCCTCCCAAGTGCTGGGATTAAAGGCGTGCGCCACCACTGCCCGGCTACATGCAGTCTTTTAATCAAATGCATCCCTGTCTTTTAACCTGCTGGGATGTCATTATATATACAGAACACATGGCTTGGCTTCCAAATGCTCACACGGAGGAAAGAGGAGGCTCTACTCGAGGGGAACCATCCTACTCCCAGGTGATCACAGCTCGCCTCTGCCAGGGGCTCTCATGGGTCACTGGTAGGGTCAGCACTACCATGACCACCCTCAGGGACTCACACAGGGGTCCTGGCTCACTCCCACTCTGCCACCCGTCTGCACAGGGCTCTAGTTAGGTCACCCTCCTTCCTCAGGCCTCATGTTACTTAGTTCGAGAGAGGACACAGACCACCAAAAAAGTGACCATCGTAATTTATGGGTTAAATGCACCACAGAGGAAATGAGACTGCTGGGCACAGTGGGAAGGACTGCTGGGTGGACAGGAGAGGGTAGTCCTGCTTCCTGAGGGAAGGGTGCTGGCACTGGGCCACTTCCTGCCTCCCTGCCACCCATAAAGTGGAAGGAAGACAGCTTAGATGGTTCACTGACTGAACCTGGATGAGCTAGGGGCACATCAAGTTCCAAGTGGAAGGAAAGGCAGGGTGACCATGAAGTCATGCACAGGAGTGTGAGGCCCAGGACACAGGCATCAACTGTGAAGGGACAATCACTTCCCCAAAGTAAGACGCTCCCCATTCCAGGAGGATCAGACACTCACAACTTAAACCCTGCTGACCAGGAAAGGTGCCTTTCAAATGCCATGGGACTCTGGGAATATGACACAGAGCTCTGTCTGCTCACAGGAGGCCTTCAAGACCCCCAAGCTTCTGGTTTGTAAGCTTGGACAATTACAATGTGCTTGTGACCTTTCCAGAGGGAGACAGTGGGCTGAACACATCAAGGCACCCTCCTATCTCACTCAAAATGTCCAAGTTCAGGTTGAACACCTCAAATCCAGAAACCCAGTTGCAGTGTGCTCCAAAATGAGTGAGTGCCCGCTTGACAGTGAAAAGGTTTGGGGGTTTTCTACTATGGAGCCCTCTGGGTGAATATGGACAAAGATTCCAGACCTCAGAGAAGGTGCAATCTGAACAGCTTCTAAGTCAAAGCCTTTCAGATGAGGGGCCTGCATCACAGGGGACCCCTGGAGAAACAACAGGCTTGTGCGACAGAAGCTGGGGCCTCACCCACCTACCTCTTTAGTACATATGGAAGGTCTTGCCCAGGTCCCGGCTACTTAGGGCCAATGTAGGAAACAGCCTTTCCTGTTTTGTTAAGGGTTGCCAGCAGGGTGTCTGCGCTATGCTCAGACTCAATGCACACCTTCTTGTTGGGCAAGTCAATGTTGAACTCCACTCCTGCAGGAAGAAGGAAACTGGGATGTGGGAGGGGGAAGCGGGACCCTTCTCCCCACAGGAACAAAGAGGTTGGCTGCCTTAATTATTCCTGTAACAACAGGCCCTCTCCTGGAGCCAGGGAGCAGCAAGCTCTTTCTGTTTTAGGCACCATGAGCATGGCAGCTCTGCTGCACACTCTTCTCTGTGTGTAAGGAGTTGTTGATGGCCGGGCATGGTGGCACACACCTTCAATCCCAGAACTCGGGAGGCAGAGACAAGCAGATCTGTGAGTTCAAGGCCAGCCTGGTCTACAAAGTGAGTTCCAGGACAGCCAGGGTGACATAGAGAAACTCTGTCTTGAAAAACCAAAAACCAGCTGGGCGGTGGTGGCGCACGCCTTTAATCCCAGCACTCGGGAGGCAGAGGCAGGCGGATCTCTGCGACTTCAAGGGCAGCCAGGTCTACAAAATGAGTCCAGGACATCCAGGACTACACAAAGAAACCCTGTCTCGAAGAAAAAAAAAAAAAAAAAGGAGTTGTTGATGGGGATTGAACCCAAGGCCAAGTACTGGGAGAGTAGTCCACTACTAATTTATTTCCTCAGCCCTCTGAGTTTCCTTCTCTCCTTTCTTTTTTCTTTCCTCTCCTTCCTTCCTCCTCCCATCAAGGCTCCTTCCCCCCAGATCCTAAAGTTACTACTACCTCACTTTCCTATGCTCTCCTTCTTCCTTCCCTTTCTTTGTAATTTTATTTAAAATATTTTTTAAATTATGCATATGTTTGGGTCAGAGATGTAGGGTCTGGGGTTCTAAATGGTTGTGAGCCACTAGATGTGGGTGTTAGGTCCTCTGCCAAAGGAGTACACACTCTTGGCCATCTGAATGGTTAAGATTCCTCCGGCCCCAGATTTAGTTGTTTTTATGTATATGAGTATTTTCCTGGCATGTATATCTGTGTGCCACATGTGTGCAGTATCCATGGAGGTCACAAGAGACCATTGGATCTGCTGGAGTTGCACATGGTTGTGAACCATCATATGGTGCTGAGAATTGAACTCAGCTCCTCTGCAAGAGCAACAAGTGCTCTTAACTACTTCTCCAGCCCCTTTATTTCAAAAAAATTTTGTTGTTGCTGTTGATATTTTGTATTTGTTTTCTGAGACAGGATCTCTCTGTATAGCTCTGGCTGTCTTGGAGCTCACTTTGTAGACCAGGAGGCTGGCTTCGAACTCTGCCTGCCTCTGCCTCACAAGTACCGGGATTAAAGGCGTGCATCACCAAGCCTGGCCCTGACATTTTTATTACATTTTAGTGAGAACAAGTGTGAGTCTGTGTTAGCAAGTGTGAATGAGCAAGTATATAGAACGAATCTGTATATTAGCATGTGTATGTGTGTGAGTGTAAGGGAGTGTTAGTATGTGAGTGAGCATAAGAGATTGTTTGAGTGTGTGTGCAACTCAGAGTGAGCTCTCCTTCTATGTGGGTCCTTTGAATTAAACTCAAGTTGGGTAGCAAGCATCCTTTGCCATGGAGTATCTAGTGCTTGAGTGCTCCCTCTCAGTGTGTGTGGTACTGGGTCTCATGTGTATTCTGAGCACTCTCTCAGTGTGGCACTGAAGCCCTGGGTCTCCCCAACCTTTTTCTGTGTGTGTGCTACTGGTACCCAAGGCATCAAACTTGCCAAGCAAACACACTGTCACTGAGTTTCATTGCCAGGCCTCTTTATACTTTTTATTTTGGGGCAGTCTCATAAAGTTACCCAGAGTAGCCTTGAACTCCTTGAACTCACTCTATGGTCTAGGGAGGCCTGAGCTTGTGATTTTCCTGTCTCAGCTTCCTGCTTAGTGTGATGACAGGCCTGACTTTGTCTCTTGCTTTTCTTTCTTTCTTCTTCTTTTTTTTTTTTTTTTTTTGGTTTTTCAAGACAGAGTTTCTCTATGTAACAATACAGGCTATCCTAGAACTTGCTTTGTAGACCAGGCTGGCCTCACCTGCCTCTGCCTCCCGAGTGCTGGGATTAAAGGCCTGCACCATCATGCCTGACATTCTTTTTCTTCTTTTTCTTCCTTTTCTCCTTTTCTTGTTTTTATTTTTTGTTTTTTTGAGACAAGGCTTCTCTGTACAACAGCTCTGGATGTCCTAGAACTTGCTTTGTGACCAGGCTGGCCTTGCCACAGAGATCTATCTGTGTCTAAGTGCTGAGATTAAAGGCATGCACCACCACACCCTGCTTCTTTGTTTTTTTGGTTTTGTTTTTGTTTTTCAAGACAGGATTTATCTGTGTACCCTTGGCTGTCCTGGAACTCATGCTATAGGAGACTGGTTGGCAGAGATCTGACTACTCTGACTCCAGAGTGCTGGGATTAAAGGCATGCTCATCTTCACCCAACTGTCCCTTGCTTTTCAACAGCTCTCCGGTCTTCCCAGTGTGGTGTCCCCACATCTGCTCACTGACTCGATCCTTCCAAAGATGGAAGATCAGGTCTGCTTGTCCAGTACTGTCACCATTCTACAGCCAGTGCACCCAAGCCCTCTTGGCCATACCTGTGCATACCATGAATTGGAGGAGGACTGCAGGGCAACAAACAGCCTGGCACATGTGGGATGCTAACAGCCATTGCCTTCCTTGTCCAAGTCTTACTCCCACCAAAAAAGAAAACCAGCAATGCACTCCTCTAAAATGGTGTGTCAATGAAAGGCCTTGGTAGTTACAGTCAGGACCATTACAGGCCTCGGCTTTCCCAGCTATCACAAAGGGGCTAGGCTTAGCCTTGATGCTCTTTCTTGCCTAAGTCAGCCCTTAGACTACAGAGCCCCTAAGCAACTCACAAACCACCCACCCCCAGTGACTGTTTTCAAGAGGAGAGGCATAGGGAGTCTATTAGGTAAGGCTTCTATTGTGATAAAACATCATGCCCAAGGAGAAAGGCTTTATTTTTCTTAAACTTCCATATCATAACCCATCATGAAGGGGAGGTCAGGGCTGGACCTCCCTAAAGGCAGGAACTGAAGCAGAGGCCATGAAAGAATGCTGCTGACCGGCTTGCTTTGCTCCTCATGGCTTACCTTGCTTTCTTACAGCACCAAGAACCACAAGAACAGGGGTGGCACACCCACCATGAGCTAAGCCCTCCCACATCAATCATCAATCAAGAAAATGTACTACTGGCTAACCATAGTTGAGGTTCCCTCTGCCAAAATGACTCTAGCTTGTATCAAGTTGACATAAAATTAGCTGGTGCAGGGAGAAATTTATCAAAGGTAAAGGTCCCTCAGCACCAGCAGGGCTGTTGAGCACATGGTGCAGGACATGGCTGAGATCTCTGAATCTACATATGACAAAAAGTTACAGACAGTTGCGAGCTGCCAAGTGGGTGCTGGGAATTGAACCTGGGTCTTTGGAAGAGCAGTCAGTGCTCCTAACCACTGATCTATTCAGCATCCCCCATTTCATTTCTGAAGTGTCTCAGGCACATGCTGACATGGACTGATGTTCTCAGATCATATCTGGGGAGGCCCAAGCAAGCCCTGGGGAGAGAATCCCCTGGCCTTGTGGGAAGTCAACAGCCAGGTTCTCTTCAGTGTCTCAGATTCTTGTGAACAAACATCTCAGTGTAGAAGGGCGTGGTGGCTCATGCCTGTAATCCCAGAACTCAGGGAACTGAGGCAGGAGGACTGTTGAAAGTTTGAAGTGTATCCTGGGCTACCCATGGTGAGTTTCAGACCAGTCAGTACTATAACAGGAGACCCTGTCTTTAAAAAAATAAGATAAAAAATTAAAAAGATAATATTCTGGCCCCCAGGGCTCAGAAGAAAGTCACCGACTCACTCTCACTGTGGGATTTGGTCAAGGCGTTTCCCTTGGGCACTGGAGTCATCAGACCAGTTCCACCTTGGAAAGTACCACTCTGTGCACTGACAATGTGTAGGCTGTTTCAGCACTCAGTGGTATTATTACCCTAGGTTTTACTTATTTATAATTTGTAGAGATAGGGTCACATTCTGTAGTCCTGGCTGGCCTCAAATCTATGGCAATACCTTGTTTGTCTTAGCCTCCCAAGGGCTAGAATTACACCTGTGAGCTGCCATACCCAGTTTTGCGTTGCTTTTATAAGCTTGTTTTTATTTTATTGTATTGCAGTACTGTGAACTGGATCTAGAATGTCACACATACTATACAAGCACTCTAGTGCTGAGCTATACCCTCAGCCTCTTCGGTCATTTTTATTATTATTTATTTTTTTTTTTTGGTTTTTTCGAGACAGGGTTTCTCTGTGTAGCCCTGGCTGTCCTGGACTCACTTTTGTAGACCAGGCTGGCCTCGAACTCACAAAGATCCACCTGCCTCTGCCTCCCGAGTGCTGGGATTAAAGGTGTGCGCCACCACCGCCCGGCGGTCATTTTTATTTTGAGACAAGGTCTCCCTAGGTCACCGAGGCTGGCCTTGAACTTTTTTTTTTTTTTTTTTTTTTTGTTGTTTTTTCGAGACAGGGTTTCTCTGTATAACAGCTCTGGCTGTCCTGGACTCACTCTGTAGACCAGGCTGGCCTGGAACTCACAGAGATCCGTCTGCCTTGGCCTCCCAAGTGCTGGGATTAAAGGTGTGCACCACCACTGCCTGGCTTTGGGCTTGAACTTTTGATCCTTCTGAGTTTCTGGGTTTACAGGCATGCACCACCAGGCCTGGATGTTGTTACTCTGTATATACCACCAGTATACTGTCTAGCACCTCCAAGTTTCCAGAACTGGCCAGTGTGGCCAAATACCAGTTCTGCTCTAAATAGTTCCCACCTTCATAAAATGAAGACAGACAGTTGCTGGGCATTGGTGGCACGTGCATGCAACTCAAGCAGAGGCTGGATGATGGAGTCCGTGACCACCAGCCTGGGCTACACATCAAGATCCTGAAGAGGGAGGTGGAGGAGAGAGAGGGGGAAGGGAGGGAGTTGTGAAAGAATCAACAAAATGAAGTTGTAAATGGTGGCACGTGTCTGCAGTTCCAGCATTTGGAAGGCAGAGGCAGAAGGATTACTGTAAATTTAGAACCAGCCTAGTCATGACGGTGCATTTGAGAATAGCCAGGGCTACTTAGCAAAGCTTTGTCTCAAAAACAATAAACTAATAGGGATGGGTGGGGGAAGGGATACAGTGAAAGAAAGAAATCTGAGGTGGCTGTTGCACTGAGGAACAAAGGCCCCTCCATGGAAGCCAAGTGCACACAAGGCCCCTACACACTTTCCTTTTACTGTTAGCACCAGCTGAGCAGAGGCTGATCCTTCTAGGCCTCATGTATCTGAGCATGACTCCTGTGGAACTGTCTCTCCTGTCTCCCCATCCCATCTCCAATGGAGAGCCACTCACCTCCCAGCTTGTTGAGGACTCGGGAGACGGCATCAGCACAGCCCCCGCAGGTCATGTCCACAGAGAACTCGTGTTTCTGCAAGAAAGGGAGATAGATCATGAGCCAGACCCTGCAGTGATCTATACCCTGTCCCAGGGGCTGTTGTCCCTGCTGACAGGGAGGAGAGAGAGTCGGCACAATCTCACTGGAAGCCTGTCTGTGAGCCCAGACTAGTCAACAGGTAGGAGGTGGGATGCAGAGCTTCCGTGTATCACAGGCGGTACCAACAGAGGCAGTCTTGATGGTGTCTTTTGGTTTTTGTTTTTCGAGGCAGGGTTTCTCTGTTTAACAGCTTTGATTGGCCTGGACTCGATTTGTAGACCAGGCCTGCCTCTGCCTCCCAAGTGCTGGGATTAAAGGTGTGCGCCACCAGGCCTGGCCCATGGTGTCTTTTGCAAGGTCTGGGATTTGATGAACAGGACCATCTGCCGGGATGTGAAAAACTCTTTTCTAGTCCTCTCTCAAGGTCACTCCTTTGTGAGCTTTGGGCTTTGCCTCAGGACCAGGGTACTCAGTCACAGGTGACCCCACTCCCAGCAGAGCTGAACCAAGGCCTTTTTCTTCACCAGAACATTATTTTCTACATTAGAGTCACCAGGGACTCTCCACAAGCTGCAGGTCTGCTCAGCAGCCTGGACAGGGACATCGATTATGTCAGTAGGCAGGTGACTCTGCTATATGGCCACCACTTCTGATTGAAGCACCTCATGCTCAAAGGCAGCACCCGAAGGGGAGGGACTTCCCAAGCTCCCCAGTGTACTGCAGACAGGTGGGAAGGGGTCCCAGGTTCCTGAGGTCCTGCGGCCTCCAAAATATCTAACAAGTCAAGGCAGGCAAGTGCCCATGAGACTGGGCTTCTGTTCAATTCACTTCTGCACCCAAAATACTGGGAACAGCACGGGGCACAGAGGAGTGTCTAACCCATTACAATGAGTGGAAGGATAACACCACTGCTGGACAATGTCTGGGTCTTTGGCTGTTTCCAGAGAGGGACTGTGCCAATCCTCCCTTCCTTGACAATCTGGGAATGAGAACATTTGGGCTCTAACACTCGAAAGTTGTATGCTAAGTAGCTTAACTCATGGGGTACCAGTCCCTTCTCCAGGCTGAAGAATGAGACAAACACAGGATGTGACGTGGTAGCCAGCCTCCGCCATGACCTCTGCTTTCTCTGCCTTCTGTATTTATGTCCTTGAGACTTCTTTCCATAACATTGCGGGGTAACCCTGTGTGTATCAACATAAGGCTGAAACTGATATGTGACTGCACTGGTCACAGTGCTGGCTAGCTTCTGCCCTGTTCCCTTCTGGGTTCACTCTAGAGCAGCGACTCCCAACCTTCCCAATGCTGCAACCCTTTAATACCACTCCTCTAGTTGAGTGACACTCAACCATAAAATTAGTTTGCTGCTACTTCATAACTATAATTATGCTACTGTTATGAATCGTAAGGTAAATACCTGATATACAGCATATCGGATATGTGACCACCAAGGGGTTGTGACCCACAGGTTGAGACCTGCTGTTCTAGAGGAAGCCAGCTTGTTGAAGGACACTTTCGTATCCATCCATTCAGAGATCTAGAGTATCTGAGAACAGAGTCTCCTAGGTCAAAGCCAAGGAGTACACCACCTGGGCAAGCCTCTGGCCTGCACTGTTGTTCTCTTAGTCACTCTGCTCAGCCACTCCCAGGTCCTGACTCTAGGTCTGTAAGGGGCAATAGATAGCTAATATGTTAATAAGATTAGATCATGGGACTAGGTTTCTCTAGGTGAAAGTTATTGGATTCTGATAATTATTTTCTTCCACTTCTCTCTTCCTTTTGAAAAACAATGCCTTGGCCCTGGGAATACTTCCCAGGACTGAGAGAGTCAAGCATAAGGAATGGTTGGCCTATACAACTGTCTCTTGACAATGAACCTAACAGCCTGTTACAACCCAAGACAAACACGCCTCCCACACTTACTTTAAGCATTGGAAATAAGTTACCCCTCTCAGCAATCCCTGACACTCCATTTCCATTCAAACATCCTAAACACAATCTGAGGACTACTGGAAAAGGGCTGATCAAGCCTAGACAGTTTGGGAGTGTACGCACAATAAGGCAAACTGTTGGCTGGCTACATCCTATCTTCTTGCTAATGTCTGTGAGGACATGAGTTCCTGCTTTGGTGTACCAATAGCAGCAGAGCCCCTGACTGAACTGGAGGCGGCCACTGAGAAGGTGGTCACTACTTTCTTCACCTTTACGGGACAGGAGGGACAGAAAGGGAACCTGAGCATCAGTGAGTTTAAGGAACTGGCTACCCAGTAGCAGCTTTATTTGCTCAAGGATGTGGGCTCTCTAGATGAGAGGATGAAGAGCTTGGATGTGAGCCAGGACTCAGAGCTGAAGTTCAGCAAGTAATGGAGACTGACTGAGGAGCTGGCAAAGGAAATCAGGAAGGAGAAGGTTCTGGAGATCCGGAAGAAGTAAAGCCTGCTCGTTGGGATGGGGGTCAGCAGGGCCTGCTGGGTGGGGCCAAGCAGAACTCTACTCCCCCAAATAAAGCTTCTTCCTTGAAACCACCCCCCAAAAAAGCAAACTGTCCTTAAAGCAAAATTTTAGGAAGAATTCCTTATTTTCCATCTTATACCTATGTAAAATTGGGCATGCATACGATTAAAATCAGATGCATCATGAGAAGGACATACACAGTGAACAAAGGCTTATATAATCCATCAGTCAATATAGAGAAGTACCTAAATTACACCCTAGCAATGAAACTCTATCTTCTCTTGAACCCTAAGCCCTGCCAGGCGGCATTGTGATGCATGCCTTTAATCCCAGCACTGGGGAGGCAGAGGCAGGCGGATCTCTGCGAGTTCGAGGACAGCCTGTTCTACAGAGCAAGTTATAGGACAGCTAGAGCTACACAGAGAAACCTTGTCTCGAAAAACCTAAAAAAAAAAAAAACAAAACAAAACATGGCTATCCCTCACTGCTTTTTTTGTGTTTGACTTTTTGTTATTGTTGTTGCTACTTTGAGAAGAAGGTCTCATTATATAGCCCAGGCTAGCCTGGAACTCATTTTGCAATCCACACTGGGGCTGAAACTTTATCTTCTTGCCTTAGAAACCCAAGTACTGCATAAAGAGGTGCTTGGCAGCATACCCAAATTCAATGCCCACCTTCTCCATGAAGCTCATTAAAAATATTTCTAGGACAGGATAAGTGTGCCTTATCTGAACACTTGGGAGCAGAAATGTCCCTGATTAGGGATTATTTGCATACGCATAATGAGGTATCTTGGAGATGGGACAAGTGAGTCTAAACATGAATCATATTTATGCATATAGAGTAAAGGTAATTTCATGTAATGTTTTTAATGAACCATGTTTGGGCACCTATCAAATCACTTGTGACATCAGGCCACTGGCTTGTCTGAAACTCCCTATATAGACACCAGGCTGACCACAAACTCACACAGATCTGCCTGCCTCTACCTCTTTCTTGAGTGCTGGAATTAAAATCATGCACCACTGAGCTGAGCCAGGCATGGTGGCGCATGCCTTTAATCCCAGCACTTGGGAGGCAGAGGCAAGCAGATCATTGTGAGGCCAGCCTGGTCTGGTCTACAAAGTGAGTCCAGGACAGCCAGAGCTGTTACACAGAGAAACCCTGTCTCGAAAAACCAAAAAAAAAGAAAATTACATTTGGGGCCTGGAAGATGGCTCAGCAGTTAAGAACCCATAATGTTCTTCCGAAGGACCCAAATTTGAATCCTAGCACCTACATTAGCAGGGTCACAATAGCCTGTAACTCTAGCTCCAGGGGCATCTGATACCCTCTTCTGGACTCCACAGGCACCTACACTCATGTGTACATACCCCCACACAGACACAGGTATATACATATAATTAAAAAAAAAAAAAAAAAAAGCTGGGCTATGATGGCTCATTCCTTTAATCCCAGCACTTGGGAAGCAGAGGCAGGCAGATCTGGACAGCCTGGTTCACAGAGTGAGTTCCAGGACAGCCAGGGCTACACAAAGAAACCCTGTCTCCAAAAAACAAAACAAAAAAAATTATTTAAATGGGAAAATTAAAATGTGGCCAGAAAGATGGCTCAGCATTTAAGACTGCTTGTTTTCTTCCAGAAGACCTGAGTTTGGTTCCCAAACCATAGCAGATGTTACAGTTACCTGTAGAGGAATTTTAATTCAGAGCATGGCTGCTCTCGCAAGAGACCACATCCAAAGACCTTCTAGGTCTGTGTGATCCAGCTGGAATACAGATACACTTTTATTCCCAGGAGACAGAAGCAAGCAGATCTCTGAGTTCAAGGCAGTTTGGTATAGAACAAGTTTCAGGTAAAAAAAAAAAAAAAAAGCTGAGGTCCAGGTGTGGTGGTACACACCTTTAATCTCAACTCTTAGGAGACAGAGGCATGCAGATATAGTTCTTTTCAGGCAGTTGGGCTGAGCCAGTGAGCTGAGAGGCAGTGGAGTTGAGTTCATGGTAGTTCAGTTAATGGAATTCAGAGGCAGTTTTACCCAGAGTTTTACAGAAACAGGATGAAGAGAGACACAGGCAAAGACAGAATGAGCCAGAGAATGAGAAGGAGCCAGAAGATTAGAACATATTGCTAGAGTTAGTTTGAGGTCAAGCAGAGCAATTCAGTCAGAGGCTGAAAAAGAAGCCATATTGAATCAGACAGCTTGGAAAGGAGTTTGAGCCAGAACAGCTGTGTTGAACCAGCCAGCCAGAGTTCAGAAAGAACTAGAAAGGATGACCTTATTCAGCAGTCTCAGAGATTGAAAACATTAGATTGTACGTAGGTTAGAAGCTTTCAGGACTAGGCCTAGGTTAGCAGATGGAGGCACTACGCCTTGACAATTATATCAGGCAAATAAAAGTTACTTTTACAGTGACCACCTGTAACTCCAACTCTAGGGGACCTGAAGCCCAATTCTGTTCTGTGCACACAAGTGGCATACACACACACACACACACACACACACACACACACACACACACACACAC
>CAJQZJ010032020.1:6036584-6053441 GCA_907164525.1 Lophiomys imhausi
CACACACACACACACACACACACACACACACACACACACACACACACGCATAAATAAAAATAAACCTAAAAGACAATAAGTAGTAAGTAAATTATATTTACTCCCTTATTTGCATGGGAGTATGTGCTATGGTGTAGGTGTGGCTGTCAGAGGCCATCAGGCGTGGCAGCAAGCATCCTTACCAGATGACCCATCCTGCAACCCTCATATACCCTTTCTGCACTATTTCTCTAGCCTGAAAAGAGAAGCATTTATCACTAAGGTGATGAGGTCATGGGTGTAAAGGCCCTGAAGGGAGAGACTTCCCTTGCTCCAGAGACAGCTTAGCAGAGTGCCCAGCCCCCACAGCCTGATGACTCTCAGCAGAAGCTCTGAAAGGGTTTCAGAGGTCAGTTTTTGCTGCCCAAAGAGCCAAAGTCAATAGTTATCTGAACTCCAAACTAAAGACCACAGCAAGGAAGTCTTTCACAGTGCAGAGGTCAGAGGCCAGGGGTCCACTCACAGGAAGCCAGCATTCCACCTCAGAGTTTCCTACCCCTACCTACAAATTGTGCAACTAAACATTGGGTGACAGAAAGTCTGCCTAAGGGACAGGGTGATCCAACCTTCCCAAGGGCATCCCTAAACCTGATCCACCCCTTATATGTCTCCCCAGCACCTCTAGACCTCTGCTTTGTCTCTTACAAAAGAGTCCTTTAGAGCTTGGGTTGCTGTCCAGTGGCAGAGCACATACACAGCATACACGGGCCCTGGATCCAACACCTAGCACCACAAACAAACAAACCCAAAAGCTTTAAGCCAGGTGTGGCGGTGCACTTCTTTTTTTTTTTTTGGTTTTTCGAGACAGGGTTTCTCTGTATAACAGCTCTGGCTGTCCTGGACTCGCTTTGTAGACCAGGCTGGCCTCGAACTCACAGAGATCCGTCTGCCTCGGCCTCCCAAGTGCTGGGATTAAAGGTGTGTATTATCACCGCCCCGCGGCAGCGTACTTCTGTAATCCCAACACTTGAGAAGCTGAGGCAGGATTGCTGTGAGTTTAAAGATCAGCCTAAACTACATATTCACTTATAGGCCAACCTGGGCTACAGTGTCAAACTCTGTAATGACAACAAACAAGAGAAATGAATCCTCTTAACTATAATGCATATGTTAATGTTATATGGCAACATGTTGTTGTATTATACATTATATATATTACTTCAGAAAGCCATTGGGGGGGCTGGAGAGATGGCTCAGCGGTTAAGAGCACTAGCTAGTGCTCTTCCAAAGGTCCTGAGTTCAATTCCCAGCAACCACATGGTGGCCCTCAACCATCCACAATGTGATCTGATGCCCTCTTCTGGCTGCAGGTGTACATGCAGATAGAGCAACTCATATACATTAAATAAATAAATAAATCTTAAAAAAAATCAAGCATTATTATAAAAAAAAAAGAAAGCCATTAGGTGGTACAATTCAGACTTTCTAGAATTGGCAGAGTGGGAATGGAGGACACTGTTCTTCTAAAGGACACTGGGTCTTTGAACACTAGTGTCTGGATACGGATTACTAATACCTACATATCTCTCGTGTTCTGGGCCTGCTTCCAAACACTTTGTTACACTGTCTCCTTTAATCATTAAAGATGACTTCATAAGCCAGCAAACTCTTACTTGTCTTTCTGAGAGACAAGAAAGCTGAAGCTCTGAGATCAGGTACTGACTTGGAGACACAACTCATGACTTGTGGGTTTGGACACATGATGAGCTCATGAGGCTTAGGCTGGACAGAGTATACAAATCTTGAACTTTTAACCAGTGAGGTCCATGTTACAATGGGGGGGGGGAGTCTGCCCACCCAGTTCTACCCCACTTGATCTACATAAGTGTCACCACTCCTTGGGGACAGATGGGTCACTGTCTGTGAAATTCCAGTTAATACCAACCACAGCCCTGCAAGGTCTGTTTTCAGTTTCTATTTTATGGAGGAGGAGATGAAGGCACAGAGAACAACATGCCCAAGGTTGCCCAGCTGGCAAGCCAAGGGCACAGACTTTCAGGTTTCTGGGTTAAGCTTTGGTCAGCAAACCATCTTATGCAAGACTCGATTCCTTGGCTAGATTGGAGGCAGACCTTGACCATTACCTCCCTGCCTTTAGCTGTTGGTCTTTTTTTTTGTTTGTTTCTTGAGAAAGGGTTTCTTTCTGTAGCCCTGGCTGTCCTAGAACTCACTTTGTAGACCAGGCTGGCCTTGAACTCACAGAGATCCACCTGCCTCTGCCTCCTGAGTGCTGGGATTAAAGATGTGTGCGACGACACCTGGCGCTGTTGGTCTTAATAAGGTGTCTACTGTGTGCCTCACTCCCCCGCCAAAGGCAGACACAGAACAGAGGGATCCTCAAGCTGTTTTCTTCTTCACTGCTGCCCCCGAAGAGCCTGGCAGCCTCCACTCTGGAAACTCAGGCCTCCACTGGAATCTCACAAGGCAGGGCTGCCTAGCTTGACTGGCAGGGTAGATTTTATCAAGTTCTTTGTGCTTTGTGCGGATCAGAGGTCAGGTCTCCAGATAAGGGGCAAAAAACCACAAGAAACGACACCTGAATTTTAAGGCTTTGTACCAGGCGGAAGCTCAGGTTCACTCCCAGAAAATAAGCTGCTAAAATACACAATACCCACGGGAGACTTCTGGGCTCACCAGGAACCGGGAGGAAAATGCTCCCCACCCCATGACCTTAACCAGTATCGCAAGAACTTAGCAAGGGATCAGATCCTGCCTCCAAGCAAGAACAACTGGTTCTGCCCAGCACTTCCCGGGAGGTCTGCTAACATCCTGGATCCTACCTAGCTAGCTCCCAACAAACACTGGGTTTTTCCTTCTCTTCCTGTGTAATGTGTGAAGGACTCGTGTAAAGCCTTCATTTAACTAAGCAAGGAGGCTAGAAGACACCATGCATAGCAGTGGGGTGAATTCAAAGGTCAGATAAGCACTGTTCTCGGCTCCTCAAACTCTGCTCTGAGCTTTGGGAACTCCTGGTTGGAAAGGAAGAAAGTACCCTGTTCGTTCAATGTCATAAAGTGCCGAAGTGGAAGTAGGCCAGAGTGGGTAGGAGAGGTGGACAGGGACATGCTTCTCTGAAAACACGCCAGCACGACTGCAGGGGCATGCACGTGGAAAGGGTATATACCAGAGTCCCCATGTGGGTTCTCTGTTCTACTTCCCTGCCTCAGTTTCCCAGTCATTGAGGGAATAATGGGGCTGCCCCTCGAAGACTGTCCAGAGCAATCCTGAGACCTGTGTTCTGCATCATACCACTCTGCAGCTTTCCCCGAGGGTCGTGAAGCTGGAGGGCGGGTGCGGAGGGTAAACTGAGAAACGACTGCAGCTCCGGACACGGCCGGAGCGTCTGACCCGGAGACGGTGAATCGGACCAGAGAGAGCGGTTCGCGCTGGCGGAGCGGCGCGGCCACTTACCGGCATGACTGATGCAGTACAGAGACGACGGCGGTGAAGACTGGAACGCCTCTCCGGTACACCAAAGAGGCGCTTCCGGAGGGAGCTCCTGGAAGCCCCACCCTCAGGCCGATCTAGCCTTCCGCCAGGCCCCGCCCGGGGGCTGGGCTCCTCTTAGCCCCGCCCCTTCCGGATCCAGCTACGCCAACACTCCGCCCTCTGAGGGAGACTTTAGTGCCCGTCCCTTCCGGCCCAGTTACCGGCCAAGCTTCTCTCTAAGGCTGGCTTCCACTTGGTTCCAGCCCCTTTCTGTGTTTTTTTTTTTTTTTTTCGAGACAGGGTTTCTCTGAATATCTCTGGCTGTCCTGGACTCGCTTTGTAGACCAGGCTGGCCTCGAACTCACAAAGATCCGCCTGCCTCTGCCTCCCAAGTGCTGGGATTAAAGGCGTGCGCCATCACCGCCCGGCTTTCCAGCCCCTTTCTGACCTGGATATTTCACTGGGTTCCGCCTGTTTTGAGCCAGGCCACGCCCCCTCCGGTCGCAACGCAGCAAGGCTCTTTTTTTTTTTTTTTTCGAGACAGGGTTTCTCTGTGTAGCCCTGGACTAATGGCTGTCCTGGACTCATTTTGTAGACTAGGCTGGCCTGTAACTCACAGAGATCCGCCTGCCTCTACCTCTCGTGTGCTGGGATTAACGCGTGCGCTGCCACGCCCGGGGACAAGGCTCTTTTTGGAAGCTTGCCCAAGGCTATGTTGTAAAGACCCTGCTCTCCCGACTGGTTGGGTCGTTTTCAGTATGGGGCTGGGGAATGCAAGGCCAAGGCTCTTGGGAAGGGCCGATCCTGGCATTTCCTCCCTTGCTTATCACTCAGTCTCTAAACTACAGTGGCCTGGCCTAGGACTGCAGGCGGTTTTTACAGCCACTAGAGATGCTGAGGTAGAAGGGTCCTCAGCTCAAGGCTTGCCTGGACTGCAGACTTCAAGGCCATCCTGAACATTTGTTTCTTGAGACAGGGTTTCGTTGTGTAACAGCTCTGGCTGTCCTGGACTGGCTTTATAGACCAGGCTGGCCTCCAAATCACAGAGATCTGCCTGCTTCTGCCTCCCAAATGTTGGGATTAAAGGCATGCACCACAATGACCGGCAATTACAGACACCTGTGAACTTCCATTGTGGGTGCTGGGATTTGAACCCTGGTCCTTTGGAAGAGCAGTTAGTGCTCTTAACTGCTGAGTCATCTCTACAGCCCCATCCTGAACTTCTTGAGAACCTGTCCTGAAAAACAAATTTAAAAAAAAAAAAAAAATTCCAGGGCTGGAGAGATGGCTCAGAGGTTAAGAGCACTGGCTGTTCTTCCAAAGGTCCTGAGTTCAATTCCCAGCAACCACATGGTGGCTCACAACCATCTACATTGAGATCTGGTGCCCGGGCATATATGTAGAGCAATACTGTATACATAATAAATAAATAAATAAATGTTAAAAAAAAAAATTCCAAATTTGTTGGACATGGTGGCACACATCTTTAATTCCAGCACTCGAGAGGCAGGTGCAGATGGATCTCTGTGATTTCAAGGCCAGCCTGGTTTACAGAGTAAGTTTCAGGATAGCCAGGGCTACACAGAGAAGCCCTGTCTCCAAAAACCAAACACCAAACAAACAAATCAAGTTTAAGGCACTGGACGTTTAGGTACATACCTATAATCCCAGCACTTGAAAAGCTAAGGCAGAGCTGTGTGGTAGCGGTCCACACCTTTAATCTCATCACTCTCCAAGAAGAGGCAGGCGAATCTCTGAGTTCAAAGCCAGCCTGGTCTACTACACAAGTTACAGGACAGTCAGGGCTACATAGAGAAGCCCTGTGTGTGTGTGTGTGTGTTGGGGGGGGGGGGACGACAAGCTGAGGCAGGAGGATCCAGAGTTTAAGGTGGCTGGGGCCTTTAATCTCAGCACTCAGGAGGGAAAATACCCCCATAACCCCTCTTATAGGCCAATTGTATACAGTCTCTTTTCTAAGACGTCTGAGGGTATGTCAAGTTTACAAAAATCTAACCAGCATTCCCACTCTAAGGGAGAAAACCCGTGAGAATATAAGTGTTGTTCCCATTCAATTATGTATGGCAGTCCCAGGCAACTGAGTTACTTCATGGGCAACTCTGATACTCATGAAGAACATGGGCTTCCTCAACAGTGCCAGTAGGAGCCAGTGACTACTGATGGTATAGATTTTTTTTTTCCGAGACAGGGTTTCTCTGTGTAGTTCTGGCTGTCCTGGACTGTAGACCAGGCTGTCCTTGAACTCACAGTGATCCGCCTGCCTCTGCCTCCCAAGTGCTGGGATTAAAGGCGTGTGCCACCATGCCTGGCCTGATGGCCTAGATCTATCAGCCAGATCTATCAGGGGAAAGTCTAAGAATCTAAGATATGTGGGGGCTGAGGGCACACATTCCTATAAACAATGCTCTATACTTGGGAGGATAAGGCAGTGGAGTCATGAATTGGAGGCCAGTCTGAGCTACATGAGAACCTGTCTTAATTAAAATCAACTAAAATAAAATCGATGTAAGAATATAATAGGCTTGGGCATGGTAGTGAACATCTCATCACTTGAGAATTGGAAGCAGGAGGATCCAAGGCCAGCCTGGGCCACAAAACACCATGTCCCAAACACAACCCTCCACCCTGATACAAAAGTGTAATGGATGTAAGATTCCACTGTCCAGAAGGCTAAGACATGGGTGTCCAAGAAATTGGTCCCTTCCTCTGTACTCCAGCCCCAAACTGAGTTCTAAGTCTCATTGGAAAGGGCACATCCGTGGCCTGCCAAATGCAGAAAGTGCCTGGGCTCTGGCTGAGAAGTCTGGTTGGGAGGCTTCTGCGGAAGCATCTGCATCCCTGGCAAGGGGAACTGACACCACTCTCTGCCTCCTCACTCCAACTCTACAGGACTTCTAGAAAACAAGGGCAGATGTCCATGACAGAAACGCCACAGAGGCTGATGCAAAAGCTATGGAGACAGTGCCAAGTAATGATGGCCGCAGACTTATGCTGGGAGAAGTGAAGCCATCTTTATTTCACCTCCTGCTTTCAGACTTCCTTTACTCACCTCTGACAAGCCTCACTGATAGAGTCCCCACCTGGTGGACATACAGGTTGCTTCTGGCCTTAATGCAGTTAGTGTTGCAATGACACCACACATATTCCCTAATATTCCAAGTAGAATAA
Source organism: Lophiomys imhausi (assembly GCA_907164525.1). Taxonomy (NCBI): domain Eukaryota; kingdom Metazoa; phylum Chordata; class Mammalia; order Rodentia; family Muridae; genus Lophiomys; species Lophiomys imhausi. The sequence continues at coordinate 6,043,239 of CAJQZJ010032020.1, forward strand.
ATTTGTACGTGAGGAATTGTCTGTCATTTAAAGTTTTGATAGATTGGGTGTGGTGTGGTGGCGCATGCCTTTAATCCCAGCACTCAAGAGGCAGAGACAGCCGGATCTCTGTGGGTTCGAGGCTCGCCTGGCCTACAAAGCAAGTCCAGGTCAGCCAGGGCTTTTACACACAGAAACTCTGTCTCAAAAAACAAACAACTCTACTCAGTCTGTAGACCAGGCTGGCCTTGAACTCACAGAGAGCCACCTGCTTCTGCCTCCCCAGTGCTGGAACTAAAAACATGTGCCACCACGCCAGGCTTTTTTTTTTAATTTAAAAATTTTTATTTTTAAGATTACACTTGGCTGGGTATGGTGGCACACGCCTTTAGTTCCAGCACTTGGGAGGCAGAGGCAGGTGGATCTCTGTGAGTTCAAGGCCAGCTAGCCTGGTCTATAGAGTGAGTTCCTACACAGAGAAACCCTGTGTCAAAATACCAAAAAAAAAAAAAAAAAAAAAAAAGCCAGGGGTGGTGGCACACGCCTTTAATCCTCTAGCGGCAGAGGCTGGTGGATCTCTATGAATTCAATACCAGCATCGTCTACACATCAAGGTCCAAGCCAGCCAAGGCTACAAGGTGAGATGTTGTCCCAAAACAACAAAAAGATCTTTATATCATGGGTCCAGGGATGGCAACAACCTGAGTTTGATCTGCAGGACCCAAATGGTGGAAGACAAGAACAACTGCTTCCTGTCGTGTTGTGTTGTTCTCTGACCTGTGCAGGCAGGCCATGACATGTGCGTACCCTCAGACTGAGCATGGTGATTCATGCCTGTCACCCTAGCAGTTGGAACCTGGAGACAAGAAGATCAGAAGTTAAAAGCCAGACTGTTTGACCCTGACTCAAATAAAGACAACAAACTTAAACAAAAAAAAAAAAAAATCCTACAATAGCAAAAGGTGCCAAATGAAAACTAAGCTTCTTCTCCACTGGGACAAAGTTCATCCCACTGTCAGGAATCATTAGCTGTTCCTTGTGATTCAAATTCAGTCCCACCAGTGCAAGCCCAGTGAAAAGATGTAGAAATGGATTGGCCTGGACAGCCCAGGCTGTTCAGTGTTTTCTTCTGTCACAGTGTCTCACCGGAGGCCCAGTGTAATGTTCCCATTCTTGCCCTTCTTTATTCAATGTCTTTTGAACAGCCCTGTAATGGTACCTGTAGACCTGCCCCCGTCTTCTGGAGGGATGGGTTGGTGACTGTCTCTTGGAAGTGGAGAACGTGTTATTGGGTCTGTTAATAGTGTTACTATGTTTGACTCTTCTCTGCAGCCAGATGTTTGGGAGGGATCGTTTTCTTTTTTTGAGGCAGTCTTCCTACATAGTAGCCCACTTAAGGTGGTAGTCCTGCTTCAACCTCTGGGAGCAGGGGCATTCCAGTCCTGTGCCAAGATACCCAGCTTTGTCTTCTATCTCTGTTGCAAACAGTGCTGCCCGGACTCCAATCTCATGACCTGAGGACCTCAGGGCCTGTGTGCTACCCTCAGATTTGTGAATCTTTTCATTCTCAAAGGGGAGCTTCTTCTTCTTCTTCCTCCTCCTCCTCCTCCTCCTTCTTCTTCTTGCAGTAGATGGCGATTGAGAGTCATAATTTGATTGACACACTGGAATAAGAGGCTGTGGAGTTCTCAGCCCTAAATGGGATGTCAATATCACCTACTCACCTCCAAGGCTTCAGGGCTCTCTGTAGAACAGGGGGCAGAAGGAGTGTAAGGGGCAGAGACAGTGTATGATTCAGGAGACAACTGCACATGTGAACCCACAGCGACAAGGACAATATGCCAAAGACCTGGGAAGCTCAGGCAGCACAAAGTTTCACCCTTAGCTAAGGAGCTATTGGCAATTATGGTCACTGGGAGAGGGAGAGTCAATTCTCTTCTGGTAGGTCTCACAAGAGGGGCTACTATAGCTACAGTATGTGGCCCTACATCTATGCACACATAGGCAGCGCTAAGTGGAGTCGGTGAGAAAAACAAACAAACAATCCCACAGAATTGGAGGAGAGGGAATAGGGCAGTCTTGATTGAAACACTTCACATGCATGTATACAATTTCCAAGCAATAAAATGATATATATCTTTACAGATTTCTCCCTTTATATATACATACATGTTTGAGTCATTTTTAAAAAGCTGGTTGCGGGGCTGCACTGCTTTAATCCCAGCAGAGGAGGAATGAGGGGGATCTTTATGAGTTCCAGGGCAGCCAGGGCTACAAAATAAGACTTTGTTAAAAAAAAAATTATATGGGCTGGAGAGGTGGCTCAGAGGTTAAGAGCACTGGTTGTTCTTCCCAAGGTCCTGAGTTCAATTCCCAGCAACCACATGGTGGCTCACAGCCATCTACATTGAGATCTGCCCAGGCATATATGTAGAGCAAATACTGTATACATAATAAATAAATAAATAATTAATTAAAAAAATTATATATATATGCTGGGCTTGGTGGTGCACACTTGGGAGACAGAGGCAGGTGGATTTCTGTGAGTTGAGGCCAGTTCGAGGACAGCCAGGGTTGTTACAGAGAGAAACCTTGTCTCAAAAAAACAAAAAACAAGGGCTGGAGAGATGGCTCAGCCGTTAAGAGCACTGGCTGTTCTTTATTTTTTTTTTTAAATATTTTATTTATTATGTATACAGTGTTCTGCCTGCACACCAGAAGAGGGCACCAGATCTCAATGTAGATGGTCATGAGCCACCATGTGGTTGCTGGGAGTTGAACTCAGGACCTCTGGAAGAGAAGTCAGTGCTCTTAACCTCTGAGCCATCTCTCCAGCCCGCACTGGCTGTTCTTACAAGGGCCCAGGTTCAAATCCCAGCACCACATGGCAGTTCACAGCTGTCTGTAATTGCCGGTAGTGGTCGCACACACCTTTAATCCCAGCACTCAGGAGGCAGAGGCAGCTGGATCTCTGCAAGTTCAAGACCAGCCTGGTCTACAAAGTGAGTCCTGGACAGCCAGGGCTACACAGAGAAACCCTGTCTCGAAAAACCAAAAAACCAACCAAACAAACAAAACAAAAAACTAACCAACCAAACAAAAACAAAACAAAACAGGGGCTGGAGAGATGGCTTGGCAAGTAAGAGCACTCGTTCTTCCAGAGGACCTGGGTTGATTCCCAGCACCCATAAGGCAGCTCACAAGTGTCTGTAATTCCAGTTCCAGGGGGATCCAACACCCTAACACAGGCATACATACAGGCAAAACACCAATTCACATAAAATAAAAAAATAAGTACATTAAAAACAAAACAAAACAAACAAACACCCCATCCCAAAACAAAATGAAAAAAAAGCAAGAATGAATGAAAGAGATAGAGAAAGAGAGAGAGGGGCCAAGCAGCCAGGAACATGGAAATTGCAATAAAAAAAATCCTTGTGAAACTCTGTTAGAGTTCTCCGAATAAAGTTTTTTTTTGTTTTTTGTTTTCCCTGAAAAACCAAAAACGAATCTCAGCTCGAGGTTTACTCTTTAAAGAAAGCGCTTTTAGACAGGCTCAGGGGCACATCCCTTTAATTCCAGCACTGGAGTTCGAGGCCAGTCTGGTTGCATAGTGAGTTCCAGGATATCCAGGGCTGTCTAGAGAGATCCTGTCTTTAAAAAACCAAAACCAAAACCAAAAACCAAAAACAAACAACAACCAACCAACCAAACAAACAAAAACAAGGCCCCCAGTACAAGAGGAAGCTCTTAACACTCATACGACTGTTGAACTGAGGGGGGTCGCAAATATGTACGGACAACCCACTACGCAGGAGCAGGATAGGTGGGAGAGCAGGGAGAGGATGGGAGGGTGGGACCGGGAGGGGTGGAGAGAGGGGGACTGTGATGGAGATGCAACTTGAAGTAATAAACAAACAAGCAAAAAATAACAAAAAACCCCAAACAAACCTGTCTTTAAAACAAACAAAACAAAATAAAACAAAAAACCTTCAACGGTTTCCAGATTAAAGTCCAAACTCTTTGGTTGGACTAGCGATCCTAGAGGGTTCTCAGTTGCAGGAACGTTCGCGCGGCTTCAGGTCTCGGTGCTTGGAGCCCTAAAAGCCGGTTCCGGAGGGAGGCTCAGTACCCGTTGCCTGTTGTCAGGCATCCTGACGCCCCCGGGTGCTTCAGGGCAGAAGATGCCGGGTAGCCGGAGCACTACAGCACTTCACTTGGCTCCTGGCCTCCCGAGTTCCAGATTCTGCATGGTTCCCTTTTCCTTCCAACCTAGACTAGACTGGCTCTGAGTCTTTCCTTTGCAGTAAGGGACCGTCCACGCGTTCTCTTTCGGAAACTCGCTGTAACACTTGAACGTCTGTACGTATTCCTGGTATTAAAGAGATTAGGGCAGGAGGATCGCGATATCTCAGTCTAGGCTACATGGTCTGTCTCAAAAAGCCTTACAAAAAATAAAAAATAATAATAATGAGAGTTTAGCTTGTTTTCAGGGTTTCATGTCACTCAAGATGGCCTCGGACTTGCTATGTAGCCCAGGATGACCTGAAATTCTCCCCTAGGCTCTACCTCCAGGGATTCCAGACTATATAGTTCTGGCTGTGCCTAGCATTTGGACCACAGTTCTTTAATATAAAATGGTCATGGTGGCCAAACAGAGGGCTCACAAAACCCCAAGTTGTGACCAGTAGCAGGATGAGGTGTTACTTGGTCCCTGGAGCAGAACCTTAGGCGTGTCTGCCTAGGAGTTGGGTAAGTTCCCATTTCAATTTGAATGGCTAGTGGTGACACACCCTATGGCGCACACAGGCCAGAGGGTGATCAAAGTGGGGATCTCGTCTCTGCAATTACTGGGGAAAACCTTCTCAAAACAAACCAGGAGCCACCGGGGCACCACCTGCTTGGAAGTCACGGGGGACCTGGGGGGTGGGAAGGAACACGTGCGTTCTCAAAAGTCAGTGAGGCTGCTTCACAGGATGCTCTGGGGTCCCCTGCCTAAGCCAGTTTCACAGTCCTCTGTGGTCACTGTATTCGTGCTGATGAGCAGCAAGTGCTCTTCCGAAATGCATGGGGCAAAAAAAAAGGATTAATTGAAGAGAGAGCGAGAGGAAAAAAAAAAACCCGGGAAACTTTGTATTTTAGATCCCGGTTACAAAAGTCGCCAATGAAGGCGAGAGGGGGGTTCTCAAGGACAGGAGTCAAGGAAGAGAAAGAAAAGGGAACCAAAGGCGCAACTAACACATCCTCTTAACCGGCCCAGAGGGCAAGACGGCCCTGGGGTTGTCTATGGAGAGGTCCATCCCTCCCTGTCAATCTGCTCCAGCCGGTGTTGCGATTGGCTAGCGGTTTCCTTGCTTCCCCCCTCCTACCTCCTAGTTGCATGGGGTTTACTTCCCCAAAGTACACGGGCCCCACCTTGTGGATCAACCGCTCCTGCCTGGACAGTGGGTTTCCGCCCAGAAAAAGATATGTAAGCCAATGAGAGCGGGCACATGCAACTATTGGCTTGTGTGAATGTCGCTCACAGGGTATCCCGCCCTCGTTTTCACAGTTCACCCAAGTATTGGTGAGGCTTGGTGTCCATCTGGACTCCGTTTCCTGCAGTCATAGGCAGATGCGGCAGCCACTCAGGAACCCGGCCCGTGTACGGAGATGCTGTCCAATCGCGGCCAAGGGGCGCGGCGGCGGGGCGGCCATTGGCTCCTGCGTGCGGCCGGGAGCAGCAGGTTGGGCTGAGCGTGGCTATATAGCGGGCGGCGGGCACGCGTGCCGCGGCATCGCGCGAGGAACGCCGCCACCACCTCCCACGCAGCAGCCCTGTCCTCCCGCTTAGCCGCGCAGGTACGTGGGTCGCGGGTGGGGCTGGGCGGATGCGGGCCGGGCGGGAACTGAGCTGGGCCCGCGAGCAGGGCGCCCTGGGAGGCCGCGCGGCGCGTCCCCACCCCCACCAACGGCCGGCGCGGCCTCCTGCCTGCGCCCTGAGCCACGCGCGTGGTCTGCGGCGCCAACGGCCTTATGGGGCCCCCGGTGGGCGTCACGCGGCCGGTGGCCTGCGAGTTCTACGCGTATTCTCCGGCGCGCGCCGGCTCCCCGGAATGATGTAGCTGGGCCTGGACCCCGAGGAAGCCTTCGGAGGTGGAGATGGGAATGGGGGTGGGGAGAGCCCACGCCAGGAGCGCGATCGCGCGCCTCCCAAGTCTGCAGAGCAGAGGCGCGCGATCCCGGGATCAAGGGCTTAGTGGTGCAGGGACAGTCAGCCACGCCAAAATGTGACCTCTCCAAACCCCACTGTGTGCCCCTGCAGTATGCCGAGAGTTTCTTCCTTTCCCGCCCTTCCCGGTCACCTGGGTGCGATCAAGTAGGTACCAGCGACCTGGTGACTTGGACCAAGGCCCTCAGTCGGGAAGGGAGAGGCATCTCTGCAGGGTGCTTGTCTGCAGGACACTCTTGACCAATGAGCTTTTGAACCTGGGTGCAAACCTTAACGTGAGAAGACCCATGGTGGCATCTGTGCTAGCCAGTGGGGGACTCCAGAGGTTGCAAGTGGAGTTTTGAATGACAAAGGAGGACTTGGCTTTCTTCGCAACTACTCGGATACCTGCATGGATAGATAGAGATGTCCTTCCAGGTTAGCTTTTGGGAAAAATAGAGAAGAAAATACGGCCAGTGTAATGTAATTAAGGAGCGTGCCCCTCAGCAGGTCGGAAAGGCACCTAGAGGTAATGGGAAATTCCCGCCAGCAGGAAGTCAGGCTCTGACTTTAGATCTTGACTCTTCCAGACCCTTTTTAATTTTCAATGTTTTAGTTTTGAATCAGAACAAACTTGGATACAAAACCTTAGAAAAGATGATAAGTTCAGGGAAATAGAGTTTAAATTCTCACCAGAATTGAGGTTAAAGTTTGAAATTGGATAGGTCTCGAGATCCAGCTCAGAGGTGGAGCCCTTGGCATGGAATACAGGAAGCTCCAGGTCCAAACACCAGAGCCACAAAAATAAGTCACATCTGAAATTGCTGGGCAAAGGATGGTGTTCAGTGTCCAGTTATTGTGAATTGGATCACAATCACTGATTGGTTTGTTGGCAAGCACAGCAGTTAGGTCTCCTCCCAAACTACCTATGATAACTTTTTTTTTTTTTTTTTAATATTCTCACTCTGGAGCCCTGACTGGCCTGGAACTCGGGAGGATCTCAGGAACTCCTGAGTGCCAAGAGTTAAGGTGTATCCCACCAAGTCCAGCTCAGCTCATTCATTTTAGCCCTTATCCACCTGGACTTTTTTTTTTTCTTCGAGACAGGGTTTCTCTGTTTATCAGCCCTGGCTGTCCTGGACTCACTTTGTAGATCAGGCTGGCCTCGAACTCACAGACCCGCCTGCCTCTGCCTCCGTATTTCTGGGATTAAAGGCGTGTGCCACCGCACCAGGCTCCCCTGGACTTTCAGGGTTTGCAAAGATGTTTTCAAGGATTTGTGGTCAACCTATCTTTCTGTGTGCTGACTATTTTTGAATGTTTAGGGTCACCTTTACTCCCAGCTTTATAAGACATGCTAGTTTGTAGATCCAAGTCATCACAGATATGTCCTCCTGAAACAAGACTACAATAAAAGTTTTGGGATTAACTGTCAAGGTGCACACTGTTGCTGAAAGCTAAAAACCAAAGAAGTTTAATGGTGGTTTCTGTTTTTCAAATAAATACAAAGTGGCAGTAAAAACCAGATGCCAAGGATGAGTGCTGAATTGATTGGCTTGCATGTGAATATAACATTGTTTCCCTGGAACTTGCTCCAGTTGATCTGCAAGTAGGGGTAGGCAAGGGTATTTAAAAATAAGGGGCTTGACATGCATTTAACCTGGGAAGTTTGAGTCCAGCTAATTTTAAACATTTTTTATTTATTATGTATACAGTATTTGCTCTACATATATGCCCAGGTAGATCTCAGTGTAGATGGCTGTGAGCCACCATGTGGTTGCTGGGAATTGAACTCAGGACCTTGGGAAGAACAGCCAGTGCTCTTAACCTCTGAGCCACCTCTCCAGCCCGAGTCCAGCTAATTTTATTGACTACTTGAGGTCAAATATATCAAGCTGAAATTTTCTAATTGAGAGTGATTTTTTGTTAATTTCATCCTCACATGTTCAAAAGAGCTGTGCTCTTGGCCTTAGGCAGGTGGTTAGTAGGGCAGGAATTGGAAACAGACAAACTGACTCCCTAGCTTCATGTCAGAAGTGAGTTGAAGCACTGGGCTGCTCGTGCTTCTGTCCAAGCTGGTCAGAGGTTACTGATGGGAGTTCAGTCTTTTGAGCTATGGTTCTAACAGGTAGAAAGCTGGGCAGTTTCTTTGTTCTGTAACTCACACTCTGGTTTCCAGTTCTCAGCTGTCAGTCCAATGCCTGAGCATTAGATTTTAGAAATGTGTGTTAACACACGAGCAGGGTGTTTTGTATTTTTTTTCGAGACAGGGTTTCCCTGTGCAGCTCTGGCTGTCCTGAAACTCATTCTGTAGAGCAGGCTGGCCTCAAAATCACAGAGATTGGCCTGCCTCTGCCTCCCAAGTACACTGTCACACCTGATTCACAAGCAGGTATTGTCACCTTTTGCATAATGGATTTCCCTGTATTTCTGAATTGTGTAGAAAGCACAAGGCATAAGTTGCCTTTGCATTTGTTAATAGGTTTACAATTGCATGTGATTTTCCTTTTTCTTTTTTTGTTTTTTGGGACAGAATTTCTCCGTGTTACAGACCCTTAGTAGACCAGGATGGCCTTGAACTCACAGAGCTCTGCCTGCCTCTGAGTGCTTGGATTAAAGGCATGCGCCACCATGCCTGGATGCCTGGCCTTTTTTTTGACATAGCTTCTCTTTGGCCCTGGCTGTTCTGGAACTCTGTAGAGCAGGCTGACTTTTAACTCAGAGCTGCCTGCTTCTGCCTCCTGGATACTGGAATTAAAGGGGTGTGCCATCAACACCTAGCTGCATATATGTTTTTTGTTTTGTTTTGGTTTTGGTTTTTTTTTTTTTTTTTTTTTTTTGTTTTTCGAGACAGGGTTTCTCTGTGTAACAGCCCTGGCTGTCCTGGACTCGCTTTGTAGACCAGGCTGGCCTTGAACTCACAGAGATCCGCCTGCCTCTGCCTCCCAAGTGCTGGGACTAAAGGCGTGCGCCACCACCGCCCGGCTAAGGTTTTGGTTTTTTGAGACAGAGTTTCTCTGTAAATTGCCCTGGCTGTCCTGGAACTCACTTTGTAGACCAGGCTTACCTCGAACTTAGAGATCCGCCTTCCTCTGCCTCCGGTGTGCTGGGATTAAAGGTGTGCACCACCACTCCCAGCTTGCTGAAAGGTTTAATAGCTGAGAATTTGTGACACAAACCCAATTTTTTTCTTCATTTTTTGTCATTGTGATGAAACTGCTGTTTTTTGTTGAGTCAGGGTTTCTCTGTGTATCTCTGACTGTCCTCAAATAGAGTTGTATCCTTTACAATTTATATTAGATTGCTGACTTACAGAGGGGGTATTTGTCAAATTGGTAGGTCAAGCCAGGTATGGTGGTACACACCTTTAATTCCAACACTCTGAGGCAGAGGCAAGTAGATCTCTGAGTTCTTGGCAAGCCTGGTCAATATAGTGAGTTATAAGACAGCCAGAGCTCCATAGTAAGAGACTGTTTCAAAAATAAAAAAAATAAAAGAGGTGTCATGTCCTCCTTTCCTTGTAGTTTTCATAGTTAGTCGGGAAATCATTGCCCAAGCTCAGGAGTTAAATTTAGATTCAGCAGCTGTTAAACCACTTCTAGCTACTGACCAGTGGCTGCTAGCTAGGAATATTTTAAAAATTTTATTTACTAATTTTTATGTGCATTGTTGTTTTGCCTGCATGTCTGTATGTGAGGTTGTCAGATCTCCTGGAAATGTTACAGTTGTGAGCTGCCATGTGATTGCTGGGAATTGAACCCAGGTCCTTTGGAAGAGCAGCCAGTGCTCTTAACCCCTGAGCCATCTTTCCAGTCCCTAGAAATATTTACTATTCTATAGCTTTTATCTATTTATTTTTTTGAGATGGTTTCTCTGTGTAACAGAGCACTGACTGTCCTAGACTAGGCTGGCCACAGAGGTCCACCTATTGGGATTAAAGGGGTGTGCTACCTTGCCTGGTTAGTTGTTGTTTGTTTTAGGTCTTTCTTTCTTTCTTTCTTTCTTTCTTTCTTTCTTTCTTTCTTTCTTTCTTT
>CAJQZJ010032020.1:6059030-6096822 GCA_907164525.1 Lophiomys imhausi
TGTGTGTGTGTGTGTGTGTGTGTGTGTGTGTGTGTGTGTGTGTGTGTTTTTGAACTCCCCCTTTTTTTTTTTTTCTTTTGTAATAGACCCAGGGCCATGTATATGCTAGTCAGACAGTCTACCAGTGAGCCACAGCCCCAGTTTGGACACTGTCCTGATAAGTTCCATGGATTCATTTGTCTATCTCCATAGCTAACCTGTTAAAAGAATCCATGCATTTGTGTTTATTAAGACTGTCTATCTGACTTTACTGTGTGGGTATTGAAGACTCCTTGAGACATTTTTTCTCACTACCATCTGGTCCCTTTTTGACAGTTGACCTGTTTTATTTAAATTGTTTTTCTGATCTCTTCCTAATTGGTTTCAAATTCACCGTGTAGCACAGGTTGGCCTTGAAGTCCTGATCCTCCTGCTGGGTGGGGTTCACTCAGAACTGTCTGTACAGATGTGAAGTTCTGGGCCTAGATATCTGTGCTGACTTTCTGATTGGTCCAGAGTGTGACTCTTGGATAGTCAGGTTGGCCCATGTGCCACCATTTAATGTGGTGAGTCAGTGTTGGTTTTCAGTCTTGTAAGTTTTTTTTATTATTATTTGTTATTTTTCAGTCATTTAAAAGTTCATGTGGTCACCTCACAGAGGTTTCTGTGTTATAAGCAAGAGCTCAGTTAGTCTTTCTTTGATGTTACCAAGCTTATATTTTACAGACAGGGTGCACTTTATGTCTGTTTTTGTCCTATGCTCACAGGCAAGTTCTTTGTAAGATGGCCCAGGAAAGCGCTGTTGTAGTAGTTCAGCACCCACTCCTGCTGCTTGTCACCAACTGAGGTGACATGCTTGGGGATCTTGCCTGAATAGTGACAGTTTTTTGTTTTTGCTTTTTCCAGACAGTGTTTCTCTGTGTAGCCCTGGCTGTCCTGGACTCACTTTGTAGACCAGGCTGACTTTGAACTCACAGACATTCCACCTGCCTCTGCCTTCCAAGTGCTAGGATTAAAGGCATGTGCCACCATGCTCGGGCCAGTGATAGGTTTTAAATATGTTGTTTTTGTCCATCTGGTACTTCCTGAGAATTGTCAGTTCTGCTTAGATTATGTTCGCCACTTTTCTGGGTTTGAGATCAGCCTAGGCAAGTGCTCTATCCCCAGGCTGGGTTGTGTTTTAGTAATATTCTACCTTTGGTACTGGGGACTGAACCAGGGCTCTTGCTTGTGCCAAGCATGTCCCTCACCACTGTGAGATTCTGGGTAGTAACTTCTTATCATATTGCTTAAAAAACATAGAACTGTCACTTAAAGTGAGCTCTTGACAACCTACTTTTGATTTTTGTTGGAAAGAATAAGCAGAGCTGTTGAAACTTTGGCAGTGGGTTTCTTTCATTGTTCCTGCTCCCTTTGTGCCAGCAACTGGAGTGGACATGGTGGTTGTCTGGACTTAGGGAGAGGACCCTTAAGTGGCATTGTCTGTTTCAGCAAAGATGCCATAAGATCTAGTGACCTGAAGTTGAGTGAGAAGTTTTTTTTTTTTCTCCCCCGAGATAGGGTTTCTGTGTATATCCCTGGCTGTCCTGGACTCAATTTGTAGACCAGGTTAGTCTCAGACTCACAGAGATCTGTCTGCCTCTGCTGGGACTAAGGGCATGCATTCCCATGCTTGGCAAATATAGGCAGTTGTGAACTGCCAAGTTGGTGCTGGGATTTGAACCTGGGTCCTTTGGAGGAGCAGCCACCACTGAGCCATCTTTCCAGCCCTCGTATGGCATATTTTGATTACAGTTTCCCTCCCCAACTCCTCCCAGAACCTCTCTTTTCTTCCCATCCAACCAAATCCACACCCTTTCTCTTTCATTAGAATACAGGCATCTAAAATAATAACAACAATAATAATACAAATAGGATAAGGTAAAATAAAAAAACAAAATAAAACAAACTGGAAGAAGGAAAAAAAGCCAAAGAAAAAGCATAAGAAACAGGTACTGATACATAATTTACACACCATTGAAACCCATAAAAACAAAATTGGAGACCATCATGTGTAGCAAGGTGACTTTTACTATTATTTTTGTTTTATTCTCTCTAGTTATTTTACTATCCTTAACACCTCTACGTCCTTTCCAACCCTTGTTGTTCCTTCCAATTCCCCAACACTAGGTGGGAGAGAAAGAAGGTTAAAGGGAAAAACTTGAGTTGCTTCCTGCTGATTAGGGTAATCGAGTTCTTTGGGGGCAATACCTGTTTCAGTAATCAGGATATCCAGAAGTCCAGCAAACGGGGCATCAGGAAGAACCATCAGCAGTTTGGGGGAGCACCAGCAGCAACCTCTTTCTTTGTAGCCCTCTCCTTTCCTCTTTATAGCATCCCCTTCTGGGGATCTGACTTTTTTTTCCCCTCTCAAGTCCTCAGATTTAAATTTGTTCAGCTGGCTAAACCACATCCCTGCTAGCTTAGGAGGCAGTTAATAGTTTACACCTGTGGTTTTAACTGAAGCAGCCTCATACCTGGGATTAAACAAAAACATTTTCATAACTTTTTTTAAAATAAAACTCTTACCACAATTATATTTAAGCAAAAGATCTGTAAGGTTTAGAAAAAATGCCCAGACAGAACATTGTGAAACAAACAAACAAAAAAAACCCTCCAAAAATACTGTTGTTTGTTTTGTATTGGCTGTCTACTGCTGGACATGGTGTGTCTAAGTGAGACTCTGTTAGAGAAGACTCATCTTTCCATCGTGCGTGGTTATCAGTTAGGGATATCTTCTGGGTTAGAGGCTTGTGTCTTCTTCCCATCTGGCCCTGTGCATGCTGCCACAGCCTCTGCTTCATGCATATGTCAGCTTTGTTTTGTCTAGAAAACCTTGTTTCCTTGTTGTCTCCTGTCTCCACTGGTGTGTACAATCTTTCTGCCTCCTCTTCTGCAGGGTTCCCTGATCCCTGAGGGGAGGGATTTGATAGAGACATGCCATTTAGGACTGAATGTTCCGAGATCTTTCACTCTGCATTGTCCAGTTGTGAGTCTCATTTGTGCCCATTTATTATAGGAAGAAGCTTCTCTGATGAGGACTGATATGTGAGTATAGCAGATGTCATCAGGGGTCATCTTCTTGCTATGTTCCTTTAGCAGAACTGGAGTGTTTGGTTTTCCTCAGGTTCTTGGGCTCTTGGGCCATGCCAGGCATCTCATGGAATCATCTCATCGAGTGGGTCTTGATTCCAGTGGCCAAGCTTATTGAAGGCCTAGGTGCTTTGTAGATTGCTTAATAAAATGTAAAGTTGGGTCTGGCAGCATGCTTCAGTGCTTCAGGGTGTCTACTGTAACTTTGGAAGACCTGATCTTGATTTCCAGCACTTGTATCAAGTGTTTCATAGCCATCTGTAAGTCCAGGGACTTCGGCCTCCGCAGAGGGACACCTGCACACACATTGTAAACATTATTGGAATGTTAAACTTTGTTATGTGAAATGGCTTATTTAACCTTTCACTTTTTCCTAGGTTTTCTTTCACTTCTGATTTTCCTAAATCATAATGATTTAAGAGTAGGAGTTAAAAAGGGGGGGATACAATGGCGTATGCCTTTAATCCCAGCACTCAGGAGGCAGATGTCTGTGAGTTCAAGGCCAGCCTGGTCTACAAAGTGAGTCCAAGACAATCAAGGATACACAGAGAAGCCATTCTGAAAAACCAGAAAGAAAAAGAAAGAGAGAGAAAGCAAATAAGAAGAGTAGGATTTAGCCAGGCGGTGGTGGCGCACGCCTTTAATCCCAGCACTTGGGAGGCAGAGGCAGGCGGATCTTTGTGAGTTCGAGGCCAGCCCAGTCTACAAAGTGAGTCCAGGACAGCCAAGGATACACAGAGAAACCCTGTCTCGAAAAACCAAAAAAAAAAAAAAAAAAAAAAAGAGTAGGATTTACCCTCCAGGGAAAACAGTGTAAGAAGTAGGAATGGCCTCAAGGTGGGCGGTTCGGAGTGCCTGCTGAGCCTGCACTGTCTGAGGATAGGGTGTTTGTGCTCTCAGACTCCCTCCCAGAGTGTGGGGACTTGGTGCTTTCAGTTGACGTCATCCAACTGGTTTGCTTTCTGGTGCTGATCTTGGCAGCTTTATCGCGGGCCTGTTAGTTACATTGGGAATGGGGAGAGGTGTGTTTGTCCGTATTTGTAGCTGTTTCTTTTTTTTTTTTCTTTTGGTATTTCAAATCCCCTCTAGGGTTTCTCTGTGTGTAGCCCTGGCTATCCTGGATTCACTCTGTAAACCAGGCTGGCCTCTAACTCAGATCCACCTGCCTCTGCCTCCCAAGTGCTGGGATTAAAGGCGTGCACCACCACACTGGGCCCCATGCACTGGTTCTTTAACAGACTTCATGAAGGCTCACCTCTCTTCTGGTGCCACCTGGAGCTACTCCTTAGTCTAGGGCAGGGCGACTCTGGCTACATCATCTACTAAGTTCATGTTGGAGAACCACATGGTTGAATTAACAAAAACAAAATAACAGGACAGGAGAGAAGCTTGGGGGTTAAGAACACTTGGTATTCTTGCAGAGGACCTGTGTTCAGTTCCTGTAACTGACATGGTGACTCACAAACTATCTGTAATTCCGTAAGTACTAAGTGTACATGTGGTACACATACATTAATGTTTTAAATAAATTTGTGACCTTTTTATTGGGTCCCATTCAGAACTGCCTGATAGTTCTGATCTCATAGCTATAGTTGGAAAATGAACAGCCCTTGGGATAGTTTACATTTTAGTGAAATAAAATAAGTGGGTCAGAAATTCAAGAATAGTTCAAAAGTGGGCCATGTTGCAACTCAGCCCTTGGGAGGTTGAGGCAGGTGATTGTGAGTTGTAGGCCAGCCTGGTCTGTAGTATGAGACTGTCTCATAAAACCATGCAGACACACACCGGCACAGCAGTCATGCATGGTTTTCAGGCCTGTTGTCTGAGCAATGATGATTCTATTGGGATCACCCAAGCCAAGCTGTTTGAAGGTAGTTGGAGCTGACACACCAAGATCCTAGCTCAAAGAACAAAACTAAACAGGCATGAGCCAGATGAGGGTACAAAGTATCAGAACCTGATAGAACTAGTCCATGTTACCAACCTCCTCAAAACATCTTGATGTCCCATTTGACTACCACATCTTCTCCTTTTAATAGATTTTGGTGGCTATGCTTATGGGATCGATTAAAGGTGCCATGATCTGAAGAGAGGACTTTTCAGTGTCCTCCCTCTGTATGAAATGGCTGGACAGTAAACCACTGCTTATGACACTTTACACTGTTATATGCTATAAAACTCAACGGGGTTTTTTGTTTTCAAGACCGGGTTTCTCTGTGTAACAGAGCCTGGCTGTCCTGGCTGGACCCGCTGTGTAGACCAGGCTGGCCTTGAACTCACAGAGATCCGCCTGCCTCTGCCTCCTGGCTCCCTACCATATTTTAAACAGGAAAACTGCTGTATTAGTGAAAACCCACATATTAACAGAGATGTACTTGTCTGATTGGAGAAATTGATAATTCTGCTAAGATACCCATGTCTTCCCAAATTAGGAATAAATGGTGATTTCTTCTCTAATATATAGTAGATGCTGTGCTGCTGTTAAATACACAGATTAAAACTGAAATGGGGTTGGACGTGTCTCAGGGATTAAGCGTACTATCTGCTTTTCCACAGGACTGGGGTTTGAGTCCCAACACCCACATAGCATCATCTCACAACCATTAATAACTCAGTTCTTCTGGTGCCTCCAAGGACAACAGGCACACATGTGGTACATAGACATACATGCAGGTAAAACACTGTTACCACATACTTTAAAACAAAACAACAAAAAACTGAAATAAAACCGATCCCCTTTTATAGTGTGCTTAGATTTTTATATATTCTGCTTTGCTTGTGTGTTTGTTTGGGTAATTTTATCTCTTAAATAAGATGGACTATCAGTTGTGTGGCTCTCTTGGAGATGTGAGCGAAAGTGCCTTGGTGACTGAGTGAGCTTGTCGCTTCATCACCTGATTTAGGAACTGTAGTTGAGAAAATGTTTCAATTTAGCTGATTGTTACATGTACCACATATGTCAGAGGATGTTGAGGATTTACAAGTATTAACTGTCAATCTCCATAGTAAGCTGTTAGTTTTAGTAAAAGTATCTTGTTAATTATATACACTATTTGATTTTGATAGTCCTTTAATTTTTCACCATAAACCAATGAGTATGTTAAGAATTGTTTTATTTTGTAGGGGTTAAAATATTTTTAATTTTGGCTTTGTTTTTGTTTTTGAGACGGTCTTACTGTGTAGCTTTGGCCAGCTTGGAGTTAGAAATGTAGACTAGGCTGGTCTTAAACTCAGAGATCTGCTTGCCTCTGCCTCCTGAGAGCTAGTATTAAAGGCATGTATCACCACACTCAGTTAAAATCTAAATTTTCTTTCTTTCTTCTTTTTTTTTTTGGTATTTTGAGACAGGTTTCTCTGTGTAGTCCTGGCTATCCTGGAACTCACTCTGTAGACCAGGCTGGCCTTCAACTCAGATCCACCTGCCTCTGCCTCCCGAGTGCTGGGATTAAAGGGATGTATCACAAAGCCTGGCAAAATTTTCTTTTATGTGGGTGTTTGCCAATATGTATGTGGAACATGTGTGTACCCAGTGCCTGTAGAGGACAGAATAGGGTGCTGGAGTTACAGATGATTGTTAGCTACCATGTGGGTGCTGGGAACTGAACCCTGATCTTATGGAAGAGCAGCCAGTGCTGTTACCTGCTGGACCCTCTCTTCAGTCCCGGTAGCTTTCCCCCTCCCGCCAAGAGTTTCTCTGTAGCTCTGGCTGTACTAGAACTCAGTTTTATAGAGCAGGTTGACCTTGAACTCGCTGTCTGCCTCTCCCAAGTGCTGGGACTAAAGCTGTGCGCCTCAACTTCCTGGCCTCTGGGTGTTTTTAATTTTTTTTTTTTTTTTGAGACAGGGTTTCTCTGTGTATGCTTGGCTGTCCTGGACTCACTTTGTAGACCAGGCTGGCCTTGAGCTCACAGAGATTGGCCTGCCTCTGCCTCACTGAGTGCTGGGATTAAAGATGTGTGCCACCACGCCCAGCAATTACAGACAGCTGTGAACTGCCATGTGGATGCTGGGATTTGAACCTGGGTCCTTTGGAAGAGCAGTCAGTGCTTTTAACCACTGAGCCATCTCTCCAGCCCTTGTTTTTTTTTTTTGTTTTGTTTTGTTTTTTCGAGATCCGCCTGCCTCTGCCTCCCAAGTGCTGGGATTAAAGGCGTGCGCCACCACTGCCCGGCTTTGTTTTTGTTTTTTAATATAACAAAACTGTGGTCCAAGTAGACTAGAGGGTGTGGTGAGTGGTATACGGCATCAGCTGTACCACTTGAGGTTGTCCTTGAGTTGTGAACAGCAAAGCAAGAGTGAGCTCAGTAGGGCTGCGAGGCTTAGTGCCAAATGCCTTCAGTTCCAGTACAGTGGCTCTCTCGGGCTCAGGGCCAGCCTGGTCTACAGAGCACGTTCCAGGATAGTTAGAGCTACACAAATTTCTCAGGGGAAACATAGCGAATGTAAGTCCTTTGAATGAGCTGCTTAGGAACTTAATAACTGTGGGCAGCTCACACTGGAAATAAAATATGTGCTATTGGCGGTTTTATCTCTAAGAAAACTGAATATTTGGAATTTTTATACTTTTCCTTCATGTATTTATGTGATTACAATACACTGGGATCTAAAAACTATGGATTTAGTTTGTTCCTTTTTGTTATTGTTTTTCAAGACAGGGTTTCCCTGTGTAATAGCCCTGGCTGTCCTGCACTCGCTTTGTAGACCAAGCTGGCCAGATTTACAGAGATCCGCCTGCCTCTGCCTCCTGAGCGCTAGGATTAAAGGCGTGTGCCACCACGCCTGGCTTAGTTTGTTCTTAATAATGCTCATTCCTTTTTGAGCTTTAAGATTACCTGGTGTGGTGTGTTTAATTCCAGTGAGTTCCAGGGTGGCTAGAGCATGGTAGCAAGACTTAAATGCTGAAGCAATGCTGTGCTTAGTTGCCTTAGCTCAGTCGTCAGTCTTCCACAAGCTGCTGTGACTGCTTGACTGACTTGTAGTGTTGTTTTACAGGTTGAATCCACCAAAGCGATGGTTATGGAGAAGCCTAGTCCCCTGCTGGTCGGGCGGGAGTTTGTGCGACAGTACTACACCTTGCTGAACCAGGCCCCGGACATGCTGCACAGGTGTGCTCTAGTGCCTCAGAGGGGTGTTGTGGGATGGCTCTTCACATAAGCACCTGTAAATAGAGGTTTAGAAACAGCATAAGCTCTCACCATGTTAAGCAACCCTGTCGTGGCCTGAAATTCACAGAGATAGGCTTTGCCTCTGCCTCCTAAGTGCCAGGATGAAGGTGGTGTTACCATGCCACACTCACACAGATTTAATTTACAGAGCTATATTAGTTCTCTATATTATAGTGAGGTGGCTTGAATCTGCCATGTTTTGTTTTGCTTTATATTTTTTGTTTTTCGAGACAGTTTTTCTTTTTTTTCTCTGGTTGTCCTGGACTCACTTTGTAGACTAGGCTGGCCTCAAACTCACAGAGATCCACCTGCCTCTGCCTCCCGAGTGCTGGGATTAAAGGCATGTGCCACCACCATGCTTGGCAGATTTATTATTATTATTATTATTATTATTATTATTATTAACAGTTTCTACTTGACAACCTTTTGGTGAAGCATTTCAGAAATTGGTCTCATCTTGTAGATGTTGATGCTTGGAGTCACTTCTGAGCAGCAGAAACCTGCACATTTTAACTCTTCTTCCTTTTTCTTAGTCTTGGTGGGTTTTATGTCAGTTTTCTTCCTTGCCTTGGAAGTTAGTTAGCTTTGTGGTGTCAGAATTTGCATCAGCACAAACCCAAGCTGGAGCTAGAAGATACTGCACACACGCCTGTCTTGCTGATGCTGTTATATTGTAAGACTTCCTTTTCCTGTATTTCTATTCCCATCAAGTGCATGGTGGAGAGAGCAGAGGCTGTTGAAATGAGTCTCTTTAATAGCTTGAAAAGTGTAAGGTGCTGGGTACATTGGGACACGCTTTTAATCCCAGCACTCAGGATGCAGAGGCTGCCGGATCTGAGTTCCAGGCCAGCCTGATCTATATAGTGAGTTCCAGGACACCCAAAGCTGTGTGGAGAAACCCTGTCTCAAATTGAAAAGGGTAGCAAGTCAGTGTCCTTTGGGAGTCAGTTAAAGGGAAACAGGATAGATACACGGCAACGGCCTGGGCTCATTTATTTTAGGGTTTATTAGGCTAACCTCAGATGTCTTCAGTGGTCTTTGGTTGGCATTTTGCTGTGTATCTCTCTGTCCTTTTAATGAAAACAGGCTATTTGAGTGTGTAGATGAGGGAGAGCTAAAGGGATTAAAGTTCATACATCTCAAGCACAGAACAACTACCCACAGCCTTGTCAGGTGGGAAGGCACCAACTCTTCAGGTCCGTGACAGGGCAGCTGTCCTCAGTGCAAACAGGAACTTGACTTTGATTTTAAGTGCATGGCTTTGCTGACAAACTCCAAGGTCCTTCCCAACATGATCATCCTGCCCTGAAATCTGGAAGTCGGGACTTGAAAACCACACACATGCTCATACCTCTTTGACTGAGACTGTTCCCACTCGGGCGTGTGCAATGGACTTGTCGTGCACAAACATAAACAGAGTCCCTGCTGTGAGTCTGCCAGTGAGGTGGATAGGTGCCAAGCCTGAACACTAAGTACCTGCTCTTCGGGTCCTTGAAGATGAGAAGTAAATTGCCTTCTCTTGTACAGATTTTATGGAAAGAACTCTTCCTATGCCCACGGGGGCTTGGATTCCAACGGGAAACCAGCAGATGCAGTCTACGGGCAGAAGGTGGGTGCTGTGGCCCCGTAGCAGCGAAGGAGGTAGCTTCCTGCCTACCAGGCATCTGGTGCCTAGGGGGTGATTCCTGTTTAGTTCCCTTGGTTTGCTGAAATGCCATTGCGTTTTCTGTGTTAGATAGCTGATTTCAGCATAGGAACATCATTTCTCAACTTAAAAGGTGTTCATTCAGCCGGGCGTGGTGACGCACGCCTTTAATCCCAGCACTCGGAAGGCAGAGGCAGGCGGATCTCTGTGAGTTCGAGGCCAGCCTGGTCTACAAAGCGAGTCCAGGACAGCCAAGGATACACAGAGAAACCCTGTCTCGAAAAACCAAAAAAAAAAAAAAAAGGTGTTCATTCATTCAAGATATTTGATTATTTTATTCTCTCTCTCTCTCTTTCTCTTTTTGGTTTTTCGAGACAGGGTTGACTGTCCTTGACTCGCTTTGTAGACCAGGCTGGCCTCGAACTCACAGAGATCCCCCTGCTTCTGCCTCCTGAGTGCTGGGATTAAAGGCGAGCACCACTATGCCTGGCAATTATTTTATCATTTTCAAGATATTTGGTTATCTTATTTTTTGATGTATGTTTTTGGCTGTCCTGGAAGTTGCTGTGTATGTGTGGCCATCCTCTAGCCTCAGTTTCTCAATTGTTTGGATTATGCATATATGTGGCAGGACAGTTTTGTTTTTTTGAGACAGGCTTTTTCTGTGTAATAGTCCTGGCTATCCTGGACTCTGTAGACCAGAATGACCTCAGACTCACAGAGTTCTGGGATTAAAGGCATGTGCCACCATGCCAGGCAATTACAAAGAGCTGTGAACTGCCATGTGGGTGCTGGGATTTGAACCTGGGTCCTGTGGAAGAGCAGACAGTGCTCTTAACCGCTGAGCCATCTCTCCAGCTTGACAGTTTTTTTTTGTTTTTTTTTTTGGTTTTTCGAGACAGGGTTTCTCTGTATAACAGCTCTGGCTGTCCTAGACTCACTTTGTAGACCAGGCTGGCCTCGAACTCACAGAGATCCGCCTACCTCTGCCTCCCAAGTGCTGGGATTAAAGGCGTGCGCCACCAACGCCCGGCGACAGTTTTTTTTTTTTTTATCATTTTTTATTTATTTTATTTTATTTTTTTGGTTTTTTTCGAGACAGAGTTTCTCTGTGTATCCTTGACTGTCCTGGACTCACTTTGTAGACCAGGCTGGCCTCGAACTCACAAAGATCCGCCTGCCTCTGCCTCCCAAGTGCTGGGATTAAAGGCGTGCGCCACCACCGCCCGGCTGACAGTTTTTTTTAAGTTAGCCTTTTTTTCTTTCTTTCTTTCGTCTGATTTATTTTTATTTTATGTGCATTGGTGTTTGCCTGTGTGTATTGTTTGTGTGAGGGTGTTGGATCCCTTAGAACTGGAGTTACAGACAGTTGTGAGCCGCCGTGTGGGTGCCGGGAATTGAACCTGGTTGGAAGAGCAGCCAGCGCTCTTAATTGCTGAGCCGTTTCCCCAGTGCCCAGGACAGTTGTTTTAAGGGGCTGAGCTGTGACCACTGGAACTGGAACACATGACAGGAGGCCTATGTTCTAACAGTACTGTGTGCATTCTTTTCTGTGTTGTATGGGGAAGTTTAAAGGTTTTTTTTTGTGTGGGTGAGTATGAGTGTTTTGCCAGCATAGATGCCTGTGTACCATGTGCGCCTAATGCCTGAGGAGAGTAGAAGAATGCTTGGAACCCCAGGAACTAGACTTACTGGTGGTTAAGCTGCCATGTGAATGCTGGGAACTGAAAACAGGTCCTTTCCAAGAGTCATAAGAGCTCTTGACCATGGAGCCATCTCTCCAGTTCTGAGGTGTTTTTATTTTTTGGATTTTGGTTGATTGTGACTGTCCTGGTATGTATATGGAGGTTAAAGGATACCTTGTCAGGAGCTCTTTGCTTCCAACTTATAGGTCCTAGAGATCATATGCAGATCTTCAGGCCCCACAGCAAGCACCTTTACCTGCTGAGCTACTTACCTGACCAGCCTGGGGTTGATTGATTGATTGATGGTTTTTGAGACAGGGTTTCTCTTTGTATCCCTGGGTGTCCTGGACTCGATTTGTAGACCAGGCTAGCTTTGAACTCAGAACTGTCCAACAACAACCTGCTTCTGCTTCCCAAGTGCTGGGATTAAAGGCGTGCACCACACACCCGTCTCATTTATTTTCTTTAACTGGACCTTGTGTATATTTTGTGCTACAATTTTCTCACTGCTGTGACAAATACCTGACAAACAACTTGGACAGGAATGGGTGTATTCAGGCTTACAGTTTGAGGGTACAGTCCATGGTGGGAAAGGCATGGTAGCAGGAGCATGGGGGAAAGCTGTTGCTCAGTTACCCTTTTATGCAGTACAGGGCCCTAGCCTGTGGAATAGTGCTGTCCATGTTTAGGATGGGTCTTCCTACCACACTTACCCTAGTCTGGAAACTCCCTCAGGCAGGCCTGTTGTTTCCTGGGTGTTTCTAGTACTTATCAAGCTGACGGGAGATAAGCTGGTGTGGAGGTAGCAGGTTTCTGCCCTTCACTGTGCTTGCTGTATTGCTCTTCGGATTGCTTTGAGACTGCTCAGTGGAGCAGGAAGTAGGGCTGAGTGTCAAGGACCCAGGTCTGTGAGAACACAGGGAGGGGCCAGTGGATTTGCCAGGGTCTGTTCTTGGTACTGGTAGCCGCTGTTTTAGTTTCTGAATTGATGAGTTCCCGAGGGATTGACTCTTGCCTCCATTCATCAGGAGATCCACAGGAAAGTGATGTCACAAAACTTCACCAACTGCCACACCAAGATCCGCCACGTGGATGCTCATGCTACTCTGAATGACGGGGTGGTGGTCCAAGTGATGGGGCTGCTGTCCAACAACAACCAGGCTCTGCGGAGGTTCATGCAGACCTTTGTCCTTGCTCCCGAGGTATGTTGCATGATGACTGTTGGCACTGTAGTGCTGGGGGCACTTAGAGACTAAGAGTTGTGTGTAATCTCTAGATGCCTAGCAGCCCAGGGTTGTAGGAATGGCTACAGGGGCACAGCTGCTTTGTCCTTGTGTCTTAGAGCTGTGGTGTCCTCACTGGCCCTGGGAGATCAATTATTGGGAGGTGTCTTCCTTCTAACCCATTTGAGACAAAGGAGACTATCTGTTCAGCTGACACCTCCTAAGGACAAGGAATTCTGTCTCATAATCATCCAAATTCAGAAAATACTATTCAGTGTAACTTACTCAATAATAACCCATTATTTAAATTTCAGAAAATTATACCAATATTGTCTTCCATAGTAGTTTGTTTTTCCTGATCCAAGATTCTGTATATGACTCCCCACCATGTTCTTCTGGTAGTGTCTCTTGTTCCCTGTCATTTACAGTATCTTACTCTTCTGATTTGCTTGACATTGACAGTTCTGAAGAACACTGTCACATGTTGTCCACACTTCATGTGCTTCTATTCTACTCATCATTTAGTGTCCGATGCCATTTGGTGACTGGTTTCCCTGGGTAATATATATGTACAGGTCTTGCCATTACAAAGTCAGGTAGTTTTTGTGTCTGGTTTGTCAGTGTGACCAATCCCTGCATCCTGTATAGACATGGTTCTCTTATCAGTGTTGTATGGTGTCATTGGCCTTCATTTGAGGTTCTTGGCCTAATGGAGGGGTGACAGATAGGGATGTCTGATCTCATCCACCACCCCGAGTTTATTAGTTGGCACATTATCTTATAAAAATTCTCCCACCCCATCATTCATTTCTAGTATATTTAGTGACTTATGATTCATTAATAACTGTTGAACATATCCCTCACGTCCCAGGTGTAGTCAGTGGGAACCCTTCATACTGTCCTGTTTTGGTGTGGGCATAGGATGCTTTATGCCCTTGTGCTGGCCCAGACTGCCCATTTGGGAATTAGCTCTTTGTTCCATTCATGGTGGTTGGAGAAGGGACGACATCTGCTGTGCCTTCTGCAGAGAGCAGGCAGGAAGCTGCATAAGTGCAGGGTCAGCTCATAAGGACTGAAGAAGTATTTTCTCCAGCATTCATCTAGAAAATCCTACTTAGGATGGTAAAATTACTATCCCTATCCTAAAAAACAAAACAAAACGACAAAAAAAAACAAAAAAACAAAAAAACAAAACACCAACCCAGCCAGGCGTGGTGGTGCACGCCTTTAATCCCAGCACTTGGGATGCAGAGGCAGGGGGACCCTCTCTGAGTTCGAGGCCAGTCTGGTCTACAAAGTGAGTCCAGGGCAATCAAGGATACACAGAGAAACCCTGTTTCAAAAAAAACCCTAAAAAAAAAAAAGCCATTTTTGGATGGTTTTTTTTTTTGAAATGGAACTTCATTATGTAACTCAGACTGTCCTGGGCATCACAGTGATCCTCCTGCCTCAGCCTCCCAAGTGCTAGGATTGCGGGTATGTACCACCATTGAGGATGTAGTCAAGATCTTTGAAGTAGGATTTACATTAAAGTGTACAATACTTGGGCACCATGGTGGTGTATACATGTAATTCTGGCTTTAACAAAATATATGTGTATGGGTGCAGAAATTTGTCTGCATGCATGTTGTGCCCTCAGAGACCAGAAGAGGGCAGTGGATCCCCAGGAACTGGAGTTACACATAGTTGCAAGCTTCATTGTGGGTATCAGTAATTGAGCCTTGGGCCCCTGCAAGAGCAGCCAATATGCTGACAAGCTGAGTCAAAAGCTGAGTCAGCTTTTGCAAGCTTGAGGTCAGCCCACAGTAAACTAAGAGATGATGTCTTGGAGGAGGAGGAGGAGGGGAAAAAAAGACTTGATGCCTTCTCCATATGGGGAGGATTTTACAGGCTGTATTGCTAATTACAGTTTCATTATAGTTCCCTTTTTGTCTTTCAAGGGAAACATTTATCCCCATTAGGAAAATGTATTGTTGTATAAGTCATCTCAATACACAAAGCAGTATGGTATGTTTTCGTTTCATATTTTTTTTTTGTTTGTTTTTGTTTTTGGCTTTTCGAGACAGGGTTTCTCTGTATAACAGCTCTGGCTGTCCTAGACTCACTTTGTAGACAGGCTGGCCTCGAACTCACAGAGATCCGCCTGCCTCTGCCTCCCAAGTGCTGGGATTAAAGGCGTGTGCCACCACCGCCCGGCTGTTTCATAATTTTTTTACTTTTTATTTTTTGGTTTTTCAAGACAAGGTGTATCTTTGGCTGTTCTGGACTCACTCTGTAGACCAGGCTGGCCTTGAACTCACAGAGATCCACCTGCCTGTGCCTCCCAAGTGCTGGGATTAAAGGTATCACACCTGGCAATTAGACGGCTATGAACTGCTTTGTGGGTGCTGGGATTTGAACCTGTGTCCTTTGGAAAAGCAGCCAGTGCTCTAACCGCTGAGCCATCTTCCCCCTGGTTTCGCAAGTTTTGTGGATGAGGAAACAGCTTTAGAAATTGAACAGCCTATAAGTGAGGTGATTGGATTTGGGTTCAAGTGTGTCTAAACCCACATGAGAAATTTTGAGTTACACCACCATAAGTACTTGGATTCATATTCTTACATGAGAGTTAGGGTACTTTATTTATTTATTTATTTTTAAAGATTTATTTATTATGTATACAGTGTTCTGTCTGCAGGTATATCTGCAGGCCAGAAGAGGGCACCAGATTTCATTACGGATGGTTGTGAGCCACCATGTGGTTGCTGGGAATTGAACTCATGACCTCTGGAAGAGCAGCCATTGCTCTTAACCGCTGAGCCATCTCTCCAGCCCCAAGTTAGGGTACTTTAAATAACTTACTGGAGCCGGGCATGGTGGTGCACACCTTTAATCAAAGTACTTCAGAGGCAGAGGCAGGCAGATCTCTGTGAGTTCGAGGTCAGCCTGGTCTACAAAGTGAGACAAGGACAGCCAGGGATACGCAGAGAAACCCTGTCTTGAAAAACCCAAAAAAAAAAAAAAAAAAAAAACCTGCTAGAGTCGAGACTATGATGCCTCTAAGTGGTTAAAGAAGGTTGTCTTTGGCATCTTATGAGTTTTACTAATTTTTTACCCTTTTTTGCCTTTCTTTTTTCTATGGGTGTCCATCTGGTGGTAAGGTTGAATATTTTAACAATATGTCTATGTGGTTCTTCACAACTCTGTATAAGCAGGATTTCATACAGCAGGACATTCAGTCTTGACACAGGACATTGGCTGTCATGAGTGCTGTTGGCACTTAACACTCTCTTCTTCCCTCAGTAGTTATCAGAAGCCAACCTCTGTTGTGAAACAGAAGTGTTTCTAGACTTTGCCAGATGTCTGTTGGGGGCAGAATCTCCTATAGCTGAGAACTACTGGTGTAGTGACTTGGTTTAAGTCCGAATAACTGAAAACTTGTTGCTGACGTTGCAGGGCTCTGTTGCCAACAAATTCTATGTTCACAACGACATCTTCAGATACCAAGATGAAGTCTTTGGTGGCTTTGTCACAGAGCCTCAGGAGGGTAAGTGTGAAGCTGTAGGCATAGTTACTTGTGTGGAATTTGTAAGTGGCATTAGATTCACTTACGAGAGTTTCTTGTACACTGTATTTTATGAATTATTATCAGTGTGTGAAGAGTCTGCAGGGATTACCCTAGTTAATGTGAATGGTTAGTCCTGGGTCATCAGCAGGCCAGTTAGCACAGCGAAGTGCAGAGGGCCTGTGCTGCCCTGGTGGTGGTGAGTGGCTTACCGTCCTCCCTCTAGAGAACCCCAGTTTTGTAGCGTGGGCAGTAGAGGTCCCTGCCTTTGCTCTGCAGGGAATGCTGTTCTAAAGCTTTGTGCTGTCGAAAGTGCAGAGCTGGGCCTGTGGCCTGTGACGAGTGGTCTCTGTGTGTCCTGAGCTCTAAATACAAACCTGTTAGGTGCAGTAGGTTGGGTGTCACAGCTGACAAAGTGGGAGGGTCTGCTACAGATGCATGATCTAAGATTGTGGTTTTTGACTTTTTCTTTTTGTCCTTTTTGGTCTATTGACTTTGTTGTGCAGGTGCCTCACAAAATCTTCTTTATGAGAAGGAATTTTTGCATCAGTCTTTGTGATTAGCAGGATCCCCAGGAAAGGGGAGTTACTTTAGATTTGAGAGATTCCCAGACCCACTGTTTTTCTGTGGGGTGTAGATCTAGGGGAGAGCATCCTACTGCCCTGATGAGAACCATGTGAACATAGCAGTGTGGCAAGACTCCATTCCCCGCAGCCTGTTCTCTAGCCTCATAGCTGGCTGCATGAGCACCTTCCAGGCTGGCCTTTGCAATAAATACGGGTGCTCTTTCTCTCTCCACTCCTTTGTGTACTTGATTTTCTCAGTTAAGACAGATAGATGTGAGTTTGATGAGCCCAGTGCTGAATAAGCTTCCCCACCCCACCCCCAGATTCAGAGCAATTATGAATCCTGTGGCAGACATGTCAGTTTTTCCTCTGTCACTATGATAAAATACCCCAACTTTGGGAAGAAAGGGTTTCACAGTTTGAGAGGGGTTTGTACATCATGGTGGAAAGCCTGCCAATAAGCAGGTAAGACATGGCGGTAGAGCAGGAAACTGGCTTGTCACATTGAGTTAACACAGGAAGCAGAGAGCCTTTCCTTTTTAAAGATTCTGTGTTCTTAATTAAAATGCTTAACTTTTCCCTTAAAGTCTGTGCCATGTCTTTACATAATTGCCCTGGTTTCTTCTTAAAGATTAATTTGTTTGTTTTATTTGTTTATTTAATATGCGTGGATGTTTTGCCTATATGTATGTCTGTGAGGGTGTCGTTACAGACAGTTGTGAGCTGCCATGTAGGTGCTGGGAATTGAACCCTGGTCTTCTGGAAGAGCAGCCAGTGCTCCTAACTGCTGAGCCATCTCTCCAGCCCCATGTCCTTGTCTGTTGTGTTTTTCTTTGTGTCCATAGTAGGACCTGTAAATTAAGGAACTGGTGCATTTAGAGTGATTATACTTATTTTATATCTCTTCCTCTCTTAGAATCTGAGGAAGAAGTAGAAGAACCTGAAGAAAGACAGCAGACACCAGAGGTCGTGCCTGATGATTCTGGAACTTTCTATGATCAGACTGTCAGGTAAGGAAACTTCGCTTCACATGCCCAGGCTTGCAACAAAAACTTGGCTTGTGCTGGAGGTAGACTTGTCTTCTAGAGAATCATTCAGGCGATGAGTAGGCTCTGGGTGTCTGTGTTAGTGGCTGTAGGCCACCAAGTGTGCACCAGTTTCTGGGTTTGATCCTCAGCACTGTGTATGTCAGGGGCAGAGACATGCCTGTAATCCCAGTGTTCCAGAGGTTGAGGGGGGAGGATTGCTGTGAGCTTGAACACAGCCTGCATGGCTCTGGAATGAGACCGACTCCAAAGATCAAAGAAACAAAGCAATGGAAAATTTCTAGGTAAAGTTATTGTGTTATTTCTGACTAAATAGTAATATGCAACTTGTTTATTTTTGTAGGATGTACTGTGAAAACGGTTTAATGTTTGAGTTACTTTTTTGGTTCAGGTTACTAATTGTTTTGGCGACAGCCTCTCACCATGTAGCTGAGGCTATCCTGGAACATCTACCTTGTTTCCAGCCTTCCAGATGGTGGGATTATAGGCATGAACACATGTATCAGAAGAGTTCTACCTTTTTTTTTTTTTCCGAGACAGGGTTTCTCTGTGTAACAATACTGACTGTCCTGGAACTTGTGTTGTAGAGCAGGTTGGCCTTCAATTCACAGAGATCTGCCTGCCTCTGCCTTCTGAGTGCTGGGATTAAAGGTATGTGCCACTAATGCCCAGCTCAGAAGAATTTATTTAATCAGAGTAATAAGATTTCAAACCCATAAGGTAAGTAATGATGAATGAACAGTTTCATAGTCCAGTACCACATGCTGCTCAGAGAAAGCTGAATGGTGCAGGATGACCTGAGTTAGATTCCTGGAACCCCCCTCCATGATGGAAGGAGAGAATTTACTCCTTCAATTATCCTCTGACCTGCATGTGTGTGCCATGACACATGTGTCCCAGCCCTCCTCCCCACAATAAGTAAAGGCAATAAAATGCTAAGGCTGTCCTGGGCCAGGGAGACTACTGCTCAGCTGAGGGCACTGGCTGCTCTTGCAGAGACTTGAGTTTAGTTCCCACTGCCCGCATGATGGCTTGGAGCTTCTCTGTTAACTCCAGTTACAGGTATCTGGCCTGTTCTTCTGGCTCTGAAGGCATTGGCATGCTTTTAGTGCACCTATATACACTCAGAAATATATATAGACATAATAAAAATTGTTAAAGAACAGTTTTGGGCTATGTGAAAAAACTCTTATTTAAATTATTTTCTCATGACCACAAACAATGAGTATGGTGCTCAAACCCCCTTTCAAATGTTTATCAAGGTGTGGTCATACCTGATATCTCTGGGCTGAGAGTGAAGGATGTGTTTACCACAGACAGGCTGAGGTCAGGTACCAGGAATAAAAACATGGCCAGGCACGTTGTACCTTGTCAGCTGGTGTGGAAATAGAGCCATTGTTCTGAGCAGTAACTGATATCTCTCCCAAATCTCCTTGGGTCTGAGGTTTTTGTTAAAGATTTATTTGTCTATATATTATATGTATATGGGTGTTTTGTCTACATGTACTTCTGCACATAAGAAGAGGGGATCGGATCACACTGTAGATATAAGCCCCATGTGAATGCTGGGGATTGAACTCAGAGAGAGCAGCCAGTTCTCTTATCCCCTGAGCCATCTCTCCAGCCCTGTTTTTTTATTTTTTTTTATTTATTTATTTATTTGGTTTTTTTTCGAGGCAGGGTTTCTCTGTATAACAGCTCTGGCTGTCCTAGACTCACTTTGTAGACCAGGCTGGCCTCGAACTCACAGAGATCCACCTACCTCTGCCTCCCAAGTGCTGAGATTAAAGGCGTGCGCCACCAACGCCCGGCTCGGTTTTTTATTTTTATGGGGGCTATTGTGTGTGGCTAAAGCTACAGATGATAGTATTTACTTTCTTGGTTATTTTGAGACTGGCTGGCCTGTGCTAGGCCTCAGAAAGCTCAGAGAGTTTGATCTTTCTCCAGCTCATTCAATACAAGGATTCTGTGATACATATAAATAAGGTAATAATAAATTAATGAGAATCACTTGATGCTGTTTTGCTCTTTATGCTCATCAGAAATTAGCAAACAAACTTTTCTCCTGAGTGCTTTCTCTGGAGTCATTAGAGAGCTCTAGGACTCTGTGAGTCCTAGAGACAGGGTAACATTTCTCGAATTCTCCTGTGACAGCAATGACTTGGAGGAGCATTTAGAGGAGTCTGTTGTGGAGCCGGAACCAGAACCAGAGCCAGAACCAGAACCAGAACCTGTGCCCGACATCCAAGAGGACAAGCCTGAGCCTGCATTGGAGGAAACTGCTCCCGAGGATGTGCAGAAGAGCACTTCCCCAGCTCCAGCGGACGTGGCCCCAGCACAGGAGGACTTGAGGGTATGGGTTGTGGCCATACCTGTGTTGTTGTTTTATTGCCTGTTTCTTGTTGGCTATGCTGAAGATCCATCCCAGACCATTGGTGGGTGTGCATGTGCCAGGCGTTGGCTGCTACAGTTGAGACTAATCCTCATTTCACCCAGGCTGGACTCAAGCTCCACACAAAGCTGAGGATGGTCCTCCAGCCTCGCCTCTAACTTCCTGAGTGCTGGGATTATTATAGTTATGTGCCATGCCTGATTTACAATGCACATCCCCACTCTCTGCTAGTTTGTTTATTTATTTGAGACAGTGTAACTGAACTTTTAAATTATTATTTATTTATTACTAAATTCACTTATAACAAACACCAGCAATTTCTTAACTATTAATCCTATAAATTCCTACAACCCCTTTAACCTATCCACTAAACCTATTGATAATCATAACAACTACTTTCATACCCTTTTAGAATGATACAGTCTCTGGGGCAGGTCCTCAGTCGTCAGGAAACCAGTCTCGGGGGTAGACTCTTTAACGCACTTAGCAGTCCTTTTTCTGGAATAGCTCAGACGCAGGTTCGTCAGGGTAAATTGGCTATCGAAGTCTCACTTTAAATAAGGCTTGAGGCTTTCTTCTCTCTGGGAGACCTCAGCGTCTGTAGGCCACCTTACTTCCTTCGTATCAGCAACTCTGCCGTTGTGCCTCAGTCTTTAAAGCTGGCCACAGTTCCGTTCAGGCCACTGTTCGGACAGGTCAAACCCCTCTAGGCAAAAGCTGAGCCACAAGGTTTAGTCCTTGGCCTTTTGCTGTCTTGCCGAGGCTTTCTCTGCTCACCAGCTTCCTTCTGCCTCAGGGAGATCTGGCCATTGGTCTACCAGAACTTTCTCCAGCAGGACTCTCGGAGCTCTCTCATATCGGGGGCCCTTAGCACGCACCTCTCTGGGCTCATCCACTTGTCCTTAAATAGGATCACTCCTTGTTCCACCTGCTTCAGCTTAATTTGGGCTCTGCCCACTTAGCAGTTGAAAGCAATGCCAGGTCATAAAGTCTTTCCTTGTTTCACCTGGCTTCAACCTTGTTTTTCAGTCCAAAGAGACTCCCCTCATTTCACCTGACTTCATCCATACGCTGATAAGCTAATTGCTCACAGCAGTTGATCTTCATGCCCCGAATTAAGAGACTGTATCAGAAACTTAGGTATTCACTAAATCTAACTTATATTAACCTATCAGCCCCTACAAGACAGTTTCTCTGTGTAGTGCTGGCTGTGCTGGAACTTGCTCTGTAGGTCAGACTGGCCTCGAACTCAGAGATCTGCCACCCTCTGCCTCCCAAGTGCTGGGATTAAAGGGGTGTGCCACTATTACCCTGCCTTTTGCTAGTTTATTTTTAAAATTTGTTTTCTCCATTATAATTACTGTGTAGTCCAGACTGGCCTATCTTAGTCTCCTAAGTATTGGGATTATAGGGGTGTGCTTGGCTGCTTCCAAGTTTCTGAGACTCCTGCCTGTGAGTGCTGCATAGATGTATGGGAAGCAGAAGTGAATGGCTCTCTGTTGCTCTGATGTGTCCTGTTCTTTTCTAGACATTTTCTTGGGCATCTGTGACTAGTAAGAACCTTCCTCCCAGTGGGGCTGTCCCAGTGACGGGGACACCACCTCATGTGGTCAAAGTACCACCTTCACAGGTAAGGGTCTGAATCTGCGACTTTGGGTAGATGTAACGATGCTCTGGAAAGTGAGATTCAACGGGTGTAGAGAATGAAAGGGAGCCTGCTACACAGAGAGGGAGGAGACAGAAGGTGTTCACTAGGCCAAGTTCATTGAGGGCTCTGCAGGGTGCTGAGCTGCACAGTGACTAGAGCGGCCCCTGCCAGAAAGCAGGACTTCTCTGTGTGTGTGAAGCTCTCTTTCTGTGAGGATGCTTAGAGCCGGAGGCCAACTTCACATGTTGTTCCTTGGGGCTGTGCACTTTATGTTTTTGAGACAAAGTCTTCTGCTGACGGGGCTTTCAGATTAGCTGAGGCTTGCTAGCCAGTGAGCCTTAGGAAGCTACCTTGTCTTTGCCTCCTTTTTTTAAAAATAATAATTTATTTTTATTTTATGTACATTGGTGTTTTGACTACATGTGTTTCATCAGATTGTTTGGAACAGGAGTTACATACAGTTGTGAGCTGCCATGTGGGTCCTGGGATTTGAACCTGGGTCCTCTGGAAGAGCAGTCAGTGCTCTTAACCGCTGAGCCATCTCTCCAGCCCCCTGTCTTTGCCTCCTTGGAGCCACACTT
This sequence comes from Lophiomys imhausi, assembly GCA_907164525.1. Classification (NCBI taxonomy): domain Eukaryota; kingdom Metazoa; phylum Chordata; class Mammalia; order Rodentia; family Muridae; genus Lophiomys; species Lophiomys imhausi. Next base: position 6,081,637 of record CAJQZJ010032020.1, read on the forward strand.
GTTATTTTCTAACTTAACAATGTTGTTTAAGAAAATTGATAAGAGGTAGGAGAGATGATGGCTCAGCTGTTTTAGAGCATTTACTGCTCTTGCTGAGGACTGGGGTTCAATTCTGAGTCCACATGGAGGCTCACAACTATCTGTAACTCCAGTGTCGTCTTCTGGCTGCCATAGGGGATGAATTCATTTGGGGCCTAGAGACTCATATAGGAACACATAATTTTTTAAATTTCATTTTTCACTATATGGATTTGTTTGCCTGTATGTTTGTGCTTCTGCTATGCTTGGAGGCCAGAAGAGGGCATAAGGATTTCTCTGGGATTTCAGTTAACAGTTACGAGCAACCACATGGGTGCTGGGAATTGAACTTGGGTCATCAGGAAGAACTACAAGTGTTCTTAACTCTGAACCATATCTCTTGCCCTTCATGTACACACACATTTTATTTTATTTTTATGTCACACATTTTATTTTATTTTTATGTTTATTTATTACTTTGGGTTACATCTCCATCACAGTGTCCTCTTTGAACCCCTCCCTGTCCTACCCTCCCACCCTCTACCCCCATCCCTTCCATCCGTCTCCTCTGGAGTGGAGTGTCCCTTCATAACAGTCCCCTCGCCCCAGTTCAGCAGTCATGAGGGCCAAGAGCCTCCTCATACACTGGGAGCCTACAAGGCAGCACCATTAGGGAAAAGTGTCTCATGGACAGGTAAAAAAAGTCTATGTTCCTGTTCCCTTTGGTGCATTGGTTGTAGTATAGTTATCCTGTATTATATGGCTAAAATCGGATTATAAGTAGTCTCTCACAGCTCCCTCTCTCTCTCCTCCCTTCCTGTCCCTCCCCCAAGGGCTTGAGGCTGGGTTAGGGCCCAAGACTCAGGTTTCTGCCCCTTGAGGTCTGAGACGCCTCAGGAGATCTGAGCCTGGATCCAGGACCCTGTCCACAGAGAACAACAGCAGGAGGCCCAGAGAAGGAAACAGGGACCCTAGAGTTCTAGTCCTTTGTCCTATTACTTACTCTCTGCCAGTCCCTCTCCCCTCCATTCTCTGGTGGAGATGGACAGCCCTTGAATTTGGTCAGTGCCCCTTGTGAAAATGACCAACTTTGCAATGAACGTCACCTCTTTAGATTTTCTGTCATCTGTTCATCTGTCTCTAGTTTTGACAGTCTCTCTTCTCTCTGAACCCTCCCCTGCACTCCCAGTGACTTTTTTTCATTCTTTGCTTTATTCTTCTCCCCCCCCCCCACCCTTTTTTTGAGGCAGGGTCTTGTGTAGCCCAGGCTGTCCTCAAATTGAATGTGTAGCCAAGGCTGGCCCTGCAATACTAATCCACCTGCCTCTCCCTCCCAAGTGCTAAGATTACTGGTGTGCCCCATCACACACCAGGCTGGATGTTTTTGTTTAGTTTTTGAGACAAAGTCTCTATGTAGCCCAGGTTGACCCCAAACTTTCAGTTTTCCTTAGCCCCACCCCAACCCTGACGACCTACAATGAAATTATAGGGATGGGCTACCATACCTGGCTTCTAGTGGTTTCTTGGTGGCTACAAAGCTTTTCACCTTTGATGCCTCAAGCAGCCTGGCATGTCTGCCCAGTACCTGTTTGGGTTTGCTGGGCTCAGCTGCTCATGATGCCTGTTAGCAGAACAGTGAGCTGCTTTTTGGCTAAGTTTCCACCTCTTCCTACCCCTCCTGGTCAGTGCTTTTGCTTAATTTCCAATATGAGTTTCCAGTCCTGAGCGCCCAGTCCATCCCGGCAGGCTGGCAATACCCGTGGGGGATGGGAGTCCAGAATAGCAGCTCAGGGGCCACAGGGGTCAGACCACAATAATGATTCTCGCGCTGAGCATTTTCACTTCCTGCTCTGCCTCACGAAGGCCCTGGGAACCAGGTTGAGCTATGGAATGAAGCTTCCCCACAGTATAGGTGTGGACCCTGAGGCTCAGAGAGAAGAAATGAGAATCCAGTAGTAGGGTGACTGCTCATAGAAAGATAGGGGTCAGCCAGGAGTGGTGGTGCACGCCTTTAATCCCACAGAGACAGGTGGATCTCTGTGAGTTTGAGGCCAGCCTGGTCTACAAAGTGAGTCCTGGACTGCCAGAGATAACACAGAGAAACCCTGTCTTGAAAAACCAAAAAAAAAAAAAAAAAAAAACCAAAAAACCAACAAAAAATTTGTATGTGACAGGCATGTACACACACACATATTTACATACATACAGTCACATATGTACATAAATACACACACATTCACATTCTCACATACCCTCACACATCCATATACACGCACACTCACATTCATACACTTTCACACACACTTAACACTCACTTTCTTACATTCTCATTCTCACACACACTGTAAGAAAATTAACATCAGATAAGCCACATTCTTCTGGAAAAGCGTAATCTGTAACCTTTTTTAGCCCCGCCCAGAATCTAAGCCTGAATCTCAGATTCCCCCGCAAAGGCCTCAGAGAGATCAGAGAGTTCGAGAGCAGCGGATCAGTATCCCTCCACAGAGAGGACCCCGGCCAAGTAAGTGCTCTGGTGACTTCTAGTTTTGCGATGAGAACTTACTCTCAGGCCAGAGAGTCACTGAGAGTCTGTTTTGTCTCTAAAGTTCGTGAGGCTGGTGAACCAGGCGATGTGGAACCTCGAAGGATGGTGAGGCACCCTGACAGTCACCAGCTCTTCATTGGGAACCTGCCACATGAGGTTGACAAGTCGGAACTGAAGGATTTTTTCCAAAGTAGGTGCTGAGTCTCAATGTGGCCCTGTGTTTCTAGGCAGCGCCACCTAGTGGAGGCACAGGTGTAGTGTCAGGTCTTCTAATAAAAAGGAACAGCCACTTAATGGACTATAGTCCAGTGTATGAATGAATGTTTGCTTCTACAGTGAGTTCTGGGCTGATCGTTCACTCAAAAAAAAATTGAATGTCATAACTGGCACTTCCCTTGAGTGTGACACCAAGTGGAAAATTCCACCCTGACCTCAGTGTCATGAGCTGTAGGCTACAGTGGTGTATGAGGAACACATGAGACATAACGTATTCTCTTTTAGACTTGAGTCTTTTCTCTAAGCTCTGAAATTCAAAAACTCTGTAGCTTGAAGTACTAATGATGATCTTGGTTATAAGTATTCATCTAAGGGAGCATTTGAGGGGCTGGAGAGATGGCTCCTTGAGTTCAATTCCCAACAACCACATGGTGGCTTACTGGGATCACATTGTAGGATCTGATGCCCTCTTCTGGCATGCGGGTGTATGTACAGATGGAGCACTCATATACATAAAATATATAAACATCTTTTTTTTTTTAAAGGAGCATTTGAATTCTATTTTGTATTTTAACATGACATTTTTGAAAAGCAAGTGTGCATTTTAAATCTGTAGTACATCTTTGGTGTAAAATTGAGTGCTGGGTAAGATGGGTGTCTGCAAAGCAGTTAGGAGCCTTTTGCACTTGCAGGTTATGGGAACGTGGTGGAGCTGCGCATTAACAGTGGCGGGAAGTTGCCCAACTTCGGTTTTGTTGTGTTTGATGATTCTGAGCCTGTTCAGAAGGTCCTCAGCAATAGGGTAAGCATATTTGCATTTCTCTCTGTCTCTCTGTCACTGTGTGTGTGTGTGTGTGTGCGTGTGTGTGCGTGTGTGTGCGTGTGTGTGTGTGTGCGTGCGTGTGTGTGTGCGTGTGTGTGTGTGCGCGCGTGTGTGTGTGCGTGTGTGCGCGTGTGTGTGTGTGTGTGTGTGTGTGTGTGTGTGTGTGTAAGGGCAGTGCCTTCAGAGGGTGGGGGAACATCTCCTGGACTGGACCTACCTGAGTCGATTGTGACCTCCTAGAAGTTGTGCTCGCAGGTGACACTCAGGTGCCCTCCGCTTTCTCTCCATCTCCCTGTGCGGGAGAGAAGTTTGCTGCGCTCGCTTCACTCGTGCATATGTGGGGTTTCAGCACCAGCTCACTGACTCACTAGTGTGGCAGAATGTCACTGTCCAGCCAGGGGACCCTGTCTGCATTTTTTTTTTTTAAGTGCCTTACTTTTTCACCCCTAATCTGGTTTCTAGGGAATGTTACTAAGTCAGTTTCATGATGTTTTTACTTGAGAGTCACCAGTATTTTGCCTGAGTACGTGAGGAGATTTGTCCCCACAGCTATGAATGCATCTTCACAGGGTGTGTTTACCTGAAGTCTGCTTTAGTTGTGAGTGCAGTGAGTTACACGCTTTCAGGCTCTTCACAACTTCCTGCACATCTCTCACACGTATGCCGTAGGAACACGGAAAAGTGTTTATGAGTTCAGCTGAGTGATGAGAGCTCATTAGTGGAAAGTTGCTTGCTCCACAGGGTGGCTTTGGTCACTTTTGATGGTCAGGGGTCGGTCTGAGTGTCTGCTTTCCTTGGTCCCCACACAGCCCATCATGTTCCGAGGCGCAGTCCGTCTGAATGTGGAAGAGAAGAAAACCCGAGCTGCCAGAGAAGGCGACCGCAGGGACAACCGCCTTCGGGGACCCGGAGGCCCCCGTGGTGGGCCGAGTGGTGGGATGAGAGGCCCTCCCCGTGGAGGCATGGTGCAGAAACCAGGCTTTGGTGTGGGCAGGGGAATTACAGCTCCAAGGCAGTGATTTGCTTGCCCAGATCTCCACATGGCACACAGCCCCGGCTCCTGCAGAATGGTGAATTCCTTCAACCAGCCTTTGGTGTCTCGGAGTAGTCTATTATAAACTGCTTGAGTTTGTACAATTTTAATTTCGCTTGTGTTCATGGTGTGTGCTCCCCAACTCCCTTTCCTCCCCTGACCTTTTTAGTCCTTCACTTCAAGTTTTCCGGAACGATATTTTAGGAGGAGTAGATTTTTAAAGAAGAGGAAAAAGACTGACCTTCCTACTCTCGCTGCATATACCGACTGGAGTTTAAGAGCCATTCTCTAAAGGAGCGTGTCTTGAATTTCACTGACAATGGATGTTTCATTTGTTGGGAGACACAGGATTTGATAAACATTTTGGAAGCAGGAAAAATCCATATTATCTATCAAGAGTCGCAACTCCTTTCTGGTGTGGAAAAATTGCCTTTTGGCAACTGCCGCTGGGTCCCTGCTGGTGTGGCTAACTGAATAAAAGGTGTTTCCAGAACTTTGTTCTTTTGACATGTGATTACCAAACAGTTCTAAACCTCCATTTTTACCATTGGATTTTAAATTGTGATGTAGCCTGTCAATGTCTAGAACACAGCTAAGGACTTGTGTTGAACTGTTAGATTTTTTTGAAGTAGAGTTTTTCATGTTTTATTTGTATTTGTAAAAAAAGAAAAGAAAAAGAAAAAAAGAAAAAGAAAAAAAAAAAGGACAAAAAAATCCCCACAAGAAAACAAACCCCCAAATCTGATAACAAAACCAAGCAAAACTGTGCCTTCTATTTATCTTTGATTCCGGTCCTGGCAATTGTTTAAAGAAAAGTAATAAAGATTCTAGATTTGTTTTCAGATTCAGAGTATATGGGGGAACTGTAGAATTTTTTTTTTTTTTGATCACGTGTATGTGTCGTGTTAACATTGTTCTGCCTTATCCTAAAATACGCCTCAGACTGGAAGGCTTTTGAAAAGGGAGGTGCTTCTGGAGGCTGCCGACCTCAGTGGCTGTGTGCCACGCTCTACTCTGCTGTCTGTCTGGGTTCCTGATGGGGCCCATAAAGAAGGATTTGGCTTGAATATTGGACTTGGCTAATGTGCTCCAGGGTCTGCATTTTTTTTTCTTTAAATCATAACCATATGGTAAATTTTCTATTTTGTTATGGTTCTCGTTTTCTGATGGACATGCAGTGGGTATTTCTTGGAAAAGGCCAATTTTTATTAAAATATTTCTGGAAGAAAACTTCATCTGGCAATGTAGACTGCTAAAACTCACTTCAGAGTGTTGTGTGTTGAGTGCTGTGTGTGAGGTAGGTGAAGGTTTGTTTACACAAGCTTCTGTGTGGACAAGTCATTACTAGTCTGTAGACAACCAGCTTGTCAAATTTAACTTCTCCAATGTTCAGGTGTGTGTGTGTGCATATTCACATGTGGGTGTACCACAGCATACTGGTGGAAGTCCGAGGACAACTGGGTGCTGGTTCTTTTTTTTTTTTTTTTTTTTTGGTTTTTCGAGACAGGGTTTCTCTGTATCCTTGGCTGTCCTGGACTCACTTTGTAGACCAGGCTGGCCTCGAACTCACAAAGATCCGCCTGCCTCTGCCTCCCAAGTGCTGGGATTAAAGGCGTGTGCCACCACCGCCCGGCTTGGGTGCTGGTTCTTATATTCCACCCTGTTTGAGACAAAGTTTTCTCTCCATAGGCCCAGGCTAATGGGCCCATAGCCTCAAGCTTCTGTGGACCCCTGTTCTGCTTGCAGACATGCTGCCACATCTGGCTTTCCTGTGGGCTCTGAGGATTGGAGTCAGGTCTTCAGACTTGTCCATAGTGCTTTTGCCACAGAGCTGTCTCCCTAACCCACTTACTTCTTTCTGTCTTTAGAACTGTCACAGACAGATACATTTTCTGGCTTTGTTGTCAGAAAGGGTACTTGGGGTGAAAATGGTGTGAGGTTATCAGTTTGGTCTCAGTACCTCACATATCTGATTATTGGCAGCATCTGAGGTAACCAATTCATATGACTATTTAGGAGTCAGTTTAAATACTTGTTTCAGGCCAGTGATAATAGAAAAGTGCACAGCATGTACATCTGTAGCTTACGTTAACCGTATGGTAACAGAAACAATGGAGCCAGGCTTGGTGGTGCACAGTAGTCCCAGCACTCAGGAGGCAGAGGAGCAGGGGTCTGTGTGAGGTTAACCTGCTCTATGAAGCATGTTCCAGTCCAGACATGGTTGCATAGTGTGACTCTGTCAAAAAACAAAGCAAAAGGGCGACCAAAGATGATACTCCAAGCCGGGCGGGAGGCAGAGGCAGGCGGATCTCTGTGAGTTCAAGGCCATCCTGGTCTACAAAGTGAGTCCAGGACAGCCAGGACTACACAGAGAAACCCTGTCTTGAAAAACCAAAAAAAAAAAAAAAAAAAAGAAAAGATACTTAAGATTACTCCTGAGAAAAATTGAAGGGGTACTTGTTGGTAAGGATGGTAGTCTCAGACGTTAACAGGCCTCAGGCATAGCAAAATCTCAAGTTCAAGGCTTGCCTGTCCTGTATGATACCCTGTTACAGTAACTAGGGTAAATCTAAAACTGATTTTCATGAGTGAGTACTAAATCATGCATTTAGAAGAGAAGTTCTTCCTCATCAGGAGTACTGACCTGAGGTGATTGACATTAAGCAGTGCAAAGTGAGGAGGTCCCAGGGGAACATGCACTGCCCCTCATGTTCTCTAGAGACCAAGGACAACAGAGTGATCTGGATTGATCTGAGAAATAAAGCAACCTGTGGGTGGATACAGGAAATGCTGGTGGGATTGGGATATGAAAAGAAGTCACATTCTTCTCTGTGCCAGATAGGTGGGGAGTAGATCTATATGACATCCCTGTTGTTTGTGCTGTGTGTGCATGTGTGTGTACAGGTATAGCAGTACATCTGTGTGTATGTAAGGATGAAGCAATACACCCTATTGCTTATGACTGGCTAGGGAATTACGTTAGCCCCACTTCACAGCAGTGGGATTGGGATAAGGAGTGCTTTGGCAGGGCTTGGCCCTGACGACGTGGCTGCACATTTTGCACTGCTGAGAATCTGGATGTCAGTGACACCTTGTGAAACCTAATCCTGGGAACTTAGAGGCACTCATGGTCACAGAAAGCACAGCGTTTCCACAAGTGCCTGACCTAAAGCCTTCTCAGGTCAAATTAAGATTTGATCTGTAAGGCGGGAGTAGTGGTGCCTTTAGTTCCAGCATTCAAGATGCAGAGACAGGTGGATCTCTGTGAGTTCGAGGCCAGCGTGGTCTACAGAGTGAGTCCAGGACAGCCAGGGATATTACACAGAGAAATCCTATTTCAAAAAACAAAAAAATTGATCTGTAGGGATGACTCAGGATAGTTGTTATTGAGCTTAATTAAGATCCAGGACCTATGATGGGTATTTTAGCCAAGTGAGGCCTACTCTTTTTATTTATGTATCATGTGTTCGTGTTTGTGTGAATGTTTGCCATGTGTGTGCAGGTGCCTGAGGAGGCCAGAGATCTCTGTGGACTCTTGGAGCTGAAGTTCCAGGTGAGTGAGCTCTCCTACATAGGTGCTGGGAATCAAACTTGTGTCCTGGAAGAGCAGCAAAACGCTCTTGGCCTTTAAGTTTCTCTGTTTTTGGACCTGTTGGAAGTAAGTAAATCTTTTTTTTTTTTTTTTTCAAGACGGTTTCTCTGTGTAGCTCTGGCTGTCCTGGACTCCCTTTGTAGACCCACTCTGTGAGTTCAGGCTGGCCTTGAACTCACAGAGATCCACCTTCCTCTGCCTCCCAAGTGTTGGGATTAAAGACGTGCCACCATGCCCAGTGGAAGTAAGTAAATCTTAACTGAAACTTTGATTTACTTTCATGTGTTCTCCAATATCAGCTGCTGCTATGGAGCAGTGGGAATTGAATAGTTAAAAGACCTGTGGCACATGCTTAATTCTGGTGCTCAGGAGGCCCAGATAAGAGGACCGAGTTCAAAACCAACCTTTGAGTACAAAGCAAAAGTGTGACTCAAGAACAGAGCAGTAAAATCAAGGGCACCCATTTAGTTTTCATGCCTGCCTTGTGGATTATGGCACAATAACAAGGGGAAAGAGATGGTGTGCAGCAGTTGAGTGAGGAGGACTTCCAGGCACAGGCAGGGACTTCTGGGCGGGGCCTTTTGTGTTGAACCAGGAGCACGTTTCCAGCTGAGTACGTGTGAGCTGGGTTGTTACTGCACAGTCCTGAGTTATGGTGAGATTCGGAACACAATAGTGCTCCTGTTAAGTGAGTTCATTAGTTGCCCTCTACAGAATTGACCCCCTCCCCAACACCTTTAGGGATACACATACTGTTTCCCAGCAAGCTGCATGTTGTGAGGAGGGCGGGGAAGGGTACAGGTGTGTGGTGTGTCTGTGGAAGCCAGAGGATAGCCTTGAGTGTTCCTCAGGACTCATCCATGATGGTGGTGGTTGTTGAGACGCTTTGTACTCACCAGAAAACTAGTCCTAGCTATTCTGGAACTTGCTACATAGATTAGCCTCTTCTTTAACTCAGAGATCTGCTTTTCTCTGCCTGCCAAACATTGGGATTTCAGGTGTGTAACGCCATACCAGGCTCTGCCTTGCTTTTTGAAATAAGACTCCTCTCACAGGGACCTGTTGCTCTGACTAAGCTAGGACAGTGAGCTCAGGGATCCACCTGTCTGCTTTCCCATGACACTCAGCTTTTTTGTGTGTGGCAAGCACTTTACAGGATGGACAGTTTCTTCAGAGACAGGTTTTCTCTGTTTCCCGGTCTAAGTATTTCTTCCTGCTTCTCCCTGCAGAACAACTGATTTCTCATAAGCTGCTACTCACATTCCACCCGGCAAGGAGTAAGTGGTCAGTTTTCCTCTGTCCTCCTTGTATCCAGTGTTCAGTTAAGTCCCATCATGCCACCTCCACAGACTTCACATCTCATTCCTCCCACCTCTATGATGTCACTGTCTTTGCTTCATCCTTAAATTAATCTTTCTGAGCTGGGTGGTGGTAGCGCACGCCTTTAATCCCAGCACTTGGGAGGCAAAGGCAGGTGGATCTCTGTGAGTTCAAGGCCAGCCTGCTCTACAGAGTGAGTCCAGGACAGCCAGGGCTACACAGAGAAACTCTGTCTCGAAACCCCTACCCCCTCAAAAATTCAATATTTCTGAAACAGCCCTGGCCTTGTATCCCACACAAGGGCTTTCTCTCACTACTCTCATAGACAGTAATCCCCATGCGGCAGGATCTGTGAGTGAGTCACCTTTGTTAACTTCCAATGATACGTATATTCTTGACTGAACAACTGAATTCTCATTTCTCAAGTGAAATGCTTCTTAGGTTATACATAACTTTTTCTCTGGGGTAACTGTAGGATTTCAGAAGTTCTTATAAAAACTGGTGAAGTCTAACAATTACTAGTTAACCACAGAAAATTTCAGAAAACTTTAATTTTTTTTCCATTAGAATTGGCATGGATATGAGTCTATGGATGGCTCAATAAATATATTTTTATATACAGCACAGAAATTTTACATTCCATCTTCAAACTGCAGAAACAGATTTTTTACAAGCCCAAACCAAACCAAAAATAACAAAACTAACCCTGTTATAACTTTAATGACTTCATGCAAAAAAGAGAAGGGACAGAGGGAATTGCTTGTTCCATGTTGAATGTTCAATGAGGAGTAGAAATAGTATGTTAAGGAAGCAATTGCTTAGCACGCTGCTTAAGGTGGGAGCCAGACAGACCCTTAAGTGCAGCTTTAAGGCCATACCTAATTTATACATATGTACAAAGAAGTTTCCATAGAAAACACGGTCACGTTCTCTTCTGGGAAAGGATGAGGAACTTGTGTGAGAGTAATTTGGACCCACTTTCCCAGGTCAGTTAATCAGAGGCGCCCCCGGACTGCTACTCTGAAACCTGCTTTGGCTATGTGGCTTGTGGAAACCTCTTTTCTCCTTGGGCGGTCAAGTGCTTTATAGCTCAGCCTACAGTGCCCAGCGCAACACAGCTCTTGGGTGCTTTGGGCTTTGTTGACGGACAGTGCAGGTGACCTACCTCTAGCAGGCCCCACACCCACACTGGCACCGCGACCAGAAGGGTGGCACGATGCCCTTCTGTTCTAGGGTTGCAGCGTTTGGAGGGTCAGTGCTAACTTCCAGGGAGCATTTCCTGCTTGTTATTGTAAGGGGCTGCTGGCTTTTCTCCCTTCTGCATCATGACACGGTTCAGTTGGAAGCTAACTTTTTTGGGGGAGGGAAAGAGGAAATGTAAAGTTACCCAGAGAACCCTCTGGAGTTTGTTCTAAAGACCAACGCAGGAACTAGTGCGACAGGTTAGCTCTGTGCAAATACCTAGATGGATGGACTAGAGATGGCAAAGGGCAAGTCCTTTAGAGGTGACTCCCAGGTCCACAGGAGTCATCCACTTTGACAATGAGACTGAAGTGGCACACTGCTTCCATTGGCAGAAGCTAGCCTATCTCAAGTTAGTGAAGAATGCATCTGAAGTCCAGATGAGAAGCGAAAACGTACCAGGTCTGAGATAAACAAGGCAAGCACAGCGTTGCTCTTGAGCATTGTAACTAGCCAGACATGTTGAAAGCCAGTCCAATCTGGCTTGGAAGCCCCATGGCTTGTTTGAACAGTCACTTCATTTTTATTAGTGCCACCATTTGAATAGCACTGTCAAGTACTTGGATGGATCCCAGCAGGGCTACCATGGTGTTGATTCTGAATAGCAAGACGGCTTCAAAATACTTATGGTGTTGTCTTGGCCAATGGTTATTGACACAGGGTTCCGCTCAGGCTGGTCTGGAACTCAACTATGTAGCTCAGGACTAAAAGAACTCTTTCTGCCTCAGCCTCCATGTGTTGGGATTACAGATGCTCACCTCCACCACTGACTGCCTTCGCCACTTTGTGATTCACTTTGTCTGTTCCAAGCCTGTGACAACTGAAGACATGTATTTTGTCCAGTTTTTCAAGTTTTTATTTTTGGAGGCCTCTGCTATGCCAATCTTTTGTAAGCAGAACAATGTTTATTTAAAAAAGAAAAGAAAGAAAAGAGGACATGCATGCCCCTCACCCTTTTGTCGTTGGGAGTATGCATGTCAGCATGCAGGAGGCAATGTGTGTCCAGTATGAGAAAGAAGCAAGATGAGCCCCTTTGGAGTCCAGCTCAATTGTCTCATTTTAAAATTGTTAGTAGTGATAATATTGTTGTAGTTCCAGCATCAGAAGATGGAATCATTATGACATGAAATTGGGTGGGTTTAAAATGCCTTTAATCCCAGCACTTGGGAAGCAGAGGCAGGTGGATCTCTGTGAGTTCAAGGCCAACCTGGTCTACAAAGCGAGTCCAGGACAGCCAGGGCTACACAGAGAAACCCTGTCTTGAAAAAAAAAAATGCCTTGCAACTTCTCTAACACTTGCCTTCATGGATACTATTCTGGCTAAATTAGCATATTGAGAGCATAGTGTCGTTTAATATGAGGTAGAAATACATCTAATATGGAGAACATTAACATGCCTAACAGCTTATGTAATGTCCTCCCCCTTCCACTTTCAAGCTAAGACTTGGGGGCAATCTTTGAACCACTCCTCCAAAATACCCCTCTTAAATTTGTCACAGGAAGGAAGGCAATTTCCTGAGGAAAAAATTGCCCTTTTGCACATTTGCACCTGTGATGGTGTGCCAGCATGTGGCCCCTGTCTATATCTTTTCCTCCACGCCATTTTCCCCTTATCTGATTTTATGCCTGGAATAAATCGTCTCTAGGTTGGGAAGTGGTTTTTAGATGCAGCTAAGAATGAAAACAACATCTGGACTTCTTTTCCTCCAGGTCCACCTTTCTGTTAGGTCAGTGACAAAATTATGTCTGGATCAGAAACTTGACTATAGAAACACCTTCAGCATACTGCTTAGGGATGTGGTTTGGTGGTAGAGCACTAGCCTTGCATGCCAAGAGCCGTGGGTTCAATCCCAGCACCATGGGGGAGAACAGAAAGAAACCCAGCTCTTCACTGTCTGCAGTGTGTGCCCCATCTGCTAGCTGCTCCAAGAAGAACTTTTCAGTGTTCATGGCATGCTCTTTGCAGAACCACAGCTCTCAGGGCCAGAGAGAGTCAGTAAAGTGCTTGTTGCAAAAGCATGAGGACCCGAGTTTGGATCCCCAGACCCATGTAAAAGCTGGGTACATCAACCTCACTTCTATTCACACACATGTGCATGCACACACATACAGCATACGACACCACAAAATAAATAAGGAAGCCTAATACGCTCCTGTCGAGCATAAACTCTTAGCACTTACTGGTAGGAATCAATGCCTTTAAGATGTGCATTCCCAGGGACTGCATTACACGCTTCCAAGATTAAGGAAAAGTGGGTTCTCCCATGAGAAGTGCAGAAGAAGCTGAGCAGGCTGGGGACACTGAGAGTCAGAAAGGAGATGGAGTTTTCTTGTTTTGTTCAGCCAAACTGCCTAATGAGACCTGTTCTGCAACACATCCTGTAAGTGTGTCTGATAGGCACAGATCCACCTCTCCTAACTTATGACCCTTCACTGGAAAGGGCAAGCGATGCTTACATGAGTCCCTTCATTTTACCTCCAGATCTCAGCTCTTGCTCAGTCTGCCCAGTACTGCCCTGGCCCATCTATGAGAGCTTCACCTGTTCCTTATCTGACAGCTCAGCTGCATTTCTAATGCTCCATGGTCTACTTCCTTCCCTCTCTGTGGCATCCTCCGTCTCCTGTGCTAATAACTATTTTGGAACTTTGATCATTGCCTCCCACATTGTTTTATTTGGATGCTCAGCTTTCATAGTATGCCACTTCCAGACTTAATATACCACAAGAAAAAAGTCACAGAAAAATTGGGAATACTTCTGTTTATAATGTCATATGTGGTTATATTCTAGTCTTGGCTGTGGCACATGATGATATTAGAGAATTCTCTGGCCCAGTTAGGTCAAGTTGCTTTGTCCAGATGGAAACATTCAAAGGTAAGTATGCAATTTTTATTTGGAGACCCACTGAGTCAGACTTGGCCTTCACTAGAGTCCACTCAGAGTGAAACTGTCCTCATTACACAGAAGGGGTGATCTGGGGCGGGGGGGGGGGGGCTGAACATCTTCCTGGGTATATCCCTGATACAGTTTGTGGGCCTGTTTTGTCAACACCCTGGCTTTGGCGTGCAGCTGAAGAGCCACAGCTGAGGCCTTGAATAGGGATCAGGCTCCCTGGGGTGTTATGCACATCAGACTGTCTACTGGACAGTTGGACCAGTGACAAAAGGACCCAGAAACAAGCATCTATAACAAAGGGACCCAGAGACAAGCATCTATTTAATTCTCAGGGTTTTTGTTTTGTGGTGAGGGGGAGGTGACTGTCTACATGTTTTCTCTTGTAATTCCGTTTTCTCATTTATTTCTAGATCTGGGATGAGAGTGAAGAGCTACTGGACACCCTTCTTTACTGGAACATTGGTCAGTATTTCCATTCCAGCCAGCTCTTATCTGAAGACAGTTACTTTTACTCAAACACCTGTTGGGAAGAAGTAGCCGGGTAGCTGTCCCACAGGGGATAAGCCATTCAACTGCTTAGCAGGTGGATGAAACCACCAAATAGTAAGTGGTTGCTATGGACATACTCTTTGGAATTTGAACTCAAAGGTCCTATGCTTTGGGCCCCCTGAGTTGTCCCTGAGACGCTCTCAGCACTGTCTTTGGCTATTGTCACTGCATCTCCCCCTGAATTATTCACAGCCACACCAGGTCTCACCCTGCTCGATTTCAAGCTCAGCCCTTAGAAAAGGGGATGCTTATCTTTGGTTCTTGCACCTTCCATTGTTCTTCATCTTGAGTGGATATTAAAGGAATTCTAGATGCTCAGGAAAGGTCTTATCCTAACCCTTCACTCTAGCCAAGTCTAAACATTCCTGGCACAAAGGCCTCCCACCTCTGCAAGATCACAAATAAGGAACCTTGTCCATCCTTCAAATGCCACTGATTCTTGCCTGCCCCCCTGTTTACTGCTGTCTCCAAACTTCAGTAGCCCCGTCTCAGCCAAGTTCCCTGTGTATCAACATGTATCAGTACATTATTAAACTTGAAGATGGGCTAGTGGGTTTATATTGTTATGACTACATTTTAAGACAAGGAAGAGTAAACATCAGTTTTTGATCAAGATCTTTGATCTCTAATCTAGTAAAAGATGCTACTCATCAAATTTGAGAGGTAACTGGGATGTTAAACATTCATGTACTAGGATGTACTTAGAGAAAAAGATTCATACTTTTGATGTGCACTGATCAGATTCATTTTAGTGCAATATCTCATTTATATTCTGCTTTTAATAGCAAAAACATTGATTATTTCATTTTCTCAATTTTATGCTCATCAGCAATTTGGGAAGTTAGGGTTCTTCCAAGATCATGGAAGGTGAAGCACTTTGCTGAAGGTTAAAACACACACACACACACACACACACACACACACACACACACACACACACACACACACACACAC
>CAJQZJ010032020.1:6098486-6113557 GCA_907164525.1 Lophiomys imhausi
ACACACACACACACACACACACACACACACACACACACACACACACATTTCTCTACTGAAGCTTTTGCCAAGAAGGGATTTGCAGGTTCTAGAAACTTCCAGCAGAAGGCAGAATGGAGCCATTTCTTTCTGACACCAATGCAACCCTGCAGGCTAACAGGGTGAGAAGCAGTTGGTGTTGTCCCCATCCTGCTCCTGGGGTAAGCTGCAGCTTTGGAAATGAGTTGAAGTCATCTACTCCTCAATACCCCTCTCCAAGTCTCACACTGTGCATGAACACCAGTCTGGACTGGTGAAACTCTTGAAAACCAGTAAGCCATTCTCGGCATGGACATCTTATTTCCACACACTGAACCACCACCCATCTTGCATCTGTAATCCCAGGGCATACATTCCTTTGTGCTCAACCTAAAGAGGAAATTAAGAAAGCCTTGCCCTGTTCATTGGGGTCACCTGAAATCTTTGGCCTAAATTATCCAACTTCCTTCCTTCCTTCCTTCGTCCCTCCCTCCCTCCCTCCCCTACCTCCTTCCTTCCTATTCCTCTCTCTTTCTTCCTCTCTTTTTTTTTTTTTTTTGGTTTTTCGAGACAGGGTTTCTCTGTGTATCCTTGGCTGTCCGGGACTCACTTTGTATACCAGGGTGGCCTTGAACTCACAGAGATCCGCCTGCCTCTGCCTCCCGAGTGCTGGGATTAAAGGCGTGCGCCACCATGCCCGGCTCTTCCTCTCTTTTTGGGTTTTAATTAAAAGTGGTACAAGAGCCGGGCAGTGGTGGCGCACGCCTTTAATCCCAGCACTTGGGAGGCAGAGGCAGGCGGATCTTTGCGAGTTCGAGGCCAGCCTGGTCTACAAAGCGAGTCCAGGACAGCCAGGGCTACACAGAGAAACCTTGTCTCGAAAAAACAAAAAAAAAAAAAAAAAAAAAAAGTGGTACAAGAGGAAAAGCAAATTTTCTGAGGAAGAGAAGCAGCAGGAATCATGTGGGTCAGTGCACCTGTGCATAAATGTACACGCTTGCACCCACCCTGAGAAGTCAGAGTGATGGCAAGCTGTTAGTTGTGCAAAGCTCCTTGGTGTAAGCACAGATTCACAGCAGATGGAGCCAGGGAGAGTTCAAATACTATCCCATTCTCCCCACGGTGCACTCAGACCAAAGCTTCGACGTTTACCCAACACCATTCTGTGTATTAACTGCAGTCTTGATTCAGGTCCTCTCTTTGTTTATAGTCTGAAAGACTTCGGTGACATTTCTCACTATGTCTCAAAGATGTGAGTCCATTGCTTGATGGTTTTGTCACCTAGGCCAGCCAGTTCACGATGGACATTTCCAGAATGGTGACCAGGGGCCCCACGAGCCCAGCTGAGACTGGGCAAATATTTCATTGACTTCTCTGTCTCGGGGTGATTCCAGATGCTTTCTGAGGAAGTTCTGTGGAAGGTGCTGGATGGTTTCGTGTGAGTGAGAGACATGACAACACAGATTCTGATGCCTCCTGGGGCCTTCTGGGGTCACCCATTCACCTAGGCTTGAGTCAGTCTAAGTACAGTAAGGAGAAGGCTCCGTCAATTATTTCCTGATACAAATATTTATTACCTAAATACAGAGACTAAAGTGCCACTGAAAGAACTAATTGTGGCCTCTCCTACGATGCACAGAACTGGAGTGACAAGATTTCTTCTCTTGTGCTGAGGGACATGCTCATGGCTGCACACACTGGCATCTTCACCCTGAACTCTGATTCTTTAAGGCCACCTTCACCTTTCCTGCTTTCAATACGTTTGTGGCAGGAAAAGACCGCCACAGGTGAGAGTCACCCACTCACAGGACTCCCACTGCTCAATTTTCCCATAAACAAAGGTCCTGCGCTCACTCACCCAGAGCCAAAACGTGCATTGTCTTTTTGATTTGTACAGTCCGAGAGGAGGGAAAGCACTGTCCAGTTAACCGTGGGCCTGGTGGAATACCAGCGGTTCAGTCTCATCCCATTGGCCACATAGTGCATTTTCCCTAATTGAATCTCTTGGTCTTTGTCTTAGCTTTCTCTGTTTTAGACCCATCTAGGCATTAGATTTGATGCCAGAGGGAAGGAAGGAAACCTCCCCACGGAAAGTGCATTCCACCTCTCCCTCCTGCCCCTGAGCTCCCTAGCTTGAAGAACACAAGCCAAACTGCAGACTGATTGTCAGGGATTAATCACCATCCTGTAAAGTGCTAGGACAGAAATGCCGCTCTGGTGTGCTGGCCATTGCACTCAGGATTGCCATAGCAGTGCCTTGCTCCAGGCTTTGTGCCATGGGCAGGGTGGTTCTGTGCATACCCAGACCTGCTAGCAGGACCCCCTCTCCCAACTCAGCTCATCTCAGTCCCTGTTGCTTTTCCTGGAGTGCCCTGGTTAGTCTGGGACCGTTCTGGCACTTCAGAGTTAGAAGAAAAGAGAAATATTTGTCTCTAACTTTACTACATGTTAAAGCTGTGCAAAGCATCTTTAAAAAAAGAAAAAGACTTATAAAAATATAATGGGGTCATTCCCCAAACTTCCCATGTTATGATATATGAAATGCCAAAATATAGTGAGTGGAGTTTGTACACATCACCATCTCTTCCCACCCACAAACAGAATGCGCAGTATCGGCGCTGTGCCTTCCACCCTTCCACATCTTCAAACTTGACTCTTGCCTGGCAATTGGGACCTGTTTCAGCCCTGCTCACCTTCCCCAAAACACACCTACTTGCAGTTCCAAAGAGATTCTCAAAAAATAAAAATTAAAAAAAAATAGACATTTGGAAGAAAGTTCATGGGTTTACACTCAGTCTCTCCCCATATTATTTCTTGAGATTATTACTTTTTTTTAAACATTAAAAAAGATTGCATATTGTAATACACCGAGAAGACCATGGCGGCCATAGGGCTGGCACTGAGTTGGGGCAGCATTGAAGCGCAGAAGCAAGAGGAGCAAGCTTGGTGCCTAGTGGGGTTTCCTGGATTCTCCATCCGCAGGCTTCTGCAATGGTCCTCCTCTCTAGTCACTTTCTGCTGGTGGTCCACCTTTATCCATCTCCATAACCCATGCTGGTGTCATGTGACCCCCCTCGAAGCAGAGGCAGAATGGTTTTTTTGGCATGTGTCCACGGGGGGCAGTTTCAAGATAGACTTGGCATTTGTAAGGGCGTGATGGGGGCATACCACAGCAAGCTTATTTGTGACCATTTCTACTCTGGGAAAAATTGTCCATCACTTTGGGGACTTTAAAAGTTTAAGCAGTTACTAGGCTGATTTAAGAGACGCATCTTTTGTTCTTGTGGGTTTTGCATTAATGTTAAGCATGGATATATGTCATACATTACACTGCTTTCCTGTTCTGAGGCAGGCAGCCCTGACCTCCAAACAGGAAACTTCCCACTCAACCCAATGGACTTGAATTTTGAAAGCTGTGATTTCCCAATCCCCTCCCCAACCCCCACTCTACCCCTCATGGTCCTCAGTTGCTGTATTTGAAAAGGCCCTCCCACCTCATGCCCTCGGAGGCTAGATGGATATTGCCATACCCTGGAATCATCCACCCCTGCGGCTTCTATTGCACTTGGTGGAGGGAGATGGGTGTGCACTCTCCCTCTATCCCTCCTCCCCTGGCTCCCAGCCTCTATGCTTCTCCCACCACCCTCTCCCAAGCCCCCCACCCCATCCCAGAGCCTTCACTTGTTGTGGACATCCTCTCTTCGGACAATCTTGTAGATGATCCAGTAGAACATGTTGAAGATGAGGAAGGCCATGGGGAAACCAATGCGTGATATCTTGTCGATCTTCTTGGCTCTCTGGATGAAGAGTTTCCGCATCTCTTCCGGGGACTTGGATGGTGCAGGAGGGGGGTTGGTGGTGTTGTTGTTGTTGGCACCCTTGACAGAGATGCCATCCTTGGCCTGCAGACAGGCTGGGCCCATCCCATAGGCGGAGAAGTTGAAGCGGCCTTCTCCACCCTCATCATCCTGAAACAGATTCAGCATGGGGCTCTACTTAAAATA
This sequence comes from Lophiomys imhausi, assembly GCA_907164525.1. Classification (NCBI taxonomy): domain Eukaryota; kingdom Metazoa; phylum Chordata; class Mammalia; order Rodentia; family Muridae; genus Lophiomys; species Lophiomys imhausi. The sequence goes on from CAJQZJ010032020.1 coordinate 6,102,509, forward strand.
AGACAAGGGCTGGGCACCCTCCCTGCAAGGCACTCCCATGGGGGGCCAGGCCAGGCTATGCCATCTCATCCTCCCTGTCTCTCAAGGCTTTATGTCCCCAGTTGCTGGAGGCAGTCTGGCTGGCTGGGGAGTTCAGCCTTATAGAGGGGCGCAACTCACAGGCTGAAACAGATGCAAGCCAGGGGATGGGAATGATTAGAGTCTGAGACCAGGCTGTGGGTCTTTGTCACTCACTGACTGTGTCACCTCAGACAGGTAACTTCCCTCCTCCTGCCTGAGAATTATCTCAAGGTTTCTTCTTAAGGCTTTTTGACCTTTGGAGGTTCCGTTTAGAAGATGACTCAGGCTGGCCTGGGTTCTGGTTAGAGTTTCGGAGGATGGTTTGGAGACATCCCCTGCTTTGCCTCTGTTGCATCCTTCCCACCTTCCCCACCCCGTGATGGCCAGGGAAGATGCAGAGAGCTCCCGGCTTTCCTGTGTTACAAGCCAGAGAAGCCACTGCTTCTTCCCACACCGTCACCTCCAACAGTTTTCCCAATTCCACAGGCTTGTCAAAGGCTCTTTGTCACTAGGCTCCAACTTACCTCTGCCCCCCCAGCCCACTTCCCATGTGATCTGCACCCCTGCCAGCTTCGTTAGACTTCTTCCCCTTTGTAAAGTGCTCGAACCCCAATCCTAGTGACTCATCCCTTTCCCAGTGCTCCATCTTGCCCTGGTCAGTTTCCTTCACATGCAGTTCCACAATGGGACTGAAAGACCAATGTGTTTGTTTTGTTTGCGTGTGCATGTGAGTGGCATGTATGCATGCTCACACGTGTGCATGTATGCGTATGTGCATGTATGTGTACATGTGGAGGTCAGAGGTTGATGTCAGGTATCTTCCTGGATCCTTGCCTTTATTTCTTGAGACAAGGTCTCTCAAGTGAACCCAGAGCTCACCACTTCAGCTAGTCTGACTGGCCAGCTTGCTCCAGGTATCCCTGCCTCTCTTGAACCAGGATCACAAGAAAGTTATGGAGATTAGCCTGGCGATTAGGAGGTTGCTAGGATTCTTGTCCTAACGGTTAAACCGTACTCACTTCAGTTGCTGAGCTGACTCCCCAGGCCAATGCCATGTTTTTGGTGTGGCCAAACTGCCAATTCAGTGCGTAGTGCTGGCAAGGTTCACCAGCTTACATTGCCCTCCTAGACACTGAGAGCTTCCAGGAGAGGAATTCTGCCTTGCTTTTTCCATGAAAGACAGTGCCAACGGGCATAAGAAATGCAGCACAGGACCCGACACTCGAATCTTCCCATGCCTCTGCCGCCCTAGAGTGTGCCACCATCTGGCTGACCTGAATGTCTCAGTCTTTCTGCCTCAGGACCCCAAATGCTGGGATTATGGGTGTGTGTTACTGTGCCTTGCTCTACTCTACAGAACTTTCTAGTAGGCTGCCAGTGACCTCAGGATAATTAAATTCTTCCAATGCTGAAGAGGCCTTGGATTCCCTAGAGCATTTTCACTACTTCCGCCTTACTCCATGCCATCCTCTAGGTGGTATCATACTTCAGTCACACTGAAACATTTCCTTATGATTGACATATTGAGCTTTTCCTCTTCCGTTCAATTCAAGTTATTCTCTCAGCTATGCCTCTGCTTCCAAACCCGAGCCCCAGCCTCATACTTAGCCGCCCTCCTTAAGCTTCCAAAGACAGGCTAGCTGTCATGTAGAGTTCCCTATGAGTGCTCACCAAGGAAAAGCTCTGATCCCATTGGGGTCTAATTCCTATTAGAGCAGTAGTTCTCAACCTGTGGGTCGCGACCCCTGGGGGTGGTGTCAAATGACCCTTTCACAGGGGTCATCTAAGACCACCGGAAACACAGATATTTACAATATGATTCATAACATTAGCAAAGCTACAGTTAGGAAGTAGCAAAGAAAATGAGTTTATGGTTGGGGGTCACCACAACATGAGGAACTGTATTAAAGGGTTTCAGCATTGGGAAGGTTGAGAACCACAGCGTTAGAGTGGACTTTGTGAGAACAGCCATGCTGCAAACTGTCACCCCAGCATTTGGAAGAAGAAGCAAGAAGATCAAGAGTTCTAGACAGCTTAGTTACCCAGATGGAGGTCAGCTTGAGGTATATGAGGCCCCACCCCCCAAAACCAGCAGCTCAACCACTCACAGGACCCCAAATGAAGCGAACACCCACCAAACATACAGAGTTTTTGGTGCAGAAGCACAAAACCTAGTGAAATTATTGGTTCCATTAGTGAAATCTTCATCAGCCCCAGCCTCCTTGAATTTTTTTCTTAGAATTATTTATTTTATGTGGATGGATGTTTTTCCTGTGTGTATGTTTGTGTTCCAGTGCATGTGGTGCCTTTAGAAACCAGAAGACTGTCAGGTATCCTGGACTGGGAGTTACAGACAGTTGTGGGTTTTCATTGTGCGTGCTGGGAATCAAGCCTGGGCCTGCTACAAGATTAGTCCTTTACAAGTCCTGGGTCCTCTGCAAGCACTCCTACTGTTCAAGGCAGCTCTTCAGCCCATGAAGGCTCCTCTTAAGTTTTTCTTCTTTTCATTGCTTTGGCTTGTCTAAGTGGGGTTTGCATCCTGCATTAGACTCATGGCTAATGCCCAGGAACTTTATGATCACTAGCTGCATCTCGTCTAACATTTGTGGTGGAAGAAGAGAATGTGAGCACACAGGTGTGAAGCAAACACTATCTGTGGCCTGGAAGGTGGTGGAGGCTTCAGACCAAGGCAGAGGAGAGGAGTGGGGGAAGCTAACGCATTCCTGGACCCAATACCTGGCAGGGGGCCTGGGGCTTTATGATATCTGAATATAAACTTGCTCTTAGGTAGAGAATAGAAGTGGTTGTTTTCCTTTTTGTATGGCCTTTATCACCACACAGCATCAGTGCGGACAGAATGGTAATGTACAACACAGAAGTGTAAATGGTTTCTACACATCTGCAGCTCTAACTCAGATCTAGGGCATGTAAAACCGAGAGCAACGGCCAGTGCTCCAAGAAGGACCTGGGTTCAGTTCCCAGCACCCACATAGTGGCTCACAACTATTTCTAACTCCAGTTCTAGAGGATTCAGTGCCCTCTTTTGGCCTCCTCTGGCACCAGACACACACATACACATAGACAAAATACTCATAGACATAAAATAAAAATAAACTTTAAAAAAATTAAAAAAGAGTAAAGCAGGTATAGGCTGATGTGATGCCTCAGTGGGTAAAGGTGCTTTCTGCTAAGCCTGAAAACCTGAGTTCAATTCCACATAACAGAAGGAGAGAAGAGATTCTTGCAAGTTGTCCTCTGATCTCCATATTTCTGCACATACAGGCATGCATGGGCACTCATGAGAACACACACACACACACACACACACACACACACACACACACACACACACATTCACAGTGTTCAAGGCCAGTCTGGGCTACAAGAGACTATCTCAAAAAGCAAATACATAAGAGGAAAAACTCAGACTGAGCACTGCACTAAATAGTAGTGTCTCATGTACATAATTAACAATCTATAGACAAACAGGAGCACCACCACAACACTAATCCACATAATATACAATGGACTCCATTGGTATGGGAAATACCACATTAGCTTTCCTCGACATTTTTGGAGAGTTATGCACTACCTTATCTATTACACACTGGCAGGGAAGAAGGTTTGGGCCTGTCTCTCTAGACAGTGGCCCCTTGTATCCCAGAGAAAAGAAACGCCTAAGGAATGACTGGAAAAGGCTTACTATTCCATTACAACCAGCAGGTGACAGGATGCACCAGGTGATGCTTAGGGATGGAGCAGGAAACCGGGACACAGTCTGTGGAATCCCTAGGGATCTGGAGCTCCTGATAAGTCTGAGCTCCACGGATGCTTCCTAATGATCCTCCTAAAGAGGCTGGTCAGGGACTTGGAGGACTGAATGCTTTCTGCCCAACAAATGAGCCAGCCGACATTTGAAAACATGGAAAAACAGTGTGAGCTGGGAAGCCTGGCCCAGATCATTGGCCTAGGGAAATCCAGGCCAGAGTTGGTTCTTCAGCACTCACCACCAGGAACTCCAAAGCCTGCTTAGACTTCTCACTCGGGAGGTTTCTGCAGCCCAAATTTTCAGGTCTCCGGAGCCAGTCACACCCAGATGCCAAGGGAAGGCCTTCCATAGTTTGCCACCGGGGACCCATCCTTGGTTTCTGAACCTACATGTGAGTGAGGTTCAGCTGTGCACAGAGGAGTGATGAAGGGAGCCAGGACTGTGGTGAGCTGGAGAGTGTATGCTCTGCCCAAGGGCAGCTCCACTGTGCAGATACACATGAAAATAGGTATTCAGTTTGGCTGGAGGCAGCAAGTGCTTCAGGTAAAGCCAGAAGTTTATGGCTCAAGGTAGCTTTCTATATAGTTTTCTTTCCTAAAAATTTTGTGTATGTGTGAAAGCCTGCAGGTATGTATGTATCTAATGTCATCTGAGATCAGAAGAAGGCATTGATTCTCCAGTTGGAGTTACCACTGGTTGTGACCTGAATCCTCAGAATTGAACCCTGGTCCTCTAGTGTTCTTAACCACTGAGCCAGCTCTCCAGCCCTTCCCTTTCTCCACTCCCTCCTCCTCTTTCTTTTTCCTTTCTCTCTCTGTCTCTCTGTCTCCTTCTGTTCCCTCTATCCCATTCTTTCTTTGAAGCCAAGGCTAGCCTTGAGATATCCCCCACAACAATGATTTTACTGGGCTTCCTTACAGAGCTGGGGGGGGTTACTCACGGGAGCATGGGGGACTCCAGAGCAGCTATACTGGGAAGTCTTCATCCAGCTTGGATGATGGCTTCTTCATAGCTGCCTAGATGGCCTTCCCTTCTTCAGTTAACCTTTCCTAGCATTTAACCTTGAACTTCTGATCCTCCTGCCTCAACTTTCAGAAGGCTGGGATTACAGTGGAAATCATTGTACTTTATTTTATTCTAGTTTTTCTTTTCTTTCTTCTTTTTTATTTTATTATTTATTTATTTATTTATTTTATTTATTTTTATTTTTTATGTAGCTCAAGCTTCCCTTGAACTTGATATAGCAGAGGATGACTTTGAACTTCTGATTCTTCTACTTCTACCTCCAAGTGCTCACATCTGGATTTGTTCAATGTGAGGCATGGAACCTGGGATTTCCTGAATTCTGGGTGAATATTCTACCAGCAGAGAGCTACTTCCCCAGATCTGTTTTTACTTATTTATTTATGTATTTATTTATTTGTTTATTATTTATTTATTGTTAAGACATGGTCTTGTGCTGTAGTCCAGGCTGACCTTGAACTCCAGATTCCCCTGCCTCTGCTCACCACCCCTGAGTGCTGGGATTGCAAGTGTGCACTACAGATGATTACTACTTCAAAGGAGGGGCTTGGTGTCTAAAGGGCAGTCGAAGGGCTAAACCTTCTCAGGGGTCCAATCTAGCCTGCTAAAGCTTTTCCAGAGCATACGTAGAAGGATCTTGCAGTCTGAACCCACCACCTCCCAAGGGGATCTTCTGTTCCAGAAGATTTGGTCTGTGGCAGATTGCCAAGGGTTAATCGAATCGTGTTGTCAATGTTTAAATAACATACAAATGGGGAGCTATGTGTGTGTGATAGTTTTCACCCTTGACACCGTGTGGCAGGGACAAATGCGAAGCTTCCTTGGAACCTCTGACTTTGTCCTCAGAACAGTCTCTCAACAGTCTGTCTACAAGCTATTTTTCTCTGTAGAGGAAGAAGAAACTGAGCCCAGAGATGGGCCAGCCTGAAGTCACATGGCAGAAAACAAGCAGCAGGCCGACCTCAGCCTGCTGTGTCTGCAGGATGAAGCTGGCTATCATCACCGGCATTTGCTTCTTGGTGTCACGTGACAATCCCTATGGTTCCTAGTTGGGTTCAACTAGGTCGTTATTCACAGGGGTAAAAAGTGAAGCTTTTCAGGACTCGACCCCTGTCTCAGCTCCTTTACTCATGGGGACACCCCAGTGAAGCAGGGGGTCACCGGACTGCTTAGAGCGCTCTGACCGGTCACCAGCTGCCCCTCCCTAGGCCCAGTTCCGGAGGCCTACCTTGTGATGTCGCCTCTTCCTCCTAAATCGAAGCAGTTCCTTGTGTTGCCGAGACACAAAGTTGACAGCGGCGTATTCCAGCAGGGCTGAGAACACGAAGAGCAGGCAAACCGCCATCCAAATGTCAATAGCTTTCACGTAGGACACCTGGAGGGAGGGTGGGAGAAAGGAAGCACAGGGAGGCGAGTGGAGAGGAAGATTTCCTGAAATGCTGCATGGAAGATTCCAGAAATAAGCGACTTGTAAGTTTTAAGCAGTGCACTGTTCTGAAAGTGCGATGAACCCTGCTAATAACATGTCGTTCTTTCTCATGTATATACACACTGTGTGCACACTACTTCTGTCCATCACTTAGTAGCTATGTGAATTATCAGATTGACTGTGGCCGAAGCTCAGTTTACTTAATAATGGCCCCAAAGTACAAAACCAGTGATGCTGGCAATTTGGATATGACAAGAAAAGCTACAAAAGGTTTTTTTAAAGCCAATATGTGAAGTTATCAATACAGGAAGAAAAAAAATCCTTTGCTGACATGCTAAGATCTACATCAACAACAAATTTTTCTTTAAAGAAAAATTTGATCTTTTAAAAAATACATAATGAAGCCGGGCGTTGGTGGCGCACGCCTTTAATCCCAGCACTTGGGAGGCAGAGGTAGGCAGATTTCTGTGAGTTCGAGGCCAGCCTGGTCTACAAAGTGAGTCTAGGACAGCCAGAGCTGTTATACAGAGAAACCCTGTCTCGAAAAACCAAAAAAAAAAAAAAAAAAAAATACATAATGAGTATTTTGTGAGTGTCTGTGGAATGCATGCACTTCCTGAAGAGGCCAGAAGAGGGCACAAGATCCCTTGGGACAGGCGGTACAGAGAGTTATGAGCTACCCTGTGGGTGTTGGGAGTTGAACCTGGGTCTGTAGAAAAGCAGCCAGTGCTTTGAGCCACTGGGCCATCTCTCCAGCTTAAGAATAAAAAAATTTAAAAAGATTTATTTATTTATTTATTCTCAAGAAAGGGTTTCTCTGTGTAATAGCCCTGGCTGTCCTGGACTCATATTGTAGATCAGGCTGGCCTCAAACTCACAGAGATCTGCCTGCCTCTGGCTCCTGAGTACTGATCTGTGCAGCCCTTCAGTTGAGACTCCTCAGATAACTCTAAGTTGCATCAAATTGACAGCTAATGCTAGCTAGGAGTGTGTATGTGTGTGTGTGTGTGTGTGTGTATGTATGTATGTATGTATGTATGAATGTATGTATGGTCTAGTTTATCTATCTTATCTACATATATCATCTGTCTATCCTATGTGTCTACCTATGTATCATCTATTTATTTGTCTCTGCATATAGATAAACAAAGCAAATGTAGCAAAGTACTAGCAATCGGAGAATGCAGGTAGAGGTCATGGAATATGTGTTGGATAGTTTTTCAGTGCCCCTGTGTTAGAACAGAGTTAATGTATGGCCCTGACTGGAAACAGTGTGTGAATAAAGTTTTCTTGCTATTTTGTAAACTGATTGCACCTTCCCTTCCCTTCCAATTATCTGGATAAGATGCTAAAGAATCTGGAAACTGTGGTCAAGCAAGCAACTTGGAAACAATGCTACATGTAGTATGTGTATACTTGGTGATGTACTCTGTATGCTCCCCATGTCTCAGGTAGGGATGAGAGGTGATGGAATCTTCTCCATTCTGGGGTTCAGTGTTCCCCAATGGTGCCACTCACCTTGGGTAGGGAGGCTCGGGAGCCAGAGCTCTGTGTGGTCATGGTGAGCACGGTGGTGATGCCCAGTCCCACACGAGCTGGTGCGGCATCCATGTTGATCCAGAAGGAGATCCAGGACAGGATGACGATGAGCAGGCTGGGGATGTACATCTGGATCAGGTAGTAGCCCATCTGCCGCTCCAGGTGGAATCGGGCCTCAATGCAGGTGAATTTACCTGCAAAGAATGACGGCAAAGGAGGCATGGAGCATGCTAGGGAGTAGCAGGGATATTAGGGTCAGCTTGGCCGGAGTCCTGGTCCAGTCCCATGCTATCTGTGTTTGCAGGCAAGTGCTTGAATTGTTCTGGGCCTCAGTTTCCTCACTTAGGATAAATAGGCTAACACAGTGAGCCATCCACATCCATGGGTTCTACATCCATGATCTTAGCCAAATACAAGTAGAGATTGTTCAGAAGAAGTTCATCTCCCCTGAACATGTAGAGACTTTGTTCCTGTCATCATATCCCAGACAACAGGTGAACACAGCATTTACATTGAGTTAGGCGTTGTCAGTCATCCTGAGATAACTTGTGCAGAAGGACGAGCACAGGTCACATGCAAACCCTGCTCCGCTCTGTCAAGGGAACTTAAACATATTTGGACCTAGGTGTCTGTGGGGGTCCTGGAAACAACCTCTTGGGAATACTAAAGAGTAACAGAAAAAAAACCCCACACTTAATATGGTTACTCTTTTAAAAAGTACATTTACTTATTCATTTGTGTGTGTGTGTGTGTGTGTGTGTGCACAAGTGGGCATGTGGATACCATGGCTCTTGTGTGGAGGTCAGAGAATAGCTTGTGAGAGTGAGCTTATAATTCCACTATTTGGGTCCTGAAGATCACACTACGGCTGTTGGGCTTGGCGGCAGCACCTTTACCCTCTGCATCCTCTTGCCAGCCCTTATATAGTAACTCTCACGGTTTTTGTAGGATGAAAGGAGATGATGCTTGTGGAGAACTGTGGCAGTCTTCACACACTGTGAACACTCAGTAGCATCATTTTCCACCACCATCATCACGAGCTTCATCACAATTATCACCACAGCTAACTTCATTATCACTATCATCACCATTATCATTTTCAACATCATTATCTTCATTAACACTGTCATTGGCATCAGCACCATTACCATCTCCATCATTACCACCATCACCATCGTTAACACTCTATCATCATCATCATCTGCTAAAAGAGAGTATAAGTGGAGTTTCTAGAGCCTTCTGTTCTGGTGTCCTCAAATGTGACTCGACTCTATCACTTCTTGTAAACCTTTTGTTTGATGACTCTTCTTTGTCCACATCCACACGCTTTGACGTGTCATGTCTTTCTTTCTTCCTAAGCGTTTCTCTTTCTCTTAACTCTTGGGTTTAAAAATGACGGAATCAACCACAACTCTGCTTAAGTATCTGTGCTGGCTTGTCAACTTGACACACAAACTAGAGTTATCTGAAAGGAGGGAACCTCAGTTGAGAACATTCCTCCATAAGATCTGGCTGTAAGGCATTTTCTTTAATTAGTGATTGGTGGGAGAGGGCCCAGACTAAGGGCCGGTGGTCCTGGGTTCTATAAGAAAGCAGGCTGAGCAAGCCGTGGTGAGCAAGACAGTAATCTGCACCCCTCCATGGCCTGTGCATTGGCTCCTGCCTCCAGCTTCCTGCACCCCTCCATGGCCTGTGCATCGGCTTCTGCCTCCAGCTTCCTGCTCTGCTTGAGTTCCTGTCCTGACTTCCTTGTAGGATGAGCAGTGCTGTGGAATGTAAGTCACATAATCTCTTTCCTTCCCAGCTTACTTTTTGGCCATCATATTTCATCACAACAATAGAAACCCTAAGCAGAATCCTTTTGTTTGTTCCTTCTTTTCTTTCTTTTTTTTTTTTTTTGAGACAGAATTTCCCCGTGTAACAGTGCCCTCCCTGGCTGTCCTGGACTCCCTTTGTAGACCAGGCTGGCCTCGACCTCACAGAGATCCGCCTGCCTCTGCCTCCCCAGTGCTGGGATTAAAGGCGTGCGCCACCACGCCCGGCAGTGTTGTTCCTTCTTTTCATTTCTTTTAACGTTTATTTATTACTTCGTCACATCTCCATTGCCACCCCTCCCTTCTTTTCTTATATGAGACATTTCCCATTCTCTACAGGAAAGGTCAATCTCTCTAGACTGTCCTGCCCAGTTTACCTCTGACCTGTCTTTCTAGCAACTTTCCTCTTTCCTTACCCTAATGGGTACTCCTTGTTTGGAGAATGCCTACTCCTTCATCCTTCTGAGCTTTTAAGTCACAGACCAGCAGGTGAGTGACTGTCAGTCTCTCTGTTTCGTTTTCTCTTTTTGCTTTGTTTCTCAAGACAGGGTCTCAGTATGTAGACCTAGCTGTCCTGAAACTCAGTTTGTAGACCAGTCTGTCTTTGAATTCACAGAAATCCTCCTGTCTCTGCTTCCTGAGTGTTGGGATTAAAGGCATTCACCACATCTGTCTTCTTTCTCTCTTTTGCACTGGTCTGGGCAGCTTATCTCTTTTCACCCATGTATCACTGAAAGCAGGGTAATACCTGTCCCAGGGAAGGGGCTGAGTTCCTGTCTACCGAAGCCAGTGACCAGGAATTTCCCGAGGCCCTATGTGGTCAGGGCCCTGTCCTCCCCTGACCCGCCCGGACTGTAAAGGTGAAGAGGAGGTAATGAGGAAGGAGAAATATATTTATTGTTATTTTAAAATTTTGTGTGTGTGTTTGAGTCTACCATCAGATCTTTCCGTCTCGTGGCAGTAATGCTGCTGCAGTTGTGGGAGAGCAAATGTGTCTCTGAAATCTTGGCTTCATTTTCGAGATGGCTATGTAGAAGTGGACTGCTGCATCAGAATGTGGTTTTCAATGGATGAAAAGAGAAAATAACAGAGTATTAGCCTTCAAAATAAGAAAATTGGCCAGAGGAAATAGCTTTATGGGTAAAGTACTTGCTTGGCAGAGCAGATGTAACCCCAGTGCTGGGGGTGGGGGGGCATGTGGATCCCCGGAGCTTTTTGGCCAGCCAGTCCACCCCAATTGTGAGTCCCAGTTTTAAAAATAAAGTAGAGAGTGATACAGGAAGATACCCAACACCCACCTCTGGCCTCTCTGTGTGTGTGTGTGTAAGCATCATAGCATACATCTGTATGTGTACACACCACACACACACACACACACACACACACACCACACACACACACACACACACACACAC